>JAZKJV010000671.1:0-600000 GCA_037367405.1 Ottelia alismoides | reverse complement strand
AATTGTTAAAAACACAAAAATATTTTTACTTGATGTCTCTTGTTATTTTTACCCTATTTGCAAAATACAAAAAGAGTGTGTATTTTTCTTTTATTCTTTGTTTTATTTTCCTTATTTTCAAAAATTAGAAAAATGTAAAATTAAAAACCACTAAAAAGAAAATAAAAATCATTTAAATCTCTTGATTTGACTACTTAGTTTATCATAGTGCTCCTTGTGTTCGACCCTTGTCGCTATACCAAGTTAATAAAAGTAGTTGAGACCACTGTTTTACTTACTTGATGTTTTGTTGTTGAATAATTTTCTTGATTGCGATTCGATTATATTGGGTGACAACGACAACCTACTAGCATTACTTGAGGCTATGCCGAAGCAGATTAGAGATCAAGGGTTATTGATGACTGAGGTCTGAGATGAGCTTACACAGTTGTGATAAAGGAGAGTAGATGCTAGGGGTGAGGCTGAGAGACTTGTTGATGTTGAAAGAGAAGATACAAAGAGATCGGAGGGCGGAGGAGGTGATAGAGAGAGACCACAGGCAGGAGCAAACGAGGTTCCACCCAGACGAGGATGGAAGGATGAAGTAGTTCCACGACCCTGGTGCAACTTCTACCCATTGGTGGAAACTTCTTGCCATTCTTGGAAATTTTGAGTTCTGCCCCATACTATACAGTTGTTGCCCAAGTTTCACGAGGCATTCTACTGAGGAGCCTCACTTACATCTCCAGGAGTTTGAGATGATTCGTAGCACCGTTCACAACAGACTGGTGGATGAGGACACGATTAAGATGATCGGTTTTCCGTTCTCTTTGGTTGACAGAGCAGCCTACTGGCTGAAGCACTTGGGGAGAATGGTCACTACCTGGGAGCACTTGAGTACCGAGTACTTGAACAAGTACTATCCTCTCGGTCGCACGAATGTAGTGAGAGCCATGATCAGTAACTTCACCATGATCCCAAATGAGCAGTTCCATGAGGCTTGGGATCATTTTAGAGAGCTCATTGACATGTGTCCACACCATGACATCAGCAAGCTCAACCTTGTTCATAGTTTCTTTTGTGGGCTGACGTCTGAGCTATAGGGGCTAGTGCCTCTTGTAGAGGGTCCAACTTCTCCAAGCATGAGGACCATGTCTGGGTAATCTATGAGGAGATGGTAGAGAACTACACCGTCATGACCCAGACATGAGTCTACACACATGGGAAGCACCCACATTTGGCATCACATTCGAGGGTGGCACAGATTGAGGCGGGATCATCATCTTCTTCAGCAACAACACCATTAGAGTCCTCAGTTAAAGACATGGGAATTATTAGCCAGAAGTTGGACCGCATGGAGATCATCGAGAAGAAGTGTTAGGGCCTGGATAAGCTCGACAAGATAGACGATTTAGACCAGTGTTTGAGTGACCTTAAGACTCATAACATGTACCTGTAGGAGGTACAGACGGCTTTCATGCCTACGTCTAGGTAACAGGCTGATCAAAGGAGCAGTACACCACAATTCCAGACTCAGACAGGTCATGTCCATCATATACATTCTGAGCCAATTCACCAGCATGCTCCCCAGTTCCAATTGTAGCAGCCACCATCCCCTAAGACTCAGGTGGTGGTTTACTAGAGCGATCATCCTATTTCCATTCTGCCCCCATATACAGAACAACCTAAGACGTTGATGGATGTCAACGAGATTTGGTACAACCGGTACTAACATCAACCAGGTATCCGTCATGATCTCCCTAGTTTCCGATGGCTACAGGAGGTGCTCAGTCCCAGCAGCAGAATCAGGCACCTATAGGGTAGAGTCAGCAGCATCAACCCCAGTATTCCCAGCATGGACCTTGGCCATATATACAGAGCTCATAGTGGAGGTAGATTGCATAGCAATACCCCTATACACAACAACCTCAGTCATATCCCAACCACCACCACCAGCGGCCTCATTACCAATGAGGCAACTCGTCCAAGTCTAATACTCCTTCCTATGAGAACCTTGCTCTAGAGGATCTCGCCCATATGGTAGCTGAGAAAAAGACTTCTTTCCGATGAGAGAAGTATGTGTTTCATCATGAGATGAGACAGATCGTCCAGGGCAAGGCCACCATTCATGCCCAGATAGAGTCGAACATGAACAACCAGAAGGGGTAGTCTGAGCAGGTACAGTTTACAGAGTCTGCCACTCGGAGTGAGGTACTTGATGATTTTCATGCTTTGTTTGATACTGATTTTGTGTCACTTAGGAGTGGTAGAGTACCAGAAGGCGATGAAGGATATGGTTAGATCCTCAAGCGCATCACGTAAGCGTGAGCGTCGTATCGAATACGACGAGGAGCGACTAGTCGCACTAGTTGCTCGATGCAGCGGAATTTAAAAAATTTTCATGCGACGAAACCACATGATCCAAGAACACTTCTCGGATCATTTCGTCTAAACCACAAACAAGTAATAGGATTACCTCTTGAAGCGTGGTTGCGATCGAGTCTCTAAACGAAGAGACCACCTGTCTCAAGTTCGATCCGACGGAGGAGACGCTTGCGAGCGTGGGGATGAACCGCGTGCTTCTCGCAATCCATGTTAATGATCCAAGCGGCGGATCTACTGATCTCGACACACGAGATCCGACGTCTTCTTCACGAGCGAGGTGCACCGAAGGAGACGGAGATCCACGAGCAGACGATCGGGCAGCATAACAACGATGCTGCGGCGATGGAGAACCTCTCTAGGGCATCCATGGTGGACGGCCATGAGAGGGAGAGAGATAGTAGGCGTGCAGAGAGAGAGAGAGAGATGTGCTTCTCAAGCATTGTGTAAAGAAGAGCAATGGGGTGCCTCTCCTTTTATAGGGTGTTGGGATCCAGGGATCTCAATCCATGGGACATATAAAATCAATGGATGAGATTGATTTATGTCAATCCAATGGTCAAGATTATTGTTGGTAAAAGCCAACAACTTGTAATTTAATTTAGATTAAAATATATTTGACAAAATCAAATATAAATCAATCCTAAATTACACCAATCAAATAAGGAGAGAATGTATATGGAGATCACATCTCTATATACTTTCCATGTGAACGGCCACCCATTCCAATAAGGAATTGGGTGTCGCCCACATGATTTCTCATGGAGGCAATCTCATGAGATTTCATGAGATTGCATATCTCCATGGAAATCTCTCTCATTATTTATTTCCAACAACTTTTGTTGGATTTATTCACCAAAAAATAATTCACAATTAATTTTGGGAATATTGCAATCTTGACATTGGAAAATTGTGAATCACATTCACAACCCAAAACAAAATATAATTTACATTTTCAATTAATTAGACAATGTGTATCCAATAAACATTAATAATTAATCAACAAATATAAATTATAATTAGCTCTCTCTAATACATTATAAATCACAATTATAATATATTATGAATAATTGGATATTACTATCCACATTATTCTTATCCACAATAATTAAATCACATTTAATTATATTGGATAACTTATTCTCATGTGCCCAAATAATATGAATCACATTCACATTATTCACATCTTTGATAATCAAATCACATTTAATTATCTAAGATAACTCTCCTTATAATATGAATCAAATTCATATTATTCATGATAATTAAATCACATTTAATTATCCTTTTTCTCAATGCTCGGATACATATATCAACAACAGAATTATCTACGAACTCTTTCAAGGATAATGCGCTTTCTCCGCAAATACTTGGAGATAAGGACAGGGTGATTGTATTGTTCCACGTATAGTAACTTGGATATTGAGATCACATCTCAAATCCAGATCTCGGGCCTCCCATAGATGCTTGATTAAATCAAGACCGCAAATATAATCTTTTCATTGCATTTGAATCACATTCAGATCAATGTCCAACATTTGGATCAAGATCAGATTACTTCTTTACTGAGAGGAGTCACTAAAATCCAGACCCGTTTCATTACTCCCTAGGAATGGAAGCATCATGGTTATACAATTGTTTATGATCACATCACCCTCAGGTATTCCCAATACATGTACATCCTGCATACTGGAAGACTCAGAATAAACCCGAAGTATTAGATCAACTTTATGCTGTCTACATCAGGGTTTTATCAGTAAGTTTCTCATTTTGATCATTGGGAGTTGGTATCGATCATATACTTTCCAAAAGTATATATCATACCTAGGTCTTGATCATATACTTTCCAAAAGTATATATCAAACCTACAAATTCAGTCAAGATTCCAAAGCGAGACGACCGTGCGCACGGAATTTGATTCTTCCCAATATCTCATGAGTGAGCTCATGTCTTCTGGTTCAGTAGTGAACCTGTATGATCCCTTTGAGATCATATTACTCATATGCCCTTATATGCACACCAGCGTGCCGGTGTATAGACCTTGGTTAGGTCATCAACCTATTGGTCTGCCAAATGTACATACTTAGACATATAGTAACACATCTGTCTCCGGTCAGAGGATGCATGCCTATATCATGATAGCATACGATATAGGATTTTGGTTATCTCGATCTCGTTAAGTCAACTCTTTGACCTAACTCATCTAACACCTCTGAATCTTTATTCCTATGTAGAGGACCTGCATCAAGAGGTCGGTCAGATATCAGCCTAAATGAGATAGGATTGCCATCTCCTACTCAGAATGGAGATCATCTCTTAATAATCATTTGACGGTGCTTGATGAGTCCTCAATCTAACTCATTAGATATTCATCTAAGCACCAACCTCTATGATTTAATAATTGAATCAACAACTGTATGATCATTAAGATGGCCATGGTACATAACCCTAATTGTACTAAGGGACCTATTATGCAAATTATTTATTCTTCATTTCAGATCAGGGAATGATATTCGCAATAACATTTATTGCATAATGGCTCGCCGTGGGCTCGCATGTCCAACAATCTCCCACTAGCCCAAAGAGCCATTAATTGGCTAATCATTTAAACCCACACTCATGTGACAATCACAGGCTATTTAGAAAATAGCTAGGTAAGCTGATCAATCACTCTGTTCCCAAGAGACTACGCTAAGTCCTTTTATGGCACTTGCATATCTCCTAGTGTTTAACCCAGAAATCGGTGATCTTAAGTTCCACACAAGGCGGGAACTCAGTCGCTGAATCGACCACGCGAAATCCGGATTAAAACAACAATTAACCCACGACAAATAAATCAAGCAATGAAAGTAAATGTGCGGAGTTAAAATTTATTATAACTCTACAACAAGATGTGTATAGGTGCAAGTATGTGTAGAGGTCGAACACAGGGAGCAGACAGGTAGATCGGGGCACAAGTGCTCAAAAATGTGTGTGAAAGTGATCAAAGTGTCTATCTATGTTATTTTTTTGTGGGTTTTTAATTTTATATTTTTTAATTTTTGATTTTATATTTTTGTATTTTGATTTTTAATTTACTGATTTTTATTTTCTTTTTATATTATATATTTTTTTATTTTCTTTTTCAATATTGGAAAATAAAGACAATGTAATAAAAGAGAGAAAGAGATATTTATAAAAATAGATAAAAATATCCAAAAATTAGCAAATAAAGTCTTTTTGGTCTTTTTATACTTTTTTACTGTTTTTGTGATTTTTGGGTAATTTTTAGAATGTTTTTGGTACTTTTAATTGTCAAAATAAAGAAAACAGTGGCAAAAAGTTGCTGGCCGAAATTAAAATGAGGATGAAAAATATCAAATGGTGTCCAAAATTCCTCAAATTAGTTTTAATTGAAAGATAATAAATTAAAGAAGATACAGAAACTGAAATTGTATTTTTTGGATTTTTATAGAATTTTTAAGATTTTTATGAAGGTTTTAGAGCTTTATAATTTTTAGGCGTTTCGTTTTGTATTTTTTAGTGATTTTTGGTCTGGAGCTAAATGATACTAAAAGACACAAAATATATTTTTTTGGGATTTTTCTGGAGTGTATTTATATTTTTTTATGGATTTTATAATGCAAACAGTGCTGAAAATGCGTATTTTTGATTTTTTATAAATAATAAAATGCAATAATTATGAAACATAAAAATATGGTAATGAACTACAATGCAACAGGAGTTTTAATGCAATTTTTATGGATTTTTTAGTGATTTACAGATGCATGCAAAAAATACAAGAAGCAAAAAGAACATCCACATTCGCAGGGGCATATGCGTAATTATCAGAAAATCGAGGGGCCGTAGCGCAAATATTCCAAAAAGATGATTACTAAATACAAAACTCGCGGACTGAATACATATATCAAAAATGTCCAGGCGAATCCTGCAAAAATTCCAAGCCCACGTGCACAGCACGCGCCTGGCGGGGGGGGATTTCGCAATTATCAAAAACGTGCGGGGCAAGTTCGCAAATGTACCAAACTTTAAAAAGGCAGAGGAATGTTTGGGTTCTGTTAATAAGATACAAAAAGTGCGGGGGAAGAATAGCAAAATACCCCCGCAATAGGCGCAATCGAACGGCAGGTGCGCGCTTACTTATGCCACGTGTCAGTTCGAGGCGCACCGATACCCCTTCATCGCGCGGCTAGGATTAGATCCTGACGTGGGATCCGACGGCCTGGGGGAGGCGAGATCGGACGGTGGCTGTACGCCACCAAGAACTCTGCTGAATCGAACGGCCTGAAGGTGCGGAGGAAGAACGGCCGCGAACTCGGCCGAGCCGAGCTTCAGACGCTCCTCCGGCGCCCCTCCGACGACCTCCTTCGTCTCCAACAAGCACGCCGAGCACCTGGAAGCTTCCTCGACTGAATGGTGGCCCCAAAATGGCGGCAAGGGGCGCCGAGGTCCACCACGGCGTAATCGGACAGGGGGCTGCTCCCAGGCTTCGTCGTGCGTCAAAAATTCCCCCAGGTGGGAGTCCTTCGCTCCTGAACCTGCAGATGAACGTCAAGGCAGCAGTGATAGTTCTAGGAGCAACAAAAAATGGGCGGCGGTGATGTATGGCGCTCGCCGGAGCAAGGCCGGCGAGGGGGGCGACGATGGCGAATATTTATACTAATCAGAGCTTAAACAGCCAACTAAAAGCACAAATTGAAAGCTGAAACCAACTACTAACTAATGGGCAAGAAAAGGAATGGAAAACACCTCGACTTGGCCGGAGCCAAGGAGATTTGGACCTCACGGCCGAGGTTGGCCGGAGATGGTGGAGTGGAGCCGCTCCTGGCCTCGCGCGACCCTCCTAAGCAGCTGGAGGAGACCCTGTCACCGTCTCCAGTCCGGAGCATGCAAGGGGAAGATGTTAGCTTGGTCAAAGAGGGTTCAAACTCGAAATGAGAAGTTTGGGGGTTTTTGAAAGAATGGCTCTGGAGCGTACTTCGAGGGAAGATCACGGGCGCCACAGCGATCCAAAGTCCAATGTTAGCCTTGGGCGTGGATGACCTATAGTAGGGCTACAAATTTCGTGAAGACCGCGACCCCAAACGGTGAAAGATGAGGCCGGGAAAAATCCACGAAGATGGGACAAAACCCATTCTGACAACAGCAGAGAGGGGGGTCAGACAGTTGACCGGAGTCAACTGTCCAAGCCCTCTGGTTGGTCCACGTGGACCAACCAGAAAAACCCTCTGGAAAAAGATTTAGAAATTATCAAAAAAATAGTAAATGATTTTATTAATTTATGATTATAAAATAAAAAATGGTTGTTATTTAATAAATTATTTTATGGCAATTTTTATTTATTTTTATGAGACATATTTTTACAAGTTTGCATTTATACCCTTATAGGTATCTATATCTATGTATTAATGTATTCTATTTTTATTTAGGTATTTTTAATATTATTATTTTTATTTATGATTTTATAAAAATATAAAATACTTTTATCTACATAAATATATTTTTATTTTATTTTTCTGATTTATTTTGTATATTTAATAAAATACAAACATGTTTTGTATAGGGATATGTATAGGTATGTATCTATGTATTGAATATATACAAGTATTTTTATTTGTATTTTATTTATGTTTTTATTCTGATTTAAATGCACATAATTATTATATGTATTATTTACAACATTATAAAAATATAAAAATATAAAAATAATGAATAAATAATAAATTGAATATTTTAATCAGTATAGCTATACAACGGGGGTCCAAAATTCAACTTTCAAACCGTAGCTCCGCCAAATGCGAAACCACCACCTTTGGATAGATTATTTTATTCTATATACAATTAAAGGTGAGTACACTGCATTTGGAGTTGTCAGTTGTGAGATACGGGTCTGGGAAGTTGGGATTTTGGATTCTTATTCAGACCATAACTTTTCATCTGTACATTCTTTTTCTGTGAAATCAATTTTGTATTTTTCTTTATTTAATTATCTACAACTTTCATGTACAAAGTTTCTTTATTTGATGTATAAAAAGTGGAACCAAAAATAGGTCCCAAAATGAATAAAGAATGAATAAAATGTATAGGTATTTTATCTGTGTCTTTGGCCCTTATCTCCCCCTACTTTATTCCTTGTCGACCTATTCATCAAGATGCCTAGGTCTCGGGGTTTCGGGTCATAAAATATTTACAATATTTTATTCTTTTTCTTTTCTTTTCTTTATTCTATAATTTTGGCTTTAAAAACCGCATTTTATACAATATTTACATACATATACATGAATGCTAAAATGCATGAATTATGCCTATTTACACGCATTTACTAGGGTTTTTAAGGCCAAAATGATAGAATAAAGATGATGAAACGTGGATTCATCATCCCCCTATACTTGCCTTTGCTAGTCCCTAGCAAACACTTATGCAATAAGTGCAGAAAAAGAAAAATAAAGAAAAGAAAAAGAAGAAAGATGGACTAAATTTAATTATCAAACTTGTCTTCACAAAATCAAAGTTTGGAGCTTAAATAGGACCTTTGGAATTTTAGTGCGGGCGGAACCTTAATGAGAACCGAATTTGAAATCCAACAGTCCTTGAGAATCCCAAAACTCTGTCCAAGTCTCCTCAATAGCCAGGTCAGAAATACTTCAACTCATACGCAAACTCTTAAGACTATGAATCTGACTTGTACAGTGTAAGTGATGGTGGCTCTCCCCAACTAGAATGACAAAGAAACTGACTTCTCCAGTATGACAACCCAATGATTCCCCAATCCAGCAACTCCATCCTCGAGGAGCGGGGTATTCCCTTCTAAGTTCAAGTGGCAACCAGCTCAAGAGGAGGGGGTGAAGAGAAGAATGGACGGTAGCCAGTGTAGCTACCTATCCTTGGATGCAAGACCAGTGTAGTCAAGTCATCCTGCTGCAGGCTCACATGATATGACTTTGGAACTCAAGCTTGCTTATTGACTTTACAACATATGTACATACTTTGCAGGCTTTTTATTTTTGTACATGCCTGAACTCTTTTTTTTTCCTTCTTTTTTTTTTTGAAATACTATTCACAGCAGCATTTACATAGGGAGTTTTTCCTCTTGAGCCAGTAGACTATCCCTCTTTTGAAGCTTTATCGCAACCCACAGCCTCATGTCTTTAGATTTCCTAATCACTGGACGGGTTGGGGTGCACTTCCCTCCCTAGAGGAGGACAAGTGTTTCCACTTGTGTGCGTCTCATACCGGCAAATCCAATCCCCTCACCACTCCAACTGAGTTGAGCCATGTGAAAGGTGCAGGTGTCCAAGTTAGGTCATTATCAACAAGAGTCGTGCGTGTGCTCCGAAATACTCTACTTAGGCAGTCAAGAATCCATTGAACCAAGTCTCGTGATCCTCAAAGAATTAAGTCAACTAGACCTGAAGTACCTCAAACTCAGTTCCTATAAGGTTCCTGTTATTAAGTAGATTATAAGGTCCAATCAAGCTCCAATCTTCGGATTTTACTTAGACTCGTTCAATTATCAAACTCAATCCGAAAAATGCGAATGCTATGTAATGCAATGCAGAAAATGTTTTTGTGATGCAATTTTCAAGATTTTGAACTTTTTATGGGTTTTTTTTTTGAAAACATGATCATGATGCATATGCAGATGCAATTTTTTGTATTTTTCAAAAAGGTTTTTCAAATGTTTTTGGATTTTAATTTTTGCAAATGTTTTTTTGGGAATTTTTGAAAACAAAAAGCTTTTGGCTAAAAACTAGGTGAAAATATGTACACGGGAGTGCTTCTTTATATATACAAGAAGTGGATTTTAAGAATTTACAAGGGTAAGTGGTCAATTTTATACATATATACATAAGATGGATTTTTGTGTGATGTGTATATTCCTCAAACTTATTTGAAAATAATTTACACACAATTTTTTAAAACTATAGTCCAAAATAGTTTTTACAAACATTTTACACACATTTGAAAATCATTTTGCAAAGGTTTTCAAAACAGTATATATAAGTTTTTCAAATCATTTTTGCAACCATTTTTCAAACCATTTGCAAATCATTTTTCAAACATTTTATTTCACACAAAGAAAAGAAATTTTACAAACCACACATTTTTACACAGGTTGAAAACACGAAACAAAATATTTTCAAAATAGTTTTCAATAGATGTTCACCAAGATTTTCAAACTATTTTTCAAACATTTTGCAAAAAACATTTTCACCTGAATTATTAATCAGTAAATACAAAAAGAATTTGAGGAATAATCACATCTTTTTATTAAGAATTTTTAATGAATTTTAAAGAATAATTAGCCATATTTATTAAGAAAATACGAAAGTACGAGTTATGGCTAAAGTATATACGTAGTATATACGACCCCCCTATACTTAGCTTGAGCTATGTCCTCATAGATCAGAGAGAAAAGAGAAGACATAACTCGTACTAAGTATAGGCAAGTCTAAAGAATAAAGAAATACCGAGATGAACGAATGAGAAATTGACCGTCCCCCCTATACTTAGGATTAAATAATCCTAAGTATAGCAGACTGTACACAAAGCAGGGAGGGTCAAGGGTGGGAATGAACAGATCATACTCAGATTGTCTCCCCCTATACTTAGGGTAAGATATCCCTAAGTATAGACAAGAAGAGGAGACAATGGAGAGGATCGAAAAGAGTAGAAAAACTCGGGGTGCACACCCCCCTATACTTAGGACAAAGTACGTCCTAAGTATGGAAAACTGTCTACAAGGGCGGCACCTTTTCGGTAGATGAAGAAGATATAAGAGGAAAAGAAGAAAAGAGATGAAGATGGAAGAAGAGATCATGAGGATGTACACATCACTCCCCCTATACTTAGGGTAAAAGAAGCCCTAAGTATAGGCGACAACAGGAGTAATGAAACGGAACGAAGAAAGAGCACTCGGCTCGTCCACCCCCCTATACTTAGGACAAAGTACGTCCTGAGTAAGGCAGACTCGAGAATGGGTAGACGAGCAATAACGGGAGATAGGAAGATATACCAGAAAGGATATACAACAGAGACGGATGTACAGATGATCAAGAAGGTTGAAAGCGCACCTTCTTGCGGGACCTCGGAGGAATGGATCTGGTGTGATGCAGGTCGACATCGGGGTCCACAGTGGACGGAAGCCGATCAGGGTCGACAGAAAGTAGATCCTCAGGGGCCCTAGGGTGTGAAGGCATAGACTGGGTAGTGGAAGAAGTACGGCTCGGTCCGGCCTTGGGAGTCTCGCTGATATCAAAGTGGAATGGGACGAACTCATCATCATCGGAAGTAGTGTACTCAGAGTCGTCCTGCGAGGAGTCATCCAGGTCAAAACCAAAAGGCACGAACTCATCGGTGGAAGTAGTCGAGCTCTGTTCGTCCTCTATAATCTCAACTGGATCATCTTTCTCATCAAAAGGCCCGAATCTCTGAAGAAAAGCAACTAAATCAAATTCGGCCTTAGTCTCATCAGTATCTATATGGACAGGAGCGGACTCATCAGTGGAAGTAGTCAAAGCATGTCCGTCCTGTATAGTCTCTAAATCTGCCCTCCGCTCAATGGTGTCAATCGTGTAAATCCCGCGGATGTCATCAACACACCGCCAAGTCCCAGAAGAAGGAACGTCGAGATCCATGCTTTCCGAGTCTTCCTTAACTGGGAGGAATTCTCGGGTCTCAGTGGAATCCAATAAGCAGCAAAATTCTCTGATAGTATCATCAAGGTCATGGTCCTCGAGGTCAGCCAAGATAGGTGTGGTCACATCAGGTACAGGTCTCTGGTCGATAGTAGGTGCGGTGATCAATGCGTCGCTCTCGTCAGCAGGGCGAAAGCGAATCTCTCCTGATCCGTAATCAATAACGACCCTCACGGAGGAGAGGAATGGTCGTCCCAGGATGATTGGAGAATGCTCCCCTGTGGAGGTCTCCATGGGCAATACGACAAAATCAACAGTGTAGCTCGTGCCCTGAATCGAAATGACGGCGTTTTCGAGGATACCCTTCGGCCTCTTTATTGATCCATCAGCAAACTGTACGATCATCCTGGTCTTCTTGAGAGGCCCTAAGTGAAGAGACTGTACCAGCGAGAAGGGTATGATACTGATCGATGCACCGCCGTCTAGGAGAGTGTGATCACATGTGTGGTCAGAGATTGTGCAGCTAATGAAAGGTGTGGCAGTGTTCTTCTTCCGAGGAATGGGACGATGTGAGATGGCATGGGCAGTGGCCATGGTCAAGATATGACGCTCAGATCTGCTCCTTCGCTTTCTCTTCTTGGGGAGAGGAGCAGATGAATCGGTCATGGCCTGCTGAAGTGGGGCACGGATAATCTCATGTATGGTGGCCACCACTTCGGGTTCAGTCAACATTTTTTTGAATTTTTGGACCTCCTCCATACAAGGGAGGAAGTCGGAATCATCATATACACGAGGAATGCCAAGAGCAGTCTGTACATCGGCATCCTCGGGGTCAAAGGTGGGACCGGGTGTGAATGTATGTGTGGACCAAGGATCTGGCAAGTGGTCTCTCTCCTCACAGTCTGACTCGATCGTGTGTCTCCCGAAATCTTTTTTTATTTTTAAATTTTTCTCATTTTTTTGTATTTTGGGCGATTGCAAGCTCTCATGATAATCCTCAAATGATTCCATATCCTCGAAGACTGGAGCGGCATTCTGGTTCTTATTTAAACTAGTAAGATCAGTGATCCTCGAATTCATTTGCTCCATCATCTGGTTCAAGGTCTCAAGTGTGGATATCATGAAAGGTGACTCCAAAATCTCAGGATCGGGTGAGTCGAATGTGGGCGGTGGGTGTGGACAAAAGTCACATTCCGGATCAGGATACTCATGGAAGAGCGGGTTGTCGAAATGTGTAGGCGATGGTGGTGGAAATGACTGGTGAAGGTCAAAGTCCGAGTCCTGAAATAGTGGGTTGGTCGGATATGTACAAAAATCAGGAGCAAAGTCCTCCTGGAAAAAAGGAGGTGGACCAGCTGGAGTGAACGGATGATCTGCAAAGTCCGGATAAAATACGCTCCAGTCGGCCATCTCGAAACAAAAGAAAATGATCGGGAGAGCACGATGGTCAAGTCAAGAGAAGTGAGAGGAAAGGCGCAAGTGCGCAGAAGCGATCTAGGGCACACACAAAACAACCACAACCAAAAATGAAAATAATTCAAAACCCTCAATTCACCTACTCAACTCGGTGAAGACCGCAAAGAGCGGTCTTTTTATCTTGTCGGTTTTAGAGTTAGGTGAGAAGTCAAAGAATTTCACCAACACTTAGGGGGCTTGATGGGATTTGGGCACTAATCCTTAAGGTGTGCGCGAGCGAATAAAAGCGAAGACAATGAGGGGATTACTCGCCCCAATACAATATGTTTTCTTTTTTATCGGTTTTAGGGTCAAGTAATATTAGCAGTTCCAATATTATTGATTATCACTTTTTTTGGATTTTTAATGAAAATGCACGATCCTATCGGGGATTCAATTTCTTTGAGCACCTAAGTTGGCAAAAACAGAGGGAGAATCGGAAAAGCAATGCAAGCGGCAAAAACGATGATGAATGCTAAAGCGTAAATGCTCACCTTGCCTCCAGCACTCTACATGCAAGGATGCTCAGCAGAATTGAAACCTATCTATATGAAAATGCAAAAACCGATGAAATCGCCCTAAGTTTAGAAAATTGCTATTAGCGGGAAGAACCACAAGTTGACCAACAATCCTCAACCCTAGAGTCCGGTCTAGGCTCACCCCTCCTCTGCTCAACAAATTGAGGGTAGGAGAAAGCGCTTTGCGGGGAGAGCTCGCGGCGCGATGGATTGAAGGTGATGATCAACTGTTTAAAATTTGACTAAGTCTAAACGAAACTATAGGCACATGCAATGTTGATTAAGGTGTTTGGACCTAATGCTACGCAAGCAATCCTAAAAGTAAGGGCTCAATCACACAAAAGAAATAAAAATCGAAAACAAAACAAAATAAAAGAATGCGAGAAAACCGTGAAAACCGCGGTGAGCCCCCAGGTGAACAGACACCTGGAAGTTAGGCTCAAGAGTCCAAGTCCGGGGGTACCTGTATTATTACAAATAATAGTCTCTCTCCCACTACAAATTACAAAAATAAATGCAAGGAAATAAATGAAACAACTAAGGCGGAGCTAGGTCTACAAAAATCTCTCCTCGTCTCCTCGGTGCTAAGCTGGCAGAAGCCGGCTTCACGTGGGTGCGTAGGCGCCTAGGGTGGAGCGCCTCCCTCGATCCGCGGTACCTCGCACAAAGTCAACAAGAGAGGGGGTTAGACAGCTCAACAGATATATCAAAGATGAAGAACAATAAAATAGCAAAAATGAAAGCCGCGAAATAAACAATCAATCACAATCACAACAAGACCCGAACTAAGCGCTGTTGCTCCCCGGCAACGGCGCCATTTGTTTAACCCAGAAATCGGTGATCTTAAGTTCCACACAAGGCGGGAACTCAGTCGCTGAATCGACCACGCGAAATCCGGATTAAAACAACAATTAACCCACGACAAATAAATCAAGCAATGAAAGTAAATGTGCGGAGTTAAAATTTATTATAACTCTACAACAAGATGTGTATAGGTGCAAGTATGTGTAGAGGTCGAACACAGGGAGCAGACAGGTAGATCGGGGCACAAGTGCTCAAAAATGTGTGTGAAAGTGATCAAAGTGTCTATCTATGCTATTTTTTTGTGGGTTTTTAATTTTATATTTTTTAATTTTTGATTTTATATTTTTGTATTTTGATTTTTAATTTACTGATTTTTATTTTCTTTTTATATTATATTTTTTTTATTTTCTTTTTCAATATTGGAAAATAAAGACAATGTAATAAAAGAGAGAAAGAGATATTTATAAAAATAGATAAAAATATCCAAAAATTAGCAAATAAAGTCTTTTTGGTCTTTTTATACTTTTTTACTGTTTTTGTGATTTTTGGGTAATTTTTAGAATGTTTTTGGTATTTTTAATTGTCAAAATAAAGAAAACAGTGGCAAAAAGTTGCTGGCCGAAATTAAAATGAGGATGAAAAATATCAAATGGTGTCCAAAATTCCTTAAATTAGTTTTAATTGAAAGATAATAAATTAAAGAAGATACAGAAACTGAAATTGTATTTTTTGGATTTTTATAGAATTTTTAAGATTTTTATAAAGGTTTTTAGAGTTTTATAATTTTTAGGCGTTTTGTTTTGTATTTTTTAGTGATTTTTGGTCTGGAGCTAAATGATACTAAAAGACACAAAATATATTTTTTTGGGATTTTTCTGGAGTGTATTTATATTTTTTTATGGATTTTATAATGCAAACAGTGCTGAAAATGCGTATTTTTGATTTTTTATAAATAATAAAATGCAATAATTATGAAACATAAAAATATGGTAATGAACTACAATGCAACAGGAGTTTTAATGCAATTTTTATGGATTTTTTAGTGATTTACAGATGCATGCAAAAAATACAAGAAGCAAAAAGAACATCCACATTCGCAGGGGCATATGCGTAATTATCAGAAAATCGAGGGGCCGTAGCGCAAATATTCCAAAAAGATGATTACTAAATACAAAACTCGCAGACTGAATACATATATCAAAAATGTCCGGGCGAATCCTGCAAAAATTCCAAGCCCACGTGCACAGCACGTGCCTGGCAGGGGGGATTTCGCAATTATCAAAAACGTGCGGGGCAAGTTCGCAAATGTACCAAACTTTAAAAAGGCAGAGGAATGTTTGGGTTCTGTTAATAAGATACAAAAAGTGCGGGGGAAGAATAGCAAAATACCCCCGCAATAGGCGCAATCGAACGGCAAGTGCGCGCTTACTTATGCCACGTGTCAGTTCGAGGCGCACCGATACCCCTTCATCGCGCGGCTAGGATTAGATCCTGACGTGGGATCCGACGGCCTGGGGGAGGCGAGATCGGACGGTGGCTGTACGCCACCAAGAACTCTGCTGAATCGAACGGCCTGAAGGTGCGGAGGAAGAACGGCCGCGAACTCGGCCGAGCCGAGCTTCAGACGCTCCTCCGGCGCCCCTCCGACGACCTCCTTCGTCTCCAACAAGCACGCCGAGCACCTGGAAGCTTCCTCGACTGAATGGTGGCCCCAAAATGGCGGCAAGGGGCGCCGAGGTCCACCACGGCGTAATCGGACAGGGGGCTGCTCCCAGGCTTCGTCGTGCGTCAAAAATTCCCCCAGGTGGGAGTCCTTCGCTCCTGAACCTGCAGATGAACGTCAAGGCAGCAGTGATAGTTCTAGGAGCAACAAAAAATGGGCGGCGGTGATGTATGGCGCTCGCCGGAGCAAGGCCGGCGAGGGGGGCGACGATGGCGAATATTTATACTAATCAGAGCTTAAACAGCCAACTAAAAGCACAAATTGAAAGCTGAAACCAACTACTAACTAATAGGCAAGAAAAGGAATGGAAAACACCTCGACTTGGCCGGAGCCAAGGAGATTTGGACCTCACGGCCGAGGTTGGTCGGAGATGGTGGAGTGGAGCCGCTCCTGGCCTCGCGCGACCCTCCTAAGCAGCTGGAGGAGACCCTGTCACCGTCTCCAGTCCGGAGCATGCAAGGGGAAGATGTTAGCTTGGTCAAAGAGGGTTCAAACTCGAAATGAGAAGTTTGGGGGTTTTTGAAAGAATGGCTCTGGAGCGTACTTCGAGGGAAGATCACGGGCGCCACAGCGATCCAAAGTCCAATGTTAGCCTTGGGCGTGGATGACCTATAGTAGGGCTACAAATTTCGTGAAGACCGCGACCCCAAACGGTGAAAGATGAGGCCGGGAAAAATCCACGAAGATGGGACAAAACCCATTCTGACAACAGCAGAGAGGGGGGTCAGACAGTTGACCGGAGTCAACTGTCCAAGCCCTCTGGTTGGTCCACGTGGACCAACCAGAAAAACCCTCTGGAAAAAGATTTAGAAATTAATAAAAAATAGTAAATGATTTTATTAATTTATGATTATAAAATAAAAAATGTTTGTTATTTAATAAATTATTTTATGGTAATTTTTATTTATTTTTATGAGACATATTTTTACAAGTTTGCATTTATACCCTTATAGGTATCTATATCTATGTATTAATGTATTCTATTTTTATTTAGGTATTTTTAATATTATTATTTTTATTTATGATTTTATAAAAATATAAAATACTTTTATCTACACAAATATATTTTTATTTTATTTTTCTGATTTATTTTGTATATTTAATAAAATACAAACATGTTTTGTATAGGGATATGTATAGGTATGTATCTATGTATTGAATATATACAAGTATTTTTATTTGTATTTTATTTATGTTTTTATTCTGATTTAAATGCACATAATTATTATATGTATTATTTACAACATTATAAAAATATAAAAATATAAAAATAATGAATAAATAATAAATTGAATATTTTAATCAGTATAGCTATACAACGGGGGTCCAAAATTCAACTTTCAAACCGTAGCTCCGCCAAATGCGAAACCACCACCTTTGGATAGATTATTTTATTCTATATACAATTAAAGGTGAGTACACTGCATTTGGAGTTGTCAGTTGTGAGATACGGGTCTGGGAAGTTGGGATTTTGGATTCTTATTCAGACCATAACTTTTCATCTGTACATTCTTTTTCTGTGAAATCAATTTTGTATTTTTCTTTATTTAATTATCTACAACTTTCATGTACAAAGTTTCTTTATTTGATGTATAAAAAGTGGAACCAAAAATAGGTCCCAAAATGAATAAAGAATGAATAAAATGTATAGGTATTTTATCTGTGTCTTTGGCCCTTATCTCCCCCTACTTTATTCCTTGTCGACCTATTCATCAAGATGCCTAGGTCTCGGGGTTTCGGGTCATAAAATATTTACAATATTTTATTCTTTTTCTTTTCTTTTCTTTATTCTATAATTTTGGCTTTAAAAACCGCATTTTATACAATATTTACATACATATACATGAATGCTAAAATGCATGAATTATGCCTATTTACACGCATTTACTAGGGTTTTTAAGGCCAAAATGATAGAATAAAGATGATGAAACGTGGATTCATCACCTAGTAACAATGCTCGCATCCAATGCGAATGTTGCATCTTATGTAACCAATACTCAATTTTGTCGGTTATAGTGTCCTTGACACTAGATCTTATTAATTATCATAACCAGTATTCCCATAATCCTTATTAGAATACCTTCATTCCTAGAGATCTCTATCTCCTAAGGTATCTACAGTTAAGACCCTTATAGATCATTATCTACAAGATCTTAAACTTTTGAAGATAAGACTTTGAGATCACTATCTCCAAGTTTCATCATCTTTGAAGATATTATTATTACTGCAATCAAGTGTTTTATCTCCATAGTAGGATTAGTAACAGTTTACTACTCCCACTGCATGGTAGACATCTGGTTCTTGTACACGTCTAGCATACATTCAGCTTCTCATAACTGATGCACAAGTGCAAGCAGTTCTAGCATTCACTTCCTCAACTCTTTGAGGTGATATCCCTCTGGACAGGTCACTACCACATCTTAAGGGAAGGAAGCTTTTCTTGGAATTTTCCAGAGAATGGAATAAGTCCAAGGTGTACTACTAATGCGACAGTCCCAATACCCTCTTCTCTTTGCTTCTGAACGACTTCAGAACTAAGATCTAAGAGGTATCCTTGAGATCATATCTCGAGGTATGAGACAACCAAATTATAAAACACTTATTATTATCCTTATATCATTCCAAATGATTAGAATAATATCCACATTTAGCACGATGAACACATTGGCACTCCTACTAAGCTTCACATGGTTCATCAAGATTTTTATCTGAAATCATAACATTTATAATTTCATAAAATCTTATGTTCCAACTACAATAAGCTTATTTGAGTCCAAAGATGGAGTTCTTTAGCTTGCACGCCTTGCTTTCCTCAACCATGAAGCCTTGGGGCTACTTCATATGAATATCCTCAGAGAGGTATTCATAGAGGAATGCAATCTTGACTCACATCATGAAGATGTCATAGTCAAGTTGTGTAGCTATGGTTAGCGATATTCTGATGGATTTAAACATGGTCACTGAAGAGCAAGTCTCATCGCAAGCAATGTCTTCTCTTTGGTGTGTAGCTCATGGCTACGAACCATGCTTTGAAGGTCTCTACCTTTTCATCAGGTTCCCTCTTTCTCTTGAAGATCCATTTACACTTTAATAGATCTTATCCATATAGGTGGATCCTCGAGGGTCCATATACAACACTTGTATATGAAGTCTACATTAGACTTTTATTGCTAACATCCATCTTTCCATGTCATGATCCTCAGGAGCTTCATCACATGAAGTCAGATCATTGTCAGATTCAACTGACACATGGAACCCATCATCAAACTTATTTGAAGAGGCATTAGTGTTTCATCTTTAATTGTCCTTTTAGTTTCCGATTCTAGGAGCCTCATTATCATCTCAAGATTTAATGAGTTCCTTTTCTTTATTTTCATCTTGATTCTCAAGAGAGCCATCCTATAAAAATCATATTCTCAATGATGAGATCTTTTAAGAATCTCAAGCTCATAAAATAGCTATCCAATACCATCCTTTATTTTCCTAATGAAGTAGCACTCTCCAGTGCCAGATTCCAGATTACTTGCATGGAACCTTATTAAGGATATACATTGTAGTCTCTACTACATATATACCTTGGAAACTAATAGATAATTATGCTAATATTCATCATTGATTATATCACGTCACACACGATCCAATTGTATCTCCCCACAACTCTATTGAGTTAAGATTCATTAGGAGGATTGAGATAGGAATTATATTCACATATCCATAAGGTATTCCTTGAATTCATATAATAGGTACAAGCTACCTTGGTTAGATCAAATTCTTTTAATCTTCCTTCAAACTTTGGTTCTAAACCAAAATTGTGAGATCTTTGAACATTTCAAAGTTTTCTAAGTGAAGAAAAGAAATCTCATATCATACATTATCATCAATAGATATCACATATCCATAATGTTTACTATGATATAGATGATTCACAGACATCAATATGTATGAGATCCTGAATACCATGACATCTTACACCTTTCCCAAAGAAGGGTGTATTGGACATTTTACTTTGAATACAATATTCATAAGTATGCAAGTTTTGAAATTTTAGACATTCTAAAGTTTCATCTCTTACTTGTCCATTGATCTCATCAATAGACATATATCCAAAACATGATGCCAGATCATTGTCAAACGATCTTCATCCTCCTATTGATCTTTAAAAGATTAATTTTCAGTATTAGAAATCTTAATGAACCATTCATTAATTTTCTAATTTAGCGGAGTCCACTAGATGTTAGATTACTATCTGAAATATATCCATTATAACTCTCTATGATAGGTTTCTTCCAGAATTCATGTTTGTTTCCAACATTTAGAAATAAATTATGAGTGTATTCTAATATCCATGTCATAGAGACATTCTCTAAGACTAAGGGCTCCCACTAAAAATATGAAGTCTATTGATCCAATGGAAATTGTTGCAACAATTGCATCACTTCCAACATGGATGACCATTAAACCTTAAGATCATATTTCCAATATTCTAATACATATGCAACCAATTGCAAGTGCCATTAGAAGATTGAGATACAATTATTAGACTATAAGTAAGTCAATTTCAATGATTAATGTAGATTATTCTGATGTACTATCTGATTCCTTCTCTAATTCTAGATAGATTTGATAGGCATACTATCAACACATCAACTTATTACAGTATTGGCATTCATCCAACTCTTTGGATGTCATATGGAAGTCACACAAGTACAGTCAACTCTTTGATTATACTTCTTACTTGGGTCCAACCCATGCTTACACTGCGCTCCCTTTATCTATAAGCAACCATTGCTCAAGACTAAGGATCTCTTATGTTAAAAATAAAAAATTTCAACATAAGAGTATTTCAACATTTATACATGCTTCATTTAATTCATACAATATGAATATTATGAAGATTCATGAATGACTAGAGTATAGACAGTAGAATGATGACACTCATCGTATCTATATCCATTTAAACTCTTAAAACTTAAGTTCAGGTAGGTACTCAAACAATTTGAATACATCATCTCCTATAGAGCCACCATTCTGCATAATGCAGAGAACCATGTCATTCATGATTATATGTGGAGAGCACATATGTATGCAAAACATCTTCTTAGACTTTATAAGGATTATATGATAATTACGATCATTATCGACATGTTACTTCAAAAGTACATTCGATGAGATCAAGACTTATAGAGACATACAAACCCTAGGGTTTTAGTCCTATCGTCTTATTTAATCATCATTCCTCATTATTATGAGGAAACTTGAACATTGCAACCACATACATTATGTGTCCAATTGCAAGTACAATATCTGGATCATAGGTTCAATCCATGATATTCTACTAGTTATTATTGAGTATAACATTGAGTGGGTTTAATGAAGGATTATTTGAAATAAGAAATTTGCATAAGTGTATATATTATATATACATATTTTACTTTGATTTAGGAATTTTTATATCAAAGTTGTCTTGCCATGTCAACAATGAAAGTTCATTCCCTTAATCACTTTCGATGTAAGAGATGTACTTACCATTATATCTCAAGCAAGATCTGGGATCTCCTTCCTTATCTTTGTTACATCCCAATAATATGAGAACCTGTAACTCGGATAAAAAGAAGCGGGAATACATTCCGCCTTGCAAGTCCAACTTGCATCTCCCAATTTGGTCTTTAACACCCGGGCCCACCACCCCTAAGGTGATGTTGACCCGTCATTAATTGAACCAACCCCTATGATCATATGCAGGAGCTGTCACTTCGGACAGGCGTCTCCTACATACAATATATGGCGACGGAACCCTTCGCCTTGACAGGAGACCATGGATGTCACTTATGTGATCCTCCATATCATATTCAAATTCTAGTTAATCATTATGAATCATATTCATTACGATTAATTCTTCCAAGGGAAATAATAACTCTATTCATAATAGAGTGTTCTTAATTGGATATAATTAACTTAATCATATTAAATTAATTTTCAATCCAATTCAATCAACAAACTTGATTTTACTTGAATATATGGTATTATCTCAAAATACATATTAATTCGAATTTTAATAATTAGAAAAATACATCATGATCTCTCAGGCATCATTCGTTCCCTACCCGTTGTCATGGCCAGTACCGGCGGGAGTGGGACCCAACGATCCCCGACTAGACACCATATCCGCCTTGGGAAAAAATAATGCCGAGTCAATCACTTTGTACTTGAGATGATCATCGGTTCTTCAACCGAAATTATACCATATAGTAACAATCAAAACATTTTTGATTATAAGGAAATTTGCTAGACAAATTCCCAATCCTATTCAAGCAAGGAGTTTGATGATTGTGTTTCCAATTTTGATCTAGATCAAATCTAATCAATTATTGGTTGAGGCCAAGTCAATTAAGGAAATAATCATCATCCAATATTTCTCAAATATTTTCCATAATTATTTTACGAAATTAACAATTAATTTCACTAATTGACAATCACATGGTTCTTGATTAGGAAAGTAATTTCAGCAGTAACCCCTACTTACTAAAATTAGCATATCTCAATCAATCTAAATCCAAATTAAGCAAAGTAGGTTTCCATAGTTTGATAATTTGATTTTCAATTGAACATATATGATGTGCACGCATTTAGAGGCGTCTCTAAACAGTAATTAATCCTTAGTTACGTTAAGATTTGCAGTTCCCGCAACAGTGAATACATGTTCATTAAAACGACCATATCTCGAGCAAACGAAATCCAAATTACGTAAACTCAGATCCTATGATTTCTTTATTTAATGAGGAACAAAATTCAAGTTTTATTTTTGTGTTTAAACAATTTAAACAGGGCCTAAAATAATTACTAAACAGAGATGCGAAAACGAAACGCGATAAAACTTTCGCAACCCTAACGAACCCAAGTCGCCTTCGGTTTTATGGATCGTATCCAAACCCTTCGACCTAAGGCTCTGATACCACTTGAAGGATATGGTTAGATCCTCAAGCGCATCACAGAAGCGTGAGCGTCGTATCGAATACGACGAGGAGCGACTAGTCGCACTAGTTGCTCGATGCAGCGGAATTTAAAAATTTTTCATGCGACGAAACCACATGATCCAAGAACACTTCTCAGATCGTTTCGTCTAAACCACAAACAAGTAATAGGATTACCTCTTGAAGCATGGTTGCGATCGAGTCTCTAAACGAAGAGACCTCCTGTCTCAAGTCCGATCCGACGGAGGAGACGCTTGCGAGCGCAGGGATGAACCGCGTGCTTCTGGCAATCCATGTTGATGATCCAAGCGGCAGATCTCCTGATCTCAACACACGAGATCCAACGTCTTCTTCACGAGCGAGGCGCACCGAAGGAGACGGAGATCCACGAGCAGATGATCGGGCAGCATAACGACGACGCTGCGGTGATGGAGAACCTCTCTAGGGAATCCATGGTGGACGACCGTGAGAGGGAGAGAGATAGTAGGCATGCAGAGAGAAAGAGAGAGAGAAAGAGAGAGATGTGCTTCTCAAGCATTATGTAAAGAAGAGCAATGGGGTGCCTCTCCTTTTATAGGGTTTTGGGATCCATGGATCTCAATCCATGGGACATATAAAATCAATGGATGAGATTGATTTATGTCAATCCAATGGTCAAGATTATTGTTGGTAAAAGCCAACAACTTGTAATTTAATTTAGATTAAAATATATTTGACAAAATCAAATATAAATCAATCCTAAATTACACCAATCAAATAAGGAGAGAATGTATATGGAGATCACATCTCCATATACTTTCCATGTAGACGGCCACCCATTCTAATAAGGATTTGGGTGCCGCCCACATGATTTCTCATGGAGGCAATCTCATGAGATTTCATGAGATTGCATATCTCCATGGAAATCTCTCTCATTATTTATTTCCATCAACTTTTGTTGTATTTATTCACCAAAAAATAATTCACAATTAATTTTGGGAATATTGCAATCTTGACATTGGAAAATTGTGAATCACATTCACAACCCAAACAAAATATAATTTACATTTTCAATTAATTAGACAATGTGTATCCAATACACATTATTAATTAATCAACAAATATAAATTATAATTAGCTCTCTCTAATACATTATAAATCACATTTATAATATATTATGAATAATTGGATATTACTATCCAGATTATTCTTATCCACAATAATTAAATCACATTTAATTATATTGGATAACTTATTCTCATGTGCCCAAATAATATGAATCACATTCACATTATTCACATCTTTGACAATCAAATCACATTTAATTATCTAAGATAACTCTCCTTATAATATGAATCAAATTTATATTATTCATGATAATTAAATCACATTTAATTATCCTTTTTCTTAATGCTCGGATACATATATCAACAACAGAATTATCCACGAACTCTTTCAAGGATAATGCGCTTTCTTCGTGAATACTTGAAGATAAGGACAGGGCGATTGTATTGTTTTACGTATAGTGACTTGGATATTGAGATCACATCTTAAATCCAGATCTCGGGCCTCCCATAGATGCTTGATTAAATCAAGACCGCAAATCTAATCTTCTCATTGCATCTGAATCACATTCAGATCAATGTCCAACATTTGGATCAAGATCAGATTACTTCTTTACTGAGAGGAGTCACTAAAATCCAGACCCGTATCATCACTCCCTAGGAATGGAAGCATCATGGTTATACAATCGTTTATGATCACATCATCCTCAGGTATTCCCAATACCTATACATCCTGCATACTGGAAAACTCGGAATAAACCCGAAGTATTAGATCAACTTTATACTGTCTACATAAGGGTTTTATCAGTAAGTTTCTCATTTTGATCATTGGGAGTTGGTATCGATCATATACTTTCCAAAAGTATATATCATACCTAGGTCTTGATCATATACTTTCCAAAAGTATATATCAAACCTACAAATTCAGTCAAGCTTCCAAAGCGAGACGACCGTGCGCACGGAATTTGATTCTTCTCAATATCTCATGAGTGAGCTCATGTCTTCCAGTTCATTAGTGAACCTGTATGATTCCTTTGAGAGATCATATTACTCATATGCCCTTATATGCACACCAGCGCGCCGGTGTATATACCTTGGTTAAGTCATCAACCTATTGGTCTGCCAAATGTACATACTCAGACATATAGTAACACATCTGTCTTCGGTCAGAGGATGCGTGCCTATATCATGACAACATACGATATAGGACTTTGGTTATCTCGATCTCGTTAAGTCAACTCTTTCACCTAGCTCATCTGACACCTCCAAATCTCTATTCCTATGCATAGGACCTGCATCAAGAGGTCGGTCAGATATCAGCCTAAATGAGATAGGATTGACATCTCCTACTCAGGTTGGAGATCATCTCTTAATAATCATTTGACGGTGCTTGATGAGTCCTCAATCTAACTCATTAGATATTCATCTAAGCACCATCCTCTATGATTCAATAATTGAATCAACAGCCGTATGATCATTAAAATGGCCATGATACATAACCCTAATTGTACTAAGGGACCTATTATGCAAATTATTTATTCTTCATTTCAGATCAGGGAATGATATTCGCAATAACATTAATTGCATAATGGCTCGCCGTGGGCTCGCATGTCCAACAAGCACACATCATCTAGGCGAGAGCAGGATGAACACTCGAGGGTACCAGATGAGCCATAGAATGGTGTTGATGTTGCAGATCTTGATGATGATGGTGGTGCTGATTCCACCATCACCGAAGATCCAGAGGATGGTACTGATGTTGTTATTTACCCAGTCGTGTACGGTGGTGTTGATGCCACCAGATTAGAGGAGCCAGTCCGCGGTACTGATGTTGCGTTTCCAGATGCTGAAGGTAGTGTTGATTCCACCAAGATTACATGTGCAGATACTGTTGTGATTTTTCCTTCTGATGTACTCGATGATGTCGAGAGAAAAAATAAAAAATGTACAAAGCAAAAATTCAAAAAAGAAAAATAAAAGAAAGGTTTATTCTTCTTCTACTAGGTCATTGTGTGCAGATGATGATGATTGTTTGGATGCTAGTCATACACATGTGGAGAGACCTATTCTTGGTGCAGATCCTCGTACTTCTGAGGAGGGTCCTTCTGTTCCCTTTCCTCAAGCAGTCCGCTTAGGAAAGACTAGTAAGAAAGAAAATCCCGAAAAGAAGAATCTTTTAGAGTTCAACAAGTAGGTGATTGATAGATTGTAGATATACATGACTCTTGCAGAAGCCTTAGAGCACATCCCTCTCTTCCGGAAGAGCCTTAAAGAGAAGACCGTAGTCTGCTGGAAGAAGAGGCGCAACCATTGTTCAGAGATCCATGTGCTCACCCGTGCCACTTGTTATGCTATTTAGAACCGCTTACCAACCAAGAGGCCCAATTCAGGAGCTCCATATATCAGATGTCAGATTTAGGAGCAGCAGTTCGATTGTACTCTATTAGACAGTGGTTCTTTGATCAACCTTCTTTTGTTTGCCTTACTCGGCCGATTCCAGTTTGGTCCTCTCAGATCAAGCAGGACACTACTTCAGTTTGCAGATAAATCGGTCAAGAGGCCGAAGGGGTTGCTCAAGGATGTTATCATCACCATTCAGGGTTTGCAACTCCCTGTGGACTTTGTCGTGTTGGACACGGAGGTCCCTGAATGTGTGACAGATACCCTGATCATATTAGGCCGGCCTTTTCAGGCGACAATAAAGGCCGTTTATGATCATGGTAGGGGGGAAGGTGTACTTTCGCCTCAAGGGCGAGAGTATACACATAGATACGATTGGGGATTTGATTACTAGAGATTAAACTAGCTTAGAGCAAAGATCAGACCAAACCTTAGATACAGAGCAAGGCATCCATCACGCGTGCAATTTTGTGATTACAGATGATGAGGTAGTTTGGGCATAGCTGATTTCATGAGCTCTTGTCACACCTTCAGAGTCCTTAGATTCACAGTTGACAGATGATGAGAGTTCGGAGAGCACATTTGTGGAGCAGGATATTTTAGAGGCTGGAGATGCAAATTCTGGTATCGATATTGATTTTGCTTCATGTCACTCATATCCAGATCCTTCCAATTCAGACACGGATTTTGATTGGCATGAATTTGATAAGTATCTTTAGTGTTTCATTTTTATAGAGCTGATAGCAAGTGTGGAGATAGAGCTAATGTACTCTCGTCAGTCATCACTGGGGTAGTCTCCATCAGTTTTAGAGGATCAGGGAGAGTTCTCCCATTCAGATCTGGTTGCATTCACTCAGACTTTTCAGAAGCCATATTTTCCCACTCCTACCCACCCAGAGTTGAAGCCGCTTCCATAGAGCATGACACCTATTGGTTCCTTGCAAGAAAGCCCAAAATGTTTCTAGTCATAATCTATGTTGATTTAACCGATGACCAAGAATCTCACCTGATGGATGTTCTTGAAAGAAACCGCAAGGAAATCGGATGGTCAGTAGCAGATCTCTATGGGATTAGTCCGACCTTGTGCTCCCACCACATCAATTTGAAGGATGACACCAAACCATCTCGTGAGTTTCAGCACAAGCTAAACCCGAATCTTTGAGAGCTGATTATGAAGGTAATATCCAAGTAGTAGAGCATCGATTTTATCTATCCCATCTCCGACTCCAAGTGGGTCGGTCCATTACATGTGTTACCCAAGAAGAAGGATATCACTACAATTATCAATGAATATGGAGAGGAGATTGCTACTCGAGTAAAGACTTCTTGGTGACTCTGCACGGATAACAAACGATTGAATCAGGCGACCAAGACGGATCACTTCCTGCTACCATTAATAGATCTGACTATTGAGAGATTAGCTGGGAAAAGCCATTATTGTTTCCTTGATGGGTCTCGGGATATAATCATGTGGCCATTGCACCCGAAGACCAAGATAAAATGACATTCTCATGTCCGTTTGGGATGTATGCTTTTAGACGGATGCCCTTTGGATTCTATAATACCCTGGCTACATTCCAAAGGTACATGCTTTCCATCTTCTCGGACATGGTGGGTAAATTTTGGAGGTCTTCATGGATGACTTCTAGGTTTATGGTGATGATTTTGATTCCTATCTTTCTAGTCTAGATCGCGTGCTTCAATGCTGCATGGAAGTTAATCTTGTTTTATCTTGGTAGAAGAGTCATTTCATGATGATTAAGAGGATGGCCCTTGGTCATATCATATCCAACAGTGGCATGAAGTTTGATCCAGCCAAGGTGGACATCATCAAGAAGTTCAATCCACCATCCAATCTGAAGCAGTTGCAGTCTTTTCTGGGGCATATCGATTTCTACTGACGGTTCATTCAAGACTTCAGCCGTATTACCCAACCGCTTACTGATCTTCTCACGAAAGACACTGAGTTCCTTGTAGATGATAAGTGTCTTTCATCATTTGAGACTCTCAAGAACATGGTTGTCCAGACTCATGTGCTTTAGCCACCCGATCGGTCTCTCCCATTCGAGATCATGATGTATGCCTCAGATTTCGCAGTGAGGGTTGTTTTAGGATAGAGGAGGGATGGTTTTCCTCTTGCCATTCACTACGCTAGATGGACTTTGGATGCCACCTAGCGTAACTACACTGTTACAAAGAAAGAGATGCTAGTCATAGTCTTTGATTTGGATAAGTTTCGATCTTACATTATTGGATCTAGAATGACTATCTACACATATCATACCACCACCCGGTACTTAATGGACAAGAAAGATGCCATGAAACATCTTACTAGATGAATCATTCTACTCCAGGAGTTTGATACTAAGATTAAGGATAAACCTGGAGTCAAGAATGCGGTGGTGGATCACCTCTTCCGAGTACAGTTGCTTGAGGATTTTGAGTACCACACCTATCACAGAGACATTCCCAGATAAGGAGATTCTTTCTATCACCTTTCTCCCATGGTATTCCAACATTGTGAGCTATCTTGTCGCCAAGAAAGTTCTAAAATATTGGACCAGGCAACGGCTCTATACTTTCCTTACGAAGGCCAAGTCGTACCACTGGTAGGATACCACCCTTTACCATGAAGGGGTGGATAGCGTCTGGTGTTGGTGTATTCCTCAAGAGGAGCACCATAGTGTCGTCACCTATTGTCACATGCTTGAGGTAGGAGCACATCACTCTGGGAGGAGTATGGTACATAAGGTGCTTCAATCCGGTCTTTGGTGGCATACACTCTTCAATGATGTTTATGCATTCGTGAAGATGTGTACTGACTGTCAAGGATGAGCAGTTGTGTACATATAGATATGATGTCGATGCATCCCATTCATTTATGTAAGTTTTTTGACGCATGGAGCATCGGTTTTATGGGCTCATTCTGCAAGAGTCAAGGATTCGAGTATATTTTATTGGTCGTAGATTATATTAGTCATTGGGTTGAGTCAATCCCCGCATGAGCCACTGATGCGAGGATTGTATGCATATTTTTGAGGAAGAAAATCATTTCGTGGTTCGGGTTCCCTAGAGTTTTGATTTATGACAGGAATGCTCATTTCATCAATGACAAGGTAAGGACACTTGCTAACGAGTACAAATTGACCACAGAGTTGCCACTCCGTATCATCCACAGAAGAATGGTTTGTTGAGGTTTCAAACCGGAAGATCAAGACAATATTGCATAAGTTTGTCCGTCCAGACCGAAAGGATTGGTCACAGCTTTTGGACTCGGTCTTACGGGCCTGTTGGACTTACTCCAAGACTCCTTTGGGTACATCTCCATTTCAACTCGTTTATGGCAAGACATGCCACTTACCTGTTGAGGTCAAGCACAAGTCACTTTGGAAGTATCAGAGATAATTTTTAGATCCAGAGAGTGTAGGAGATCATAGGAGAGCAGAGTTGGCATCCCTAGAGGAGCTTAGAGATACAACCTTTTCGAGTAACATATAATATAAGGACAGGGTGTAGATATGGCATGATTTACACATCAGCCATAAGCAGTTTGAGCCGAATAAGAGAGTATGGCTATTTGATGTTAGACTGAGATTATTTACAGGGAAATCACAAAACAAGTGGAAGGGACCATATTTAGTCAGAAAGGTGCACGACAACGGCAATATGGACATATCTGAGTTGTCTTCTGAAACACCTTTCGGGTCAACGGCCAGCGTCTGAAGTCATTTCTTAATCATGACCCGTTGATCGTTGATGTTGCCCCGATTTATTTTGTATGAGATGTGTCCTTTGATTCTCACTTCTTGCATCTCATACCTGAGTTACACTTCTGTTCCGCCTCTTTATATATCCATGTTTTCATTTTCTTTCTTTCTTTCTTCCCTTTTTGTTTAATACTCTAGATCTCGCTTAAGATTTTCCTATACTTAGGATGTACTTTGTCCTAAGTATATGGGTGTTAGACCTGCATTGTTCATATTTCTTTTGATTCTTATTACCTCTGTTTTTCCTGCTTATACTTAGGGATATCTGACCCTATGTATCGGAGAAGTAATATCTATTTTTCCATTCTTTGATTGTTCTCACGTTTGTCCCTCAACTGTTGATATTCCTTTTTCTATACTTGGGGATATTTTACCCTAAGTATAGGGGGGGCAAGTCAAGTCGTTGATTTCGTGTACATTCTCTTCCTCGGTTTTCCCCATTTGTACAGTCTTCTATACTTCGAATTATTTGATCCTAAGTATAGGGGGGTACCAACTTCTATTCATTATTCTTTTTTTTCTTTGAGTCGTTGTAGTATAGGATTCTTTTTACTTTTCTATACTTATCACGAGTTATGTCTTACTTGTTCGCTTTTTGATCACTATGAAGACAGTTCTCGCTAAGTATAGGGGGTGTCGTATATACTGTATATATACTTTAGATGCCATAACTCGTATTTTGTTGTATTCTTAATAATATGGCTCATATTTATAAAAATTGGAATAAAAATATTTTGAAAAAAGATTTGTAAAATGTTTGGTAAAATTATTTGTAAAATATTTGGTAAAACACTTCATAAAATTATTTGTATGTTATTTTGTAAAATGCTCTGTATTTTTTTTTAATTTTTCTTTTTAAAAATTATTGTAAAAACATTTGTAAATTATTTGTGTACAAATAGTTGTAAAATCATTTTTAAAATTGTGTTTTTGTAAACATTTTTGTAAATTATTTTGTATCAAAATTATTTATATTGTAAAGTTATTTGCAAAAATTTTTGAAAATAAAAATTCTTTCAAAAACTTATTTGTAAAATTGTTTGTAAATTGACTTGTAAAAAGTTTGTAAAAATAGTTTATAAAAGCATTTGTAAAATAGTTGTAAATGTTTTGTAAAATTTTATAAAATGTTTTGAATGGTTATAAATTATTTTGTCATGTGAGAGATATAAATTAAGGGTATAAAATTAATTTTGTATATATGTGTTGTAAAATTCACATGTATAATAAAAGCCCTAATTATTCCTAACGTGTGTTAATTAAGTCATTTAATAAAAGTCGTATTGAGATCTTGTACATAAAATCCACTTTAAAATTTGTATATAAAACTTGTAATTAAATTTTTCCGTGAATAAAAATCTTCTATAAAACATGTATAATCCTTGTATATATTCTCGTATAAAATCCGTGTAAATATGTACATAGTCCTCAATAATTCTTGCAAATATATTTAACTCACTTCAATTCTTTTATTCTTTCAAAAATACCTAAAAATTTGAAAAACTTAAAATTCACAAAAATTTGCATATCTTTGAAAACCCCCACAAAAAGGTTTCATCAAAAAATGCTCCATAAAAATATTTACTTTTGTTGCATTTGCATATGCATTTTTCATAATGATATTGACATTTAAACTAGTCTTGAATAAAATTGAAGAATGGAGCTTCGTTAAGGCCTTAATCCACTTAATTTCAGAGGAACCTTATAGGAACCGGAGTTGAGACTTTTCAAGTCCATAGAGACTTAATTCTTTGAGTTCACAAGATTATATTCATGTATCATCTTGATTGGTCTAAGTAGAATATTTAACAACACATGCATGATCCTTTTAGATAGTGGCTTAACTTGGACAAGCACTCTGCACATAGCTCAACATGGATGAGGTGGTGAGGGGTCAGAATCCTTTGGCTTCGAGTAGCACATGGGTGGAAACATCCATCATCGTCTAGGGATGGTAGTGTATCTCAACCTGGTCTATTGGTGCCGACGTCTAACGACGAGATGCTGTGGGTTGCAATAAAGTTTTAAAAGAGGGATAGTCTACTAGCTCAAGAAGAAAAACTCCTTATGTACATGCTGCACAAATCTAAACATGTTCAAAAAATTCTCCAAAAAAGTTAGACAGGTAAAAGTAAATAAATAAAAAAGTTATTTCCGTCGGAGAAAAAGAAAAGTAAGCATGGCATATGTTTTAAAGTCTCATCCATGGAAGCATGCAGCTAGAGACTTGGCTACAGTGGTCAAGCTCCACGGGATATGTGGCTACACTGGCCACAGTCCATTCTTTTCTCTACCACCTTTTCTTGAGCTGGTTGTACTTGAACTTAGAAGGAAATACCTTGCTTCTTGAGGAAAGAGTAGCTAGAACGAGAATTAGAGATACCAGTTGAAGGAGGCTGTTTCTTTGCCATTTTTGAGGTGGGGAGCTATATTTCACTTACACAGTACAAGAAAAGATTCATAGTCATAAGAGTTTCCATATGTAGACTTGTTCTGACCTAACTGTTGAGGCGACCTTACCATAGAATTATGGAAATTAGGGTTGTTGAGTCTTAAATACGATTCCCAATAAGGTTCTGCCGAACTAATAATCCAAAGGTCTGACCGAGCTCCATACTCCAATTTTATGAAGATAAGTTTAATAATCAACATTGTTCTAAGTTCTTTCATGTTTATTTTCTTTATTTTTATTTTCACTTATTCTTCAAATAAGTGTTTGCTAAGGGACTAGAAAAGGTAAAGTATAACGGAATGATGAATATGTGATTCAACATCTTTATTCTTTTATTTTAGCTAAAATCCTTGGTAAAACACCTGTAAATAGTTATTAAATTATAATTCATCATTGATTTATTAATAATTCATATTTAACACTTATTTATACCAAAAGAAAAAAATAAAGAAGAAAATAATAAAGAAAAGAAATAAAGAAGGATGTATTTATGAAATAAATGCATACCGACCCAACCCCTGAGAGAATGTCAAGACTTGACCAAATCTAGAAGGAATAAAGTAGGGGAGATATGGTCTTTATTTATTTATATTCCAGAAAACCTAAAAATATCAAGTATCTAGTGTTCACTATTTATTTTGTATAAATCATGCACATTTTCTTTACTATTTATATTGTAAATATCTTGAACCATTTATTTATCAATAAAACAACCTCAAATTAAATTTTTTCTTAATAAAACATGTATACAAAAACACATTGTAAATAAGAAAATTAATTGCAAGCACTAGCCTCTATGATTCAATAATTGAATCAACAGTTTATGATAATCAAGATGGCCATGGTACGTAACCCTAATTATACTAAGGAACCTATTATGCAAATTAATTATTCTTTATTTCAAATCAAGGACTGATATTTGCGATAACATTTATTGCATAATGGCTCGTCGTGGAATCACATGTCCGACAATCTCCCACTAGCCCAAAGAGCCACTAATGGGCCAATCTTTAAACCCACAATCATGTGACAAACATAAGCTATTTAGGAAAAATAGCTAGGTAAGTTGATCAGTCACAACTCTCAAAAAAAGCTGTAAAATCCGAATTGAAAGATAATTACTGGTTGCATACGAATCAAAATAACCCAAACTCACTTTATTGTATTCTAAATAAAATTATCTTCAAAATGAAGGTAGTTTCACAATTTTTGAAGCTACGGTTTGAAAGTCAGCTTTTTAGGGTTGTTTGTATAGTTGTACCACTATTTATACCTGCATATATTTTTATTGATTTTATTTATTCATTTTATACATATCATAATTTTAAATATTTGTATATATTTATATTAATTATTTAAAAACAAAATAATAATATTTTTTTCAAAAGAGTCAATAATAAAATAATGTATATATTGTACATATTCCTATTTATTTAATTTATTAATTTAATTCATAAAAAGAAAACACAAATATATTTAAAACCCATAATTTATTATGCAAATAATTAAAATAAAAAATATTGTGTATTTATGTAATCTATATTTGTAAATATCATTATTTAATTAAATAAGCTAATAAGTTAAATTATTTAATTTATTAAAAATCATAAAAATTATTAAATAATTAACATTTTTTATTTATAATTTTTTAATTTAAAATCGACTCCTATTTTATTCTCATTTATCTTTATTTATTTAATTAATTAATTTTCCTATTGACCAACCTGAGTCCGTTGATTGGGTCAATTCCCCCTTTCCTCTCTTGGCACGTTTAAGTCGCGACCCATGTCATTTCTCCCTATCTTCTAAATCAAACCCGACCTCTTTTTAGCCCCATTTTTACCTGATTATAGTCCCTCCATTTGTTATTTTTGCCGAATTAAAATATTTGCTCGATTTCACATCGGTTTACGCACCATTTGAGTTTGAATTCGTTATTTTCACGTGCTTTAAAAGGGCTCCACATCTAGTTTTTCATTCACCCGCCATTTTCACTCTTATCCCTTCAAGCTAAGGGCTTGTTTGGTTGCTAGGTTGTGCTGGGTTGGGGTATCTTCCTTTGAATAGTAGCTCTTTGGAGGGTTGGGATAGTTGGAATGATAATTGTGATGTGATGTGACATTGAATATTTGTTATATTAACTTTTTTAATGATTATAATGTCTTTCATGCTAATAAGCGTATTTGAACAAGGTTAAAAACCATTATACCAAAGAAATTGTAGGGTTAATACAAGTATTCCCAACCCAGAAATGCTAGGTTGGAACTAGGGATATGCCATGGTATCCGGATACTTGGCAACCAAACAGGCCGAGCTAGAGGGGTAACAACCCTCTTCATCTAGAGAGAGAGAGAGCTAGAGGTGCGATCCAACGCTGGGTAGTTTCTCCGCCACGGGCTGTCGTGTGTCCAGCCTCTGAGCCCTCGCCGTCGCGTTCGAGGCCATGACCACCTGGAGCTGCTGCTCCAGGTTTCCCAGGCGATAGCATTCCATCCTTCATCGTGGATCAGGTAGATCTCCCTTCTCTTTTAGATTCTTCTGTTCTATCAACTCCTCTCCATTTCTTCTAAATTCATCCATGTTATTCATCATCTGATTTGATCCCAACATTACGATCACCTCACAAACATACACAAATTCCAGTACTTCGCACTTCCTTTCACATCTAATAAACTCAGGACCGAGCACGCTTTGTGATCCAAGTTGTCCTCTATTTTCGCCTGAGGATGATCATTTTTTTGTGAATCTAACTTTCGATCGAGACTTGTTCTCGAGTCGAATGCTCATTTGCGGTAAGTGTATTGAGGACCGCATCGTCATCGGTAGATCGAGATCTGAACCGCAAGCTGCTGTGAACGAAACACTTGTCGATTTCAGTAGATCCAAGTGTCATCGTCTCTTAGAGCGGCTTCAGATCGGGGGTGAAGCATCAGGAATTTCATCATGCGGTAATGAAATCCATAGAACACCTGAGATCTTCCACCGTAGATCTTGAGGTTCCAGATCTGAAAGCGCGAACCTCCGCGTCTAGCAACCGATCGAAGAATCCAGGCGTCGCCCTTCACTGTGCCTTTTGGATTTAAGTCGATCATCTCAGAGCAGCACCGCACGTCGAAGCTTCATCACTGCTGCAGCAGCAAACCTCGAACCGCTGGAGATCTGATCTGACCGAAGTATCAAGAGAAGATCTGTCTGGATCAATTGAGATCGAGCAGCCGTCGCCTTTGCATAAATTGGGGAAGAACGATTCCTGCCCCAGATTGCACAGTATCCGTCAGATCCAAGTCAAACATACGGTTCAGATCATGATACCCCCACTATTGAAGAAACTCATGCTCTTTGCGCTTGATTGTTCAGATAAATTTGGGGCAGTTTACATCTGCACCCCCGAACAGATTGATATCTCATTCAGATCCAGAGCGCACACGAACCACACGATCAGAATTAGATCAACGGATCTGATTCGCCACCGTTTAAGGATCACATGATCCTCACGTGCCACGTCGGAATTTTTAGGTAAATTGCACTTCTGCTCTTCCTATTTCTTTATTCTGCAAATAACTTTTTTTTCGTGTATATAAAAAGTTTAGAACTATTGCAATTCTGTGCTGTGAAATAGTTTTATTTGATTTTTAATCCATTTTGATTGACGTCAAGTGCTTGCTCACATGTTTACTATAACTTTTGCATGTGTGGCCTCTAAGGTTTTCCTTATTGCTCAATGTGCCAAAACTTCTTAAAAATTGCATTCAGGTCCTCCATTTCCAGATTAGTTCTATTATCTTATATTGCTTGAATTAAATCGCAAATTAACTTCAAAAATCTCACCAAAATCATAATTAGCTTCTGCTTATTTACTTTACATCATATAAATTTTGTTTGCAATATTTCTTTATTTGTCATTTTAAAAAAATTCAAAAACGAACTAAAAATTCCATGTTTGCATTATAAAATCATAAAATTAGAAAAATACTTGAAAAATTATAAAAAATATTATAGTTCTATTTTACCATATTTTCACTCATGTATAAATTTCATACAGAAATTCATTATAAAAACCTTAAAAATTAAAAAACATTGAAAATATTAAAAAATCATATAAAATCATAGAAAAATAATGAAAATTCATTTTCGATATTTGTTTGTATCCTAATAAATACACTTTTTGATAGAATTGGTTTCATTTGGTATTTTAAAAGCCCAAAACAGTAGCTAGTTTCACTTTTGACACTGTTTGTTGTTTTTGTTCAATATAAAATCCATAAAAAAATCTAAAAATCTTACAAAAATCCCTAAAAATAGTAAAAATTAAAACATAAAAATATTTTATTCTTTGAGTCTTGAGTATTTTCAGTACTTTTGAAAATACCAAAAAGAGTTCTTTTCTATTTTATGTATATACTTTTCTTTAAAAATTCATTTTTGAAAATTAAAATTTGCTAAATTAAAAACCACTATAAATTATAAATTATAAATTATAAAATTCATAAAAAAAATATAAAAGCCAACAAAAGACATAAAAAATCCTAAAAATCATTAAAAGCAAATTAAAAATCGAAAAAGAAAATTAAAAATATTTTTATTAATTCTTTTGGATTAATTACCCTAGTAAATAACAGTTGCCTCCTTGTGTTCGACCCTGAGAGCTACATCAGATTTATAATCAAATCGCTATTCCATCTTATTCCCTTTTGGTTGGATAAAAAAATTCTTAATTGAATACGGGAATTTGTGTGTAGCAACAACACTTGTTTCATAATTAAATAACTAAACCCGCATATTTTCGTGGTACATCAAGGACCATAACCCCAATTTGTTCTATGTGGTCCAAAACTATGAAAACAATCCCTTGGTAGGTGCTTAGAAGGAGAATCCCAATGCCTTTCAAACCCACAGATCTAGAATTTTTTAATTAGTATAAATCTTAATAAATAATGTAACAACTTCAATAATCTTGGTTTGAGAAAGAATTCCATTGGATCACCGTTATCCACGGAAATTTCATGAGTTCAAATCTTTATCTTCATTACAATATAAAGCTTGGTTGAGTTAATTAGGATTTGGATTCATGATTATATTGTGATAGGGAGTTGAAATTTATAGTGTATCAAAAACGGAGTTGTATTTCTGATAGCTGATAATGCATATAAATATGCTTGCATGATTATATGCGCTTTCCCATTTTTGCTACTTTTTTATTCCTTTTAATCCCTCAGAAGCAATATCAATTGACCAAGTCATAATATAATTGTTGGTTGAATATCATTGTCTTCGTGAAATGCTTCGCCAAAGTGAATAAATTATGACCAGCAATTTGACCATGTCTAATATCATTGTCTTTCTGACTTGTAAGCTTCGGTCAATTCAAATGTTACGAAGATATTCTCTCTCTCTATATATATATTCCTTCTGGAAATTCTGCACATAACCAAACACTAAATGGCATCGGCATACTTTCCTTCCACAATCTTACTCTCGCTGCTTCTCCTCTCCACGACAACTTCAAGTTCTTCACTCCAATCCCAATCCAACGCTCTGCTCAAGTGGAAGCAATCACTCCGCGACTCCAGGCCTCTCTCTTGCTGGAACACTACCACTGCCTCCTGTGCTTGGAAGGGCATCACATGCGGAGGGAGATCCGTCACTGGCATCGACCTCTACAAAGCCGGCGTGGCCGGCACCCTCGACGCTCTCAATTTCTCCATGTTTGCTTCTCTCACGCTTCTCAGCTTCTGGAGGAATCGTCTTTCCGGCTCGATGCCCACAGCTATAGGAACACTCCACCGGCTCATCTTCCTCGACCTCTCGCACAATCACATGTCCGGTGTACTCCCTCCTTCACTTGGTAATCTCACTAATTTGGAGAGGCTCGATTTGACGCACAACCAATTTAGCGGAATCTTGGCATCCCCTCCCTCGTCGCCTTTTATTTTCACCAATTGCACCCGATTGATCACGTTCATGCTCGCGCACAACCAATTCGCTGGGGGTATCCCGCCAGAGATCGGCATGTTCCGAGACCTGATCCGTTTGCATCTCCATGGGAACAGGCTCACTGGACCGATTCCAGAAGAGATAGGACGGCTACATAAGTTACAGGAGCTGGTGGTTTCAAAAAAACGATCTGAGTGGCCACATCCCACCAATCCTTGGAAATTTAAGCTTCTTGATATATTTGTATTTTGATTCAAACCGCCTCTCTGGTTACATCCCTCAAGAACTAGGGAACCTACTACAGTTGGTTTACTTGAATTTTGATGATAATTTTTTCCATGGCCCTATACCCGCAACTATAGGCAACTTGACCAAGTTGTCCCAGCTCAGCTTGTTCAACAACTCCCTCTCCGGACCCATACCTCAATCATTAGGAAATCTATATAAACTCGATTACTTACAACTTAGCCTTAATCTCCTCGAGGGCTCTATCCCGTCCACCTTTAGCAACCTGAAGAACCTGCGCCATATGGGTATGGCATCGAATGGATTGTCAGGCCCCATGCCTAGCTTGAAAAATTGCACTAGTTTGATGCGTGTCCGGCTCGACCATAACCGTCTTGAAGGAGATCTCTCTCAAGTCTTCGGGGTGCACCCAGATCTGAACTATATGAATCTCGAGAACAATAGTTTCTCAGGCACCTTGTCCCCTGATTGGGGCAGATGCCACAAGTTGGAGACCCTTGATCTTTCTTACAATAGGATTGTCGGAACTATACCCAAAGAGATGGGGCAATTGGCTCTCTTGAAAGTGCTGGATCTGTCATCGAATCACCTCTCAGGGGAGCTTCCAGGCCAGATGGCCAACATATCTTCCATTTACAAATTGATCCTGGGCCGTAACGAGTTCACAGGTGCCATTCCATCGAAATTCGGAAAGCTTCGGGATCTAAAAGTATTTGACTTATCTTCAAACTCATTGTTTGGGATCATTCCATTTGAGTTGGCGAATTGCTCAAAGATGACAGACTTGAACTTAGCTGTGAACAATTTCACCGGACCCATCCCAAATCAGTTCTCGCAGTTGGTCGCACTCGCGAACCTGAACATCTCCCACAACAATATATCTGGACACTTCCCGTCTTATTTTGGCAACATGCATAACTTGGAGACAATCGATGTCTCGTATAACATGTTAGAGGGTCCGATTCCTGATACACCATTCTTTCGTCGAGCACCTTTGGAGTGGTTCCTGGGGAATTTGAACCTTTGTGGAGTAATACCAGGTTTGAAGCCATGCATCAGCTTATCTTCAATAATGAGTCACAAACGCTTGAATCTAAAGCCCATCCTGGGAACCATTCTTTCTGTGCTGCTTCTCGGAGGGATTATAATGTTCACAGTCATCTTTATTTTACGAAAGAGAAGAAAAGCCGCAAATATCATTCATGCCGTCCAGATGCCGCGACTAGTTACCAGGAGCAATATCTTCTTGGCTTGGGATTTCGATGGGAAACGTGCATACAGGGAGATCATTGATGCTACACAAGATTTTGACGAGCGATATTGCATTGGCATGGGATCCTACGGGAAGGTGTACAAGGCTCAGCTGTCCACAAACCAGGTCATTGCAGTCAAGAAGATCCATGATTCGTTGGAAATCGATGTAGATGTTATTGAAAGGGAGATAGAGCTGTTGACGAGGATACGCCATCGAAACATAGTGAGACTCCATGGCTATTGTGTTAGCACTCGCCATACCTTTCTCGTGTACGAATACATGAAGAGAGGCAGCTTGGCATCCGTGTTGAGAGTGGATGATAGAGCAGCAGAGTTCGGGTGGGAGATGAGATTGACAACCATAAAGGATATGGCCCATGCTTTGTCTTACATGCACCATGATTGCGATCCGCCAATAGTTCACCGAGATCTGTCCAGCAACAATATCCTGCTCGACCTGGATTTCAGAACATGCGTTTCTGATTTCGGGATTGCACGAGTCCTTAGACCCGACGAGTCGAATTGGACGGATCTTGCAGGGACATGCGGCTACATTGCTCCAGGTATATATCTACGCAAGTATCTTCATTCTTACAGACTCATATTAACTGTACATAATTGAATTGCGATATTAATGAATGGCGTGTGATTTTTTATCCTCGTTGCAGAGTTTGCCTACTCCTTGAGGGTGACAGAGAAATGCGATGTGTATGGTTTCGGAATCTTGACATTGGAAGTGCTAATGGGGAGGCATCCCATGGATTTTTTAACCTCTGATCTCCCACATGGTAGTTTAGAAGAAAGATCTACAAGGTTGGATGAGATGCTGGACAAGAGACTCGACTTCCCCACAAGTGATGAGGTGCTGGAAGAGGTGGCATTGGCTATTCGGTTGGCAGTTGATTGTTTAAATCCCGATCCGGATTCACGACCTTCGATGCTTCAAGTTTCTGAAGAGATGGAGACTAATAATATACCAGTCTAGAGGAGCAGCTTGACGGCATCGACAAGCAGCTTGACGGTGTCGACGAGCAGCTTCAAGATCGAGAGAGAAGGAAGGAGAGATGGTCTTGGGAGAGGGCTACCTATGCAAGGTAACTATGGATCTTTCTTTGCTTCTTCTCCTCAAGAAGAAGGTGCATTTTTAGGGCGTGTTAAACCCCTCGCATAGTCCGCCCCTCTCCAACCACGCCTGACTTGCGCGAGAATTGCGCGTGACTTAGCCTCCGCGCAACTGCCGGCGGCCGTTTGAGCTCAAGGTCAGTTGATATATTCAAACACTATCTACTTAAATCCACCAATATGAGCATCGCTCATAGTGGCCGTGTAATGCCTTGATAAAGTCCTTGGACGTGTTTTTGTGTCCATACAGCGCATGTGGCTTCTAGTTGAATTTGATTGGATTAATTTGCTCTAGGAGATTTCTGAAGCTCTTTAGATGTTTCGGAATAACATGATCTCTGCTAAAATAGGAGATCAGAAATGTTTTTCATGTGGAATGCGGCCTCGAAGTGTTTTCCAGCAAACAATGGCTACTGCCCAGCTGCCAAGTTATCTCCGGTCAACTTTCTCTCTTAGATGTCCTGGATTAATACAAAAAAAATCGAGGGGCTCTGCTCATTACAACAAACTTTGCTGTACAACAGAGGATCTGCTCTATCGGCATTAGGGAACAGACTTTGTTGTACAACAGAGGATCTGCTCTATCGGTGTTAGGGGACTGACGTTGGTTTGGAATGATGCACAGCTACAGGATTCTAACGTGGTTTTTTATTTGTTCTAATGATAGAAGTACTGTATAACTTCACAGGCTGAAACTCATTCCATTATCAATGATAACTGACCCGCACAATTTGTTGTGCTTGAGTCCAATTGGACCCCTTGATTACAACGCAAAATACTTGAAGGGAGGTTGTCTATTAGTACTCCCTACTACTTATAGTTGACTCATATTTCAAGATTAATAGATGTTGGACTATATTTGAAGTGGTATAATCTCCCCCACTTATTTGTACATTTTTTGGGTAGTCATTTCTTTATATATATCTTTTATTTTTATGGCTCTGCCTCTTCTGTAGTATTTCCACCGTTCGATGAAACGTGCTTTGATATAATTTGAAATGTCTCGGAAATTATGCCAAACCGTTATCGATGAATTCTTTCCTACACAACTTGTTTGGCTTAGATTCAACTGGACTCTTTTACCACAACCCAAAATACTTGAAACCATGTGATCTAGTAGTAATCCCCACTACTTATAGCCCGCCCTCATATTTCGATACTTTTATATGTGGGATTACGTACGGGGTGCTATAAGAAGTTTGTCATATTGTGCTCTCTCCCTATTTTTGTCAGTATATCATATAGTTCTATCTTATTGAATGTATATTTATTTGCAGCATTTGATATTGAATGGCAAAAAAATAGACCTAATCTAGGTTTCCAATATCTTCGTTCCATCAATCCCCATCTCCTCTATCATATAAACACTACCGTTAAATTAGGTTATAGTGACACTTCTTTGAAATCCGTTACTAAATTAGCTATTGTTAAATATATAATAATAAAATTATTCATTGTAAAATTATTTTTTATACTTGAAATTAACGACGAATATCTTATTCGTCGCTATATCATTAGTGAATTTCCATATAATGCCGCTTATCCATCCCATTTTCCATAATATAATCGTCGCTAAATTTTGAACTTTTGCCCAATTTTTTTACTTCAAAGGATTTTAAAAGGTTTCAAAATGGAGAAATGTTGCCAGAATATATGCAAAGATTATGAAAATATTACAAGATATGTCAACTGCAACGATTTAAAAAGTGTTGTCCAACATGCAATGTTTTGTTACCACTGTAAAAGGACAATAATAATGATTGTAAACCATGATAGTGGTTAATTGCAACATCAACATTTGCAACGACCAGAAAACATTGCAATATTTAAAAACTATTGTGATAGGTATTTTGCAATAGTTCTTTAACTATTTTTGCATATGATATCTTTTCTAGTAGTATAATTTTGTTTTCAAGATGAGTGGTGATAAAAGTGTATATGTGATAAATTAGTAGTTTTAAATTTTGATGAGTACGATGACTTGATTACGTAGCCCACACTACAGTTTATTTCTTCTAACTTTTAGGCGATTAGTTAAGTTTAATCTTTATGTTTAATGTCAAATATTTCTTTTTATATGTACATAAAAAAAAAGATGAAACCATATTCCACTTTAAGTAAGGTAAGCTACATGGATTCTTGCTTCTTTTTACGTGAATTTGAAACATAGGTATGGTAGTTGTTAATATAACTATTATACCACAAGCTATGATTCTCACCCATAGATATTAAGATACGATGAACTGACTTAGCTGGTGGAACAAGCTTTTATATACTAGTTGGAAGTCCTCAACTCGAGGAACTCGAAGTCCTTTCCCAAGATATATACTAGTCAGAAGAGAACATCTTTCTATTCTGATCTCCTCGACATCCTTCTTCGGCATCTTGCCTCTAGACCTCGCTCTTTCTTCTGCTCTCTCTCTCCCTGGGTAGGTGGAACTGTAGTTTGAAGTGCTCAGGTTTAGGAAAGGAGAATGGTATTATCACCCATAATCGTAGTTGGATTGCTAAACTATGATTCTCACCCATAATCGCATACTCTGAGATGGTCCCCATCCTTGCAAATGAAATAAAAGTCCTCAGCAATCTCTTCCTTGTTCATCATCTTCAGCCTTTTCATACCATAAAAGCGAAATGCTTGGAGACGAGATCAATGGACGCAGACTACTTGCAAAAATGGCCCACACATTTCAATCGTTGAAGAGATGCAGAAGGTACTCATTCATAGCCGTCCACTTCACCCAAAACTCGATTGGTTCTTCTTCCGTAATGTGGACATCGTTGTCCACATTAAGGAAGTGGACAACGGCCAAGAAAGTTATCATGAGCTTAGGCATATATGGGTTAGTCAATCCTATCTACATGGGTGTACTGTTTTAGTTAATGACTTTTTCCAGATAAGGTTTTACATATCGTATATTTTGTTTCACCTTGGATTTCGAGCTCAAATATGTGAACACACCTGCTGCGATGATGATTGCCCATATTCCTGAAGAGTGACCGAGGTTGCTACAATAGACATAGATGAGCAACTACTACGGTGAAGTGGCTTAACCGACGGACACGACAACATTCAGAGCATGAGGAAGTTGCTATCTAAGCGAAAATTTGCCAACCTTCATCAATTTGTATTCGACATGTGTGCAAGTAAGTGAGAGTGTATAGGTATATTTAGGTATGTAATCAAGTGTGTGAGGATTATAGGTGTGCATCTTGGTGTGTAAGAGTGTATGGTGCAATGTATGAGTGCGTTTAGGCTTGTGTGCAAGTGTGTGAGGAATATGAGTATGCATGTGAGAATCCATGGTAGGATGTGAGTACCGAAGTACGATTTGAAGAATTTGGCTGGGTATGTAAGCATTGGGTATGTATGGAGTTAAGCATGTAGGAGGTATCTGGGCATGAATGTGTGTGAGGAACATAGGTATGCATGCAAGTGTGTAGGGAGCAATGTGGGCATGAATGTAAGAGTGTATGTGTGTATTTGAGCATGTATTCAAATGTGTGAGGGTTGTGGGTATGCATCTGGGTGTGTAAGAGTGTATGGTGAAATGTATGGGTATGTTTGGGCATGTGTGCAAGTGTGTGAGGAATATTTGTGCAAATGGGAATCCATGGTATGATGTGGGTAGAGAAGTACGATTTGAAGAATTTTGGTCGAGTATGTGAGTATTGGATATGTATAGAGTCAAGCATGTAGGAGGTATTTGGGCATGCATGTGTGTGAGGAACATGAGCATGCATGTAGGTATGTAGGGAGCAATGTGGGTATGAATGTAAGAGTGTATGGGTGTATTTTGGCATGTATTCAAGTGTGTGAGTATTATGGGTATGCATGTGGATGTTTGAGAGTGTATGGTGCAATGTATGGGTGTATTTGGGTATGTGTGTAAGTGTGTGAGGAATATGGGTATGCACATGGGAATCCATAATAGGATGTAGGTAGTGAAGTATGATTTGAATAATTTGGTCAGGTATGTAATCATTAGGTGTATATGGAGTTAAGCATATAGGCGGTATTTGGGCATGCATATGTGTGGAGAACATGGGCATGCATGTAGGTGTAGGGAGCAATGTGAGAATAAATGTAAGTGTAAAGGTGTATTTATGCATGTATTCAAGTGTTTGAGGATTGTGGGTATTCATCTGGGTGTGTAAGAGTGTATGGTACACTGTATAGGTGTGTTTAGGTATGTGTGCAAGTGTGTGAGGAATATGAGTATACATATGGGAATACATGTTAGGATGTGGATAGTGAAGTTTGATTTAAAGAATTTGGCCGGATATGTAAGCATTGGGTATGTATGGAGTTAAGCATGTAGGATGTATTTGAGCGTGCATGTGTGTGAGGAACACGATATGCATGTAGGTATGTAGGGAGCAATGTGGGCATGAATGTAAGAGTGTATGGGTGTATTTCGGCATGTATTCAAGAGTGTGAGTATTATGGCTATGCATGTGGGTGTTTGAGAGTGTATGGTGCAATGTATGGGTGTATTCGGGCATGTCTGTAAGTGTGTGAGGAGTATGGGTATGCATATGGGAATCAATGATAGGTTGTGGGTAGTTATGTACGATTTGAAGAATTTGGTTGGGTATATAAGCATTAGGTGTGTATGGAGTTGAGCATATAGGTGGTATTTGAGCATGCATGTGTGTGAAGAACATGGGTATGCATGTAGGAGTGTAGGGAGCAATGTGAGAATAAATGTAAGAGTGTATGGGTGTATTTGGGCATGTATTCAAGTGTTTGAGGATGAGGATATCAAAGTACGATTTGAAGAATTTGACCGAGTATGTAAGTATTGGGTATGTATGGAGTTAAGCATGTAGGTTATATTTGGGCATGCATGTGTGTGAGGAACATGAGTATGCATGTAGGTGTATAGGGATCAATTACGATATGAATGTAAGAGTTTATGGGTGTATTTTGGCATGTACTTAAGTGCGTGAGTATTGTGGGTATGCATCTGGGTGTGTGAGAGTGTATGGTGTGATGTATGGGTGTATTTGGGCATGTAAGAAAGTGTACGATGAATATGGGTATGCATATGGGAATCCATGGTAGTATGTGGGTAGTGAAGTACGATTTGAATAATTAGACAGTGTATGTAAGCATTGTATATGTATGGAGTTAAGCATGTAGGGGCATGCATGTGTGTGAGGAGAATGGGTGCGTGTATAGGTGTGTTGGGAGCTGAAGTCTATGTTTTGTGGCCTTAGCATATCACGGAAGCGTGAAGATCGTATCGTATACGATATAGGAAAACTAGTTTACTAATTGCTACATGCAGCGAAATTTAAAAAAGTTAAATAAGATGAAACCAAATGATTCTAGAACACTTCTTGAATCATTTCATCAAGATCACAAACGGAGTATTAGGATTACTTCTTGAAGCGTGTTTGTGATAGCTAATCTCTAAAGTAAGAGATTCTCCTATCTCAAGTTCGATCCGACAAAGATAGCACTTGCAGGCGCATTGATGAAATGCGTACTTCCGACAAACCTTGTTGATGTTCCAAGCAACACAACGGCGTTGTATCGATGAAGAGAATTCTCTCTTCAATTGTGATCGACTACAATGAAAGAGAGAGAGAGAGAGACCACATGAGTAGAGAGAGAGCGTTTTTTGCTGAACTCTTTGGATGTGATCAAAGGCTAGGTCTACCCTCCTTTTATAGGTTCTCGGAAGCACAAAAATCCCAATTCATGTGTTCTTATGATCAACGGTTCAAATTCATTTGAGTTTCTTAGAAAATAAAAATAAATATGAAAAGAATTAATTTTGAAAACAATATCCAAAATTATCTCGTTTCGAGTTTTAACAATAACTAATTAACAATTAATTAAAAATAAAATTACACTCATCTCTAACTAACCCATAGTGGGCGCCCACCATGGTGACACATCACCATGAACGTCCACCGTGAGGTGGGAATGAGTCAACAATTTTATTTAATTAATTATTAATTTGATTGTTTGAATTATTTGCATTTATCTCCAAATAAATATGTTTGTAATAATTGCAACAAATCATTTACAAATAAGAAATAATAACTTTCATCCTATATTTAATGCAAATTATATTTACATTAATTTTGTAATGTGAATCCAATTCACATTGACATATAATTATGAATCTTATTCACAACTGAATCTCTCTAGGCTATTGTGGATCATATCTACATTATCCAAAATTATTGTGGATAATGATATCTACAATAATTATATCTTTAATAATTATATCATATTTAATCATCATAGATATCTCTTTTCGTGTGTCCATATAATATGAATCGCATTCATATTATTCATGATAATTAAATCATATTTAATTACCCATTACTTATGCTTATATATATCACCAAAAGAATTATCCTCGAACTCTTTCGAGGATAATGTGCTATTTCCGCGGATACTTGGAGATAAGGACAGGGAGATTGTCTTCCATGTATAGTGATTTAGATTGAGATCATATCTCAAATTTAGATCAAGGGGACCTCTCACAAATATTTGATTAAATCAAAATGTAAATCTAATCTTCGCATTGCATCTAAATTATATTCCGATCAACGTTCAATATCTAAACAAAGATTAGTTTATTGATCAACTGAGAGGAGTCACTAATACCCAAACATGTCTCATCACTCCTTAGCATCATAGTTTTACGATCACATCACCCTCGAGTATTCCTAACACCCATACGTCCTGCATATTGGAAGATCTAGATTAAACCTGAAGTTCTAGATCATATTTAGAACTGTCTTCTTCAGGGTTTTATCATTAAGTTTCTCGTTTGATCATTGGGAGTCGGTATCGATCATATACTTTCTAGAAGTATATATCATACCCATAAATTCTTATGCTTCTAAAGCAAGACAACCATGCGTGGAACTTGGTCCTAATATCTCATGAGAGAGCTCATGTCTTCTGGCTCAATAATGAACATGTATGATCCCTTTGAGAGATCGTATTGCTCATATACACTCGTATGCACACAGCTTGCCAGTGTACATACCTTGAATAGGTCATCAACCTATCGATCTGCCAAGTGTTCATACTCAGACATATAGTAACACATCTGTCTCGGATCATAGGATGTGCGCCTATATCATGACAGTTTACGATATAGGTCTTGGTTATTTCGATCTCATTAAATGAAATATTTGACCTAACTTATCTGACACCTTCGAATCTTTATTCCTATGCAGAGGACCTACATCGAGAGGTCGATCAGATATCAGTCTTTTGAAGAATTGCCATCTCCTTCTCGGGTTGGAGATCCTCTCTTAACAATCACTTGACGGTACTTGATGAGTCCTTAATCTAACTCTTTAGATATCATCCAAGCACCAGCCTCTATGGTTCAACATTTGAATCAACAGTTGTATGATCATTAAGAAGTCATGGTACATAATCCTAATTGTACTAAGGGAACTATTATGCAAGTTAGTTATTCTATATTTCAGATCATGGAATGAATTGCAATAACAATTATTGCATAATGGCTCGTCATGGGCTCACATGTCCAATAATCTACCACTAGCCCAAAGAGCCATTGATGGACTAATCTTTAAATCCACACTCATTTATTAGTCATAAGCTATTAATAAGAATAGCTTAGGTAAGCTGACTAGTCACTCTGTTCCAGAAAGACTATGCCAAGTCCTTTTACGGTACTTGCATATCTTCTAGTATTAGTGTTGGCATCCAATGCGAATGTTGCATCTTATGCAACCAATACTCAATCTTATTAAAGTATTTATAGTGCCTTTGACACTATAACTCAATAATTATTGTAATTATTATAACCAGTAAGTAGTTTCTATTATCTTTATCAGAATACCCTTATGCATGGAGATCTTTATCTCCTTGACCAAGATGCGGTCGTAAGTCTTGTAAGGTATTCGTTGGTAAGACCTTTTAGATCACTATCTATGAAGTCTTAAGTCCTTAAAGATGAAACTTTGAGATCGCTATCTCAAGAATCTAGTTGTCTTTGAATGTGTAATTAATACTACAATTAAGTGTTTTATCTCCATAGAAGGATTAGTAACAGTTTACTACTCCCACTAAATGGCTAATGCCCAGTTTTCGTACACATTAAACATATACAAGGCTTCCCACAACTGATGCACAATGACAAGCAGTTTTAGCATTCACATCATCAAACAGTTTGAAATGATATCTCTTCATATAGGTCAATACCATATCTTAAGAGAAAAGAAGCTTTCCTTGGTTTTTTCCAAAACGAAATATGTCCAAGATGTAAACTAATGTGATGGTCCAAATGTCCTCTTCTCTTTGCTTCTGATCAACTTCAGAATTACGATTGGAGAGGTACCTTTGAGATCTTACATCTTAAAGTATAGCCATATTATAAAACACTATTATCATCTTATATTATTCCCAATGATTAAGATTTTATCTATATTTAGCATGATTGAACACAATAGGACTCCCACTAAGCTTTACATGACTCATCAAGATTCTGTATGAAATTATAACCTTTATAACTTCAATAAATCTAATGTTTCCATCATAGAAGCTTATCTGAGCCCATAGATAGAGATCTTAGTTTGCACACCTTGCCTTTCTTAATTATGAAGCCATGGGGCTCCTTCATAGGAATATTCCCGTTGAGGTATTCGAAAGGAATGCAATCTTGACTTCCATCTCGTAGATGTCATAGTCGAGTTGTGTAGATACAGTCAGCAATATTCTGATGGGTTTAAGCATGGCCACTGGAGAACAAGTCTCATCACAAGCTATGTCTTCTCTCCGTGTGTAGCTCTTGGCTACGAGTCATGCTTTGAAGGCCTTTGCCTTCTCATCGGATTCCCTCTTTCTCTTGAAGATCCATTTATACCTGAATGGTCTGATCCTCAAGGGTCCATACACAATAATTATGTATGAAGTCTACTTTAGACTTTATTTCCAGCATCCATCTTTCCATGTCATGATCATAAGAAGCTTCATCATATGAAGTTTGATCATTGTCAGATTTCTCCGACACATGGAATCCATACCCTTTAGGTGATCTTACCACCCAAAAAAGGTATGAGTGTTTCTCTTTAATTATCCTTTTAGTTTCCATATTTTTAGGAGCCTTGTTAAATGAGTTCCTTTACTTCATTCTTATCTTAATTTCTTAGAAAGTCATCCTCTAATAACCATATCCTTAGAAATGATACCTCTTAAGAATCTCAAGGATCATAAAGTAGGTATCCAACACCATCCTTTATTTTTCTAATGAAGTAACACTCTCTAGTACTAGATTCCAGCTCACTTGCATCCATGTTATGGTCATGGACCACGCAACCCTAAATCCTCAAGTGTTCAACACTGGGTTTGGTTCCAAATCATAGCTTATGAGGATTTTTTGGCATAAATGTGCTTGGAATCTTATTAGGGATATATATTGCAGTCTTACTGCATATACTCATAAACTAATCGGTAATTATGCTAGAGTTGATCATTGATCAAATCATGTCACACATGATCCAATTGTATCTCCCAAAAAAACTCTATTGAGTTGAGGTATATTAGAAGAAATGAGAGAAATATTGTTTATTTCTTTATAAGGTATATTATTGAATTTATCTGAGAGGTATTGGCTACCTTGGTCAGATCAAATTCTTTTCATCTTCCTTAGAACATTGGTTTTCAACCAAAATTGTGAAATCTTAGAACATTTCAAAGATTTCTATTGTGAAAGGAAGAAATCTCATACCATAAATGAACGTAAATGGATATTACATATCATCAATGTTCATTACGGTATAGATGATCCCCATACATCAATATGTATGGGATATTGAACACCTATGCATCATACACCATTCCCAAAAAATGGTGCTTGGACATTGTACTTTGAATCTGTATTCACAACTATGTAAGCTTTAAACTTTTAGACAATCTAAAGTTTAATTTATCACTAATCTATTGATCTTATCAACAAACATATGTCCAAGGCTTGATGCCTAATCATTCTCAAATGATCTTTTATTTTTCTTTTGATCTTTTAAGGTTTGATTTTCGGTATCAGAAGTGTTAATGAGCTATTCATTAATATTCTAATTTGTTACAGTTCTTTAGATTTTAGAATACTATCTGAAATATATCCATCATAACTTTTTATGATAGATATATTCCTTAATGTACGTTAATTTCTCATAAATTTAGAAATAAACAATGAATGTATTTTAATATCCAGGTCATAGACACATTCTCTAAGACTAAGGTCTCTCCCACTGAAATAAAGTAGTATATACATCCAATGGGAATTGTTGCAACAATTGCATCAACTCCCAAGTGGATGACTATTAAGCCATTAAATCAAATTTTATAATCTTCTAAAATATATGCAACCAGTTGCAATTGTTATTAGAAGACAGAGATACAATTATCTGACTTTGAATCTTATTTGATACGAAAGTCAATTTCAATGATGATATGTGGATGTAGAATTTCTCGATGTATTATCTGAGTCCTTCTCCAAGGATTCCAGATAGTCTAGATAGTCATACTATTAGTGCATAAGTCCTTGTAGTATTGACACTCATCCAACTATTTGGATGCCATATGTATGGAAGTCATAGAATTACAGTCAACTTTTTGACTTTCCTTCCTACTTGGGTCCGACCCATGCTTCCACTACGCTTCCTTAATCAGTAAACAACCATTGCTTAAGATCAAGAATCTCCTAAATTGAACATATCCTCAAGGGATTTCAATACGAGTATTTCAACATTTATACATGCTTTATTCTATTCATACAAGATGAATTTATGAGGCTTCATGAAAGACTTAAGATGACATAGTAGAATGATGACACTCATCATAACTACATCCATCTTTAACCCTTAAAGAGTTTGGTTCAGGTAGGCACTCAAACAGTTTGAGTACATCATCTCCTATGGAGCCACCATTCTGCATAATGCAGTGAACCATGTCATTCATGATTAAATGTTGAAAGCATATATTTTGCCAAAACATCTTTTTTCTGTTTTATAAGGATTTAGACAATTACGATCATCATTGACATGTTACTTCCAAAGTACATTCGATGAGAAATCAAGATCGTGGAGACACACAAGCCATAGGTTGTTTTCTTAAGTCTATTTGATTGTCATTCCTTATGATTGTGAGGAGACATGCACATTGCAACCACATACAATATGTGTTCAATTGCAAGTACTACATCTTAATCATGGATCCAATCCATGATATTTACTGGTTATGATTGAGTTGGATTTAATGAAAGTTATCTGAAATAAGAAAATTTGCATTAACTATAATTTTACTTTGATTTAAGATTTTTATATCAAAGTTGTCTTACCTTTTAAACTCTGAAAGTCCATTCACTTATTAGACTTTCAAAGCAAGAGATATACTTACCTTTTTATCTCAAGCAAGATCTATGATCTCCTTTCTACCTTTGTTACATCCCAATTATATGAGAAATTGTAACTCAGATAAAAGAAGCGGGAACTCATTTTGCCTTGCAAGTCCAATTAGCATTTCCCAATTTGATCTTTAAAACCCGAGCCCATCACCCCTAAGGTGATGTTGATCCGTTGTTAATTGAATCAACGATCAATAAGATCAGTACTCGCTATGTGCAATCCAATACTACCTCAATTATACGAGGAATTAATATTGGAATTACTACGCATACGACCTTACTCTTTCGAGAAGCAAAGAGCTCGATCCATGTGCGCTTGTATGTAAGAGTTCTCACTTTGGACATGCGTCTCCAACATACAATCAATGGCGACGGAACCCTTCGCCTTGATGGGAGATCATGAATGTCATCTTATGATCCTCCATATCCCATTCAAATTTTAAATTAATTACAATAAATCATATTCTTATGATTAATTCTTCCAAGGGAAATCGAATCTATATTTAAATATAGATTGTGATAATTATTGGATAATCAATTTAATCATATTAAATTGATGATCTAATTAGTATCCAACAAGCAATCTTGATTGTTACGTGAAGGATGGTATTATCTCAAAAATATATATTATTGAAGTTTTAATAATTAGAAAAATACATCACGATCATTTCAAGCATTATCATATCCTTACTCACTATCATGGACGATACACACAGAATGTGGGACAGACCACTTACGGAGCAACATGTTATCTCAACGATCCCCGATAGACACCATATCCATCTCAGGTCATGATAATGTGACCCGATCATTTTGTATTTGAGATGATATTCGACCTTTCAACCAAAGTTATACCATGTAATATTTATTAAAACTATTTTGATTAATATTATAAGGAGATTTGCTAAATAAATACCCTATCATATTCAAGTAACAAAGTTTGTTGGAAAGTTTGTTGGAACCAATTCGATCAAGATCAATTATCTTATCTTGTTAATTATAGTCATTAAAAATAATTATCTTTATTAAATATTTCACAAATATTTAACAATAAATTATTTCCAGAGATTAACCATCAATTTTCATGAATAACAATCACAAGATTCTTTTCAAGTTTGTTATGTTTCTAGTATTGACACATGTTTACTAAAACTAACAAATCTTAAGCAAATAAACTCCAAATCAAGTAAACTAAATTTCCTTGGTTTGCTAATTTGATTTGCAATAGATACAAGTAATAAACACACATTTCTATGTGTTTTAAAATCGTGATTATCTCTTGATTATGTTCTAAAAAATCCTTCCCGTAATAGTAGATAAATGTTCACTAAAATGATTATAACTTGAGCAAACGGATTCCAAATCATGGAAATTCAAATTCTATGGTAAACTAATTAGATCGGGAACATAATCCATGGATAAATTCACGTTTTAAGCCAACATGGTGAAAAAAATCGCACAAAATAGGGCTGCGGGAAAATGCGATAAAAAATCGCAGAACAAATTATGCTCAATGTCATCCTAGGTTTATGGATCACATCCAAAATCTCCGACCTACGGCTCTGATACCTCTTGAATGATAGGATTTGTAGCCTCAGCGCATCACAGAAGCATGAAGATCGTACCATATATGATCTAGGGCAAGTAGGCATACTAGTTGCTACGGACAGCAGAATTTAAATAAATAAACAAGATGAAACTTAATGATTCAAGAACATGTCTTGAATCATTTCATCAAGCTCACAAACAGAGTATAAGGATTAGCTCGTGAAGCGTGCTTGCGATATCTAATTTCTACAGTAAGAGATTCTCCTATCTCAAGTTGGTCCGACAAAGACAACACTTGCGAGCGCGTTGACGAAACGTGTGCTTCCCACAATCCTTGTTGATGATCCAAGCAACACAACGATGTTGTGTCGATGAAGAGAATTCTCTCTTCAATCGTGGTCGAACCCAATGAGAGAGAGAGAGAGAGAGACCACACGAGTAGAGAGATAGAGAGTTTATTGCTCAACTCTTAGGATGTGATCAAATGTTAGGTCTAACCCTCCTTTTATAGGCTCTTGGAAGCACATGGATCCCAATCCATGTGTTCTTATGATCAACGGTTCAGATTCATTTGAGTTTCTTAGAAAATACAAATAAATATCAAAAGAATTAAATTTGAAAACAATATCCAAAATTACCTCCTTTTAAATTCAAACAATAACTAATTAACAATTGATTAAAAATAAAATTTCACTCATCTCTAACCAATCCATGATGGGCGCCCAAAATGGTGACACATCACCATGGACGCCCGCCATAGGGTGGGAATGAGTCAACAATTTTATTATAATTAATTATTAATATGATTATTTGAATTAGTTGCATTTATCACCAAATAAATATATTTGTGATAATTGCAACAAAATCATTGACAAATAAGAATTAGTAGCTTCCATCATATATTTAATGCAAACCATATTTACATTAATTTTGTAACATGAACCTAATTCACATTGACATATAATTATGAATCGTATTCATAATTGAATCTCCCTAGAATATTGTGGATCATATCCACATTAACCAAAATTATTGTTGATAATGATATCCACAATAATTATATCTTTGATAATTAAATCATATTTAATCATCAAATATCTCTTCTCATGTGTCCATATAATATGAATCATATTCATATTATTCGTGATAATTAAATTATATTTAATTACCCATTCTTTATGCTTAGATATCATAACAAATGAATTATCCTCGAACTCTTTCAAGGATAATATGCTATTTGAGATTGTATATATTCCATGTATAGTGACTTCGATTAAGATCATATCTCAAATCCAGATCTAGGGGACCTCTCACAGATTGTTTCATCACTCCCTCAGAATGGAAGCGTCACAGTTATACAATTGTTTACGATCGCATCACCCTCGAGTATTCATAATGCCCGTACATCCTGCATACTTGAAGATCTAGATTAAATTCGAAGTTCTAGATCATATTTAGAACTGTCTTCTTTGGAGTTTTATCATTAAGTTTCTCATATGACCATTGGGAGTCGGTATTGTTCATATACTTTCCAAAAGTATATATCATACCCATAAATTTTGTCATACATCCAAAGCAAGATGACCATGCATCGAATTTGGTCTCAATATCTCATGAGTGAGCTCATGTCTTCCAATTCAATAATGAACATGTATGATCCCAATGAGAGATCGTATTACTCATATGCCCTCTTATGCACACCAGCTCGTCGGTGTATAGACCTTGAATAGGTCATCAACCTATCGGCATGTCAAGTGTTCATACTCAGACATATAGCAACACATCTGTCTTCGATCAGAGGATGCATGCTTATCGTGACAGTATACGATATAGGTCTTGGTTATCTCGATCTAGTAAGTCAACTCTTTGACCTAACTTATCTGACACCTCCGAATGTGTATTCCTATGCAGAGGACCTGCATCGATAGGTCAGTCAGATATCGACCTTTAGAGAAGAACTGCCATCTCCTTCTCGGGTTGGAGATCCTCTCTTAACAATCATTTGACGGTGCTTGATGAGTCCTTAATCTAACTCTTTAGATATCATCAACCACCAGCCTCTATGATTCAGCATTTGAATCAACAGATGTAAGACCATTAAGAAGGTCATGGTACATAACCCTAGTTGTACTAAGGGACCTATTATAAAAATTAGTTATTCTCTATTTCAGATTGGGAAATGAATTGCAATAACATTTATTGCATAATGGCTCGTCGTGGCTCACACCTCCAACGGAAGTAACGTGGACATAAATGTAAGAGTGTATGGGTGTATTTGGGCATATATTCAAGTATTTGAGGGTTGTGTGTATATATCTGGGTGTGTGAGAGTGTATCGTGCAATGTATGTGTGTGTTTATGTATGTGTGCAAGTGTGTGAGGAATATGGGTATGCATACGGGAATCTATGCTAGGATGCGGATAACGAAGTACGATTTAAAGAATTTGTCCCGGTATGTAAGCATTGGATATGTATGGAGTTAAGCTTGTAGGATTTATTTTAGCATGCATGTGTGTAAGGAACATGGGTATGTATGTAGATGTGTAGGGAGCAATGTGGGTATGAATGTAAAAGTGTATGCATGTATTTGGGCATGTACTCAAGTGTGTGAGGATTGTGGATATGCATATGGGTATGTAAGAGTGTATGGTGCAATATATGGGTGTGTTTGGGCATGTGTTTAAGTGTGTAAGGAATATGAGTATGCATATGAGAATCCATGGTAGGATGTTGGTAGTAAAGTACGATTTGAAGAATTTGGGTAGTTATGTTAGCATTGGGCATGTATGGAGTTAAGCATGTAGGTTGTATATGGGTATGCATATGTGTGTGGAGCATGGGTATGCATGCAGTTAGGGTTGGGTGTTCTTTGGAACCACTCACATCCAAACCTTTGAAAAATAGTTGAAATGTATTGGGTTATTTGGATTTTGGGTCGATTATACCCAAGCCATAATATTTATTTGCTTTTTGGGTTGGGTGACGTGGCTAATGTATTCCACCCAACCCACCTAAATAATCTAAATTAAAAGTATATGCAATTCATAATTTTATATTAATTAATAATGATATGGTCCTACTTAGTACATATGTTTAGAACTTTATCCCTTCTACCAACTTGAGACTAAGGAATATGTTTATCATATGACCTCAGTGTTATACTTAACACCTACTTATCAATATGTTTCAATTTTTCCCATGTCATAGATGACATATGAAGTTTGGTTTTGACCCAAACCAATCGGCTCAAACCTACAACCCAAATAGCTTCACCCAATTTAATTTAATTGGATCATGGATTGTCACTTTCTTAACCCAAACCGTACCCAGCCCGAATAAATTAATCCAAACCCATCCAAACCAAACGAATGTCCATCCCTACATGTAGTATGTAGGGAGCAATGCGGGCATGAATGTAATAGTATATGTGTGTATTTGGGCATGAATGTAATAGTGTAAGTGTGTGAGGATCGTGTACATCTAGGTGTGTAAGAGTGTATGGTGCAATATATGAGTGTGTTTTGGTATGTGTGGAAGTTTGTGAGGAAATGGGTATGCATACGGGAATCTAGGGTAGAATATAGGTAGCGAAGTACGATTTAAAGAATTTGGTTAGGTATGTAAGTATTGGATATGTATGGAGTTATGCATGTAGGAGGTATTTGGGCATGCATGTGCGTGAAGAACATGGGGTATGCATGTAGGTGTGTAGGGAGCAATATGGGCATGAATGTAAGAGTGTATAGGTGTATTTAGGCATATATTCAAGTGTGTGAGAATTGTGGGTATGCATTTGGGTGTCTAAGAGTGTATGGTACAATGTATGGGTGTGTTTGGGCATGTGTGCAAGTGTGTGAGGAATATGGGTATGCATATGGGAATCAATGGTAGGATGTGAGTAATGCATGGTACAATGTATGGAATCCATGGTAGAGAGTATGATGCAATGTGTGGAGTTTTTTTCATTGTGTCCTTAAAAATGTGTTCTGTTGATTTTATTATTAATTAACTTTCCCTATGACTTTTTCTAATTCATGCTTGTGCAAAGATGAGGTCTCATGGGAGAATGCCCAAAGATGATGGTTATACTTCTTGAAATAGAGAAAAGGAGACATTTTCTCATCATAATGAAATCTTCAACATTACAGAGCTTGTTTTAAATAGATATAGTTTCAACACAAATCATGATTCTTACTATGGTGATAGTAAGGATCCTAACTTTTATTTATTCCTCCACCATCTGCAAGAAGATGGAAAATCAAATATAGTAGAGATGTCGGGTCCAAAAATAGTTTGATGACCCTTGTTAAATATGAGAAAGATGACCAGAGTGATGAGAACGATGATGATGATGATGACAATGAAGGTGAGGAGCAATCTAACGTCTCAACACAACAGACGGTTGGTCGTGGAGTCATCATCCGGGGAAGGGATGTCGAGGCGGAGAGATCGGAGAGGGAGAGGCAAAGCCAAAGAATGAATGAAAACGGGAAGAGCATCCTTCATCGAGGGAAGAAGTGAATGATTTGAAACTCGATCGCATGTAGTAATATATACTTATATTTTAGTATTCACAATTTTTTGTCATTAACATTATAGTTCTAAGTTCAAATTTTGTGATATATTGCATTGTGACCTATGTGAATGTGGAACACCATGTGATGCTTGATTGTGAATGTGGATTACCTTGTGATGCTTGATTGTGAATGTGGATATATATAATTGTAATGCTTGATTGCGAATTTAGATTATATAAAATTAGTATATTCTTGTACATGCATAATTTTTGTATGCTTTTACAGGTATAGGTAATCGCGAGGGAAGCATAAAACTAAACTCGATAATTTTTTTGTTCTGGTATCAGAAAATGCGACTACATGTAGTCCCCTGTGTAGTCGCATTTTGGTCCGCTTTTTTATAGTGGTCACGGATATTATGAGTACAGGGAACCACTGTGCTCACACTCTACGAGAACAGTACAACCACATTATGGTCATAATAGTTTTTACGGACCCATCCATGCTACCACGGTGCTTTCAAATACTTGTAGTCGCATATACCCAATACGACTACATTACAACTATAATGCGAGCAACGTGGAACTACATTCGTGCTCGTATTATCTGATATTTCTGGTAGTGAACTCACGAAGCTACACTTTTAGCTTCATGAGCTCAACAGCTATCATCCAGTACAAAGGAATGGAAACTAGTTGTGTTGGGTACAAAAGTGATCTCATACTCAATCGCCCTTACATATGGAAGTTCGAGCAACTCATTTGGAAGTACATCAAAAAAGTCTTGCATAATTCTGACATCTGAACAACGTAGGTGAGAAAACTTATGCAATCTTCATTAATAAATTGCCATGCTTTTGAACCATCATACAATGCATTATTGTATGTGGTACATCCATGAAATTAAAAAGATAGTAATAATGTCTTCTCAAAGCAATCCAGGCACACATGATGCCTCTCGAGCCGATCCATACCCAAATGACTTCAAAGTCCTCTAGCTGTATCAACAAACGAAATGCAAGTTTCCTATGCTCACCTAAATGTACAATTACGTCATTAGTCTCTTGTCGTAGTAAAAGAATTGGCCCCCAAGTCCATTGATGTAGTTAGGAGACGAAATACACATCGGTATTTTATCTAGTGTGGGCATCAATCATTTTGCTATGAAATAGTACATGGCTCTTGAATCTAGTGCGGGCATTAATCATTGTGCTATGAAATAGTACATGGCTCCTAAATGAAATAATGCATTTAAATCTGAACTATGTATTGAAATCATATCTAGAAAAACATACCCATATGCATGAGCCTGCTCTTTGGTAAATGCGCTCAGTTGTCCATGTGGTAGTCTCCGGTCAAAGCCTTATCCAAGGCTCGGTACTTTCTGCTTTCCGGAAAAAGATCAGAACTCTAGCTCAACCGCTATAGCTGAAGATGCCGTCTCCGGTCTGGTTCTCCGCAATTAAAGTATGAAGGATGCTGTGGTCTAGCTGAAGGCTACATCACTGAACCAGGCGCTATCGCTGCGCTGAGGTCAAGTTTTGTGGTCACCGCGGATATAGGTACTCTATATTTCATCTTCGGTGCCTTGAATTTAGCATCATTTTTTCCACCTTTCGCAGTGTAGCAGTCAACTGCTGAGAAATTGATGTATAATAGACAGAGGTACGTAGCGGGACTTCAATATCCACGGGTTTCTTAGGGAGTGAGTTCTGTCCCCTGCCTGAGTGAAGCCTGCCAGCTTTTAGAAGATAATCGTTTCTACCTGGCCGAGAACTCCAGAGATCCCAGATTCTCACAACTCGCGAAAGCGCTGGGGAGGAGCAGGATGCTTTGGGAGTTCTCATGTGGAGATGAGCTTCTTTGTCAAGCAGAGTTCAGTAAGCAAGGACGTCTGACAGATGTGGTTTCGTCGGGTGGTCACCGGGTCAGTGAAAGCCGGATGAGTCATCAAGCACTGGATGAAAGCCCACCGGGGAAACTGATCAAGCAAGCGAGGGACTTCATGATCTCGTCATATATATAGAAAGAATGGTGACGTTGTGGCATTTTAATTCTGTTGGGGATGGTGACGTTGGAAACCTCAGGCTCTAGGATGGAAAGCCGATCTCTTAAACCGACAAAAAAAAACAGTTAGTCAAGCACTTTGTTGTAGTGCGCTTGAACCGCTAACATGTGGAGGACATCAGGCATTGATGTGAATCAACTTCTAGGGTCTGTTTGGTTACTGGGATGGAGTGGATTTGGGTAGCCTCTTGTGAATAGTAGTTGTTTGGATGGTTATGAGGGTTGAGAGGGTTAGAATAAGGAATGTTATGTGGTGTTACCTTGAATTGTTATGGAATTCCAATCCAGGAATGCAGCTGGGTACACCGGGTTACCCGAGATAATCCGGTAACCAAACGAACCCCTAGCAATCACAACACCTGTGATCATCTGATTTGGAGAATGATCCTCCAAAAACAAGTCTACCACCTCCGGATCTGATCTCTACAAGGAGTGAAAAGAAGTAGCTACTCAATCTACTCAGACTTGTCCCAAGGATGGGGTAAATCCTCTTAGAGCAGGTGTTATTGCCAATGGGTAAAAACAACGCTCTCTACGAGAACAAAAGAAATCGCATGAACTGTGACAGAGTTCCCTTAAGTATATTTTGTCTCCTTAATTGAGGAGACGGTCGAATGAGACATCATCTCACGCACTTTGTCATGTATGTCGAGAATGAACTTCCGCAAGTTCTTTGTTGGGAATGGTTTTGCAAGTAACTCACGGGAGAGCTCCGAGCCTCCGATGTACCGAATCAGATACTTGTTGGGAAGAAGTATCCTCTAGTCTTTTACTACATGGTCTGGTTAAAACTGTAGGGAACACGTCCGTAAAAGCATCCCAAAAAATAAACTATATCAAGTGCTTTATGGACCCATTAGAACTCATGTCAGAGTCAGGAGACTTCAACAATATTTTATTTTTCGAATCTCACTGAAACATGAAAGGAATGGAGTATCGGACAGTAATATTATTTGGGCTCCACCTCTCCAGCCACCCAGATCGACGAACAGGATGCCAAACCTACAGTTCAACTCGCTCGTGATCTAAATACTCAACAAACCAACTCATGCATTTAAGCTTACATTTGAAATCAACAATCACAAGAGAAGTGAGATAATATGAAACATAAACTATGATCATTCTTATTAATCATATTCATATATTTCAAATATTTAGATATACTTGCATAACTGTAAAAGTAAAGCAAAAAAATACCAGAAATTAGAAAAGTAAACTAGAAGTAAATAAACTAGTCAAAACTATATGCACCATCTTTGGTCTGGTACGATTGTGGAAGCTTGGACTTGTCTCGATCACTACTCTGCTCAGTTAGTTACTATTGCGTGCACATGAAGATAACGTCCGCGTTTCTATCGCTCTTAAAATGGTCAATGTTTGGACCTTGGAGACAACGTGAGGGATAGGGTTCACCCCATTTCCCTAAGGCTATCAATCTGGGTGTATCCGTTGGATACCCGATCCATTTAATGACCCAAAACTCATTTCATATAATTTTAGACAGGCTTGGGCTTGAAACTTACTGCCCACGTGGGGACCCGAACCCGAAAACATATAAATGCACATATACATGCACATAACTTGTATATATACATGCACATATACATATACATGTATGTGTGCGTATACAAGTGCGAGTGTTTGCGTTTCACGTTATTTAAGATAGTCAAATGTAACACGTATCTAATCGTTTTTCAACTCAGATATATATAAGTCTTGTTGTATTCCCCCCATTCATTCACTAATTCAAATTCAGTTGTCTTTTTTGTATCTTTAACATACATGTATTTTAAATCCAATAGAATTATCCAATTACCTTGATAATCCCTATACATATGTTTCACACTATATGTTATCCACGAACTAGATGTCAACATGTTGTGCATCTTCGATAATTCCATTCAATATATATTTTTGACACCCTTGAATAATTCGTATCTTTAATTGATTTATAAATGACAATGTTGGATGTGTATATAAAATTTTTGTATAACTTACTTTTATTATCTTATCGTGAGAATATATTGTATGATTAGTTAGTTTAGGATTTGATTTTATATTGGATGTGTGGATACCCGTTGGGTACATAGGATACCCGATAGGTATATGAGTATCCACTTAGAACTACATGTTTAATAAGTGGGTGGGTTTGGGTAGTGATTTTATAAATGGGTATGGGTTCGAGAATATAGATTCCCGACCTGCTGACATCCCTACATATTCATCCATCGTCAACTTCTCCGCCATAAAAATAAAAATAACTACTGCTTATAACAAAATTTTTACATAACTACTTCTCTCTAGTATCCCTTCATTTCCAATCGAAAGAAAACTCACAAAATCCTATCCTGCAAACGAACAGCTTTGAAGGATACAACATTTGAATCCCCCTTTATGATATATCATGTATCCCGCTATCGTACTTCCCTTACATTGAAATTTTACTACCTTCGAGGACATTTCCTTGAGATCTCCTACACAAGCTGGAAACTTGGCAACTCAAATGATCATAAGAATAGATATCTGAATGTGACCTCTGTGCTTTGATGAGGGGAGAAAGAGACATTGGACATCTAGGATTTGTGAGGGCAATCCTCTCCTACTCAATTTATTGGCATATTGCCAAAATCAGAACAATTGTGGGTCCTCAAATGGTCATTGGCCTGACTAGCTTTAAACGCATGCATCTTGAACAAAACTCGAAATTCAATGTCGTGGGCTCGTTGAAAATTTCTCGATGCGCTTTATCAAATAACAGGCTCATTTGCATCATTTGGTCATCAAAAACTTTTCATGGTTCAAGAGTACGAGGTTTCGAAATGTGGAAATGAGGTTGAAACATTGCGTTAATAGCAGAAGGAGAACCACCATCTCATGACTCAGCGAGACTCGATTATATAAAAGGACAAAACCCCGACAAAGAAATGAAGTAAATGAAAATTTTATTTACTACGCGTCACAAAAAATACAAAAAAATAACAAGCTTTTTGCTAAAACAATGTCAGTTCATTGAATGAACTAAAAAATGTAGCACAACGATTTGTGATAAGAAAATAATTTCCATTATGATTTCTATTATACATTATGAATATGAGAGGTAGATCAGGGTTACCTTTGAAGCGTGAGTTTCTATGAAAGAAACCCCCTGAATCAAGTCTGATATGCAGAGTTATCTCTCATGGGCGCGAAGATAAGTCGTATTGCTTCCCATGAACCCGGATGTCGACCAAGGCAACGAGAAGAGACTTGTGTAAGTTGTACTCTCAAGACTCTCTCTCTCTCAAGGGGACACGAAATTTAGAAGAGAATTTACTCTTCGAATTGTGTTAAAAGAGAGGGCATAGCCTCCTTTTATACTTGTTGTACATGTCCAACATTTACCTCGGTAGTCCTTAAATTTTAAATCAAGGGCTAAGAGCAAGTCATAATTCAATAAGGATTATCTCATTATTATCTCCAATCAATATTAATTAATTAAAGTAAAATAAGCAACAACTTTAGAGTCCTGATTTAAACAGGATTCAACAAGGAGCTCCATGTATACATATTGTACACGCCCCAAATTTTCTATAAATAGAAATTATTGTAGCAAATTTTATTTATTAATTAATTCACGTGATAATCATATTATCAATATTGAATAAATTATGGAATTAATCCTTAAAGCTTGTAAATCATATTCATGAGCCCAAAATTAAATGTAAATCCAATTTACATCTATAGGAACAATGTGAATCAAATTCACACAATCTCGTGCCTTGGAAATATTATGTAAATCATATTTACATAATTAATTTATATGAATCATATTCATATAAATATTAATTATTGTGACTCACTATTCATATTAATTAATGGGTTATACTTGTGAATCATATTCACAAAATTACCTTTATCAATAATATTTAATGATCATAGTTATTACAATATTACCATTAACATGTTTAATTCCTAATCCAATTAAGGCTCGTGAGATAAATATGCAGATACTTGGAGATAATGCCGGGGAGATCATGTTATCCATGTACAGTGACTTGAAATTTGGATATCAATCCAATTTCAGGGTTTATACCATTTTTGCACACTTTTGAGTGGAATTTCACTCTCAGTGAGCTCAACGAAATTCCAGGCACTCTATATGAGCTCCCAAAAATATCGATGAGCTAAATCCATTGTTGTAAAAATCCCCCGATTGACCCGACTAGTAGGTCCGACTAGTCTAGTCGATGGGGTGGCCGACCGAGTACTAACTAATTCCGACTAAGACCAACTAGTCGATCGATTTTTGCTTGGAGATACCATTTATTTCCAATTTTTTAAAGCAAACTTATTCTAATATGCTTAATGTTTTATTTGGATTCAATTTCATCTTTTGTTTCATTATGATGATATAAAAAATGTAAAATCTAGGTAAATATATAAGAATATACATACAAAAATGATTTATATATTTAAAATAATTAAAAATTCAAAACCGATTAAAGCCCGACTAAATCCGATTAGTCGTCCGACTATCGATTAATCCTTAATCAGTGACCCAACCGACCGAGTACCGACTACCGATTTTTGCAACCTTGGCTAAATCCAGCTTCCTTGACCGTTTCTGATCATAGTCCAAACTATTTAAGCTTAGAAATGAGCTGAAGGAGCTTGTATACTTCTATTTCCATGACCATTTCTAAATCCAGCATTTGGACATTGAAATTGGAATTGGAATTAGAATTTGAATTGGAATCAAATGAATTGTAATTTAATCCAATTAAACCATAAATTATACAACTAAAATGGAGGCACTAAAATCCATCATGTTTCATAACTTCTTCGATATGGAGGTGCCATGGTAGATGATCCATTAGACAAATGTAATCCGGAGTTATCCCAATACTCATCCATCCTTCACTTTGAAGACTTTGATAAATCCGAAGTTCAAACCCTAACTTGAATGTCTCTTTCGGAATATATCAATAGCTATCTCATTTGATAATTGATCGACAATATTAATCATATACTTTCCAAAAGCTATATTAATATCTCGAATTCATGTCTTATTTCATAAACAAGATGACCATCATGGAATTCATATTGACCCAAAAATATCTCATGAGTGAGCTATATCTCCCGGTTCATCAAGTATGAACATGTATGATTTCTTCGAGAGATCATGCATCTCATATGACTTCATATGTACACCAACGCGCCGCTATATAAACCTAGACTAGGACACCAACTTATTAGTCTGTCAAATGTGCACAGTCAGGCATACGGATGCATATCTGTCTCAGGTCAAAGGATGTGTACATGATCGTGACAGTTACGATTCAGGTCTTACTTTATCTCGACCTCATCAAGTCAAATCTTTGACTTGATTATCCCAACACTTCCTAATCTCCATTCCTATGCAGAGGACCTATATCAAGAAGTTGGATGGAAACTAGTCTTTAGAAAAAGATTACCATCTCTTTCTCATACTGGAGATCTTTAGTGAATATCTCATGTTTGAAGTTAGTTGTGTCCTCTCAGTTGCATGGTATTGAATATAACCATGGTACATAACCCTAACTGTACAAAAGGATCTTAATAGTAAAGTGCATTCATATTCATTTCAGATGGACATGATATAACAATAACTTTTATTACAGTAATAGGTCTCCAAGGGCTTACAAGTCCAACAAAAAAAGAGGGAATTCTCATGCTAAGCACTTGGGGCAACAACCTTCTCCGAAGACCACCAGCTAACAGTCTGCGAGAGAGCGAAGAGGAGGTAACCTTGTTCCCACCATTGACCTCCAACATGAGGAGAATAAAGAGCATAGGCAACTACATCTCCACTAATCTCCAACCATGAGAGATGTCCAAAGAGAAGCGGCTCCACACTATTCGTCATGAGCGAAAGGTCACCGCCTTCGTATGTGCAACAATCACATAGACATTGCCACAGCTATTGAGTGAAAGATAAAGAAAGAGAAGAGGAAGAATTGAAGTGAACAAATCAGGTCATTGACCCACTCTTAGAAGGCAGTCAGGGACTACTACTGTCATGCACTTACATGAGCACGCACTCCATACCCCCATCAAACCACCCCCACACACGACTCAATTAAAAATAAGGAAAATCCAGGCTCTGGCACTCTTGTGAGAGGGGATCACATGCAGTGAGTTGAATTCACACCAAGCCCTGTTGCAATTTGCGAGGATGACCTCCAGGTTCAGCAGGAATGAACTTCTGCTTGACATATATAAACACTTTGACAAAGCTTCTGATTAGTCATCACTCCTAGACCCTATTCTTATGACTTTTTAGAGCACACTAGAAGGGGTGAATAATGCCTTCTACATATAATGCAATCAAATTAAAAACTTCTGCATATTCATTATCAACCAATATTGAATAGCAACAACATATGGGTTCTACCTCTGTGCTAAAGCATGTCCAGCATAAAGCTACTTTATGGGATATCTTAGCCATTATTACAATAACTGTCCTACTTTCAGAACAATCAGGCATTTGCAAGGAACAACTCTTACCATGAATAAAATAAAATACAAAACTTCCTATAAAGTACATGAATATTTTATCAATAATGCAGATAAAAGAAATTCCTCGAAGAATGGCCATAATTATTTGGAGGAGGTAGCTTCTTAGGCAATTAATTGAGGAAATCAGATTTGGGTTCATGAGAAATTGCCAAGAAAAGCGCCAACACTTACTATTACCTATACTCTACAACAAGAAGGGTGCCAATATTCGAGTAATCAAGGTATAAGGGCTCAAAGATCAACCATATCTAATAAACAAGCAATTTGTACAGGTAAACAATAGTGATATGAGTTGGCTTGGAAGATGGATGATATTTGCACCACCACATACAAGGGTTTACATGTTTAAAGTAACTCTCTTGACCAAAGTATTGCTATACTTGACGTATCACATGTATCGATTAGGTTGTGCGAAGGGCTTTGAGGTTAAAACATCGTGTGCATGTATATTCTAGAGTTGAATCAGTATATAAAGAAAGAAGCTTATGGAGCTTTCATTATGTATGCGGCATTTAAGAAGGTTTTTACATGAATTCTACAAAGAAATACACAATAAATAATATTTGAGATTAACTAAGAAAATCAAGATTCAATAGCAAATTACTTATCGTAAAAATATGTTTTTGTTCCTACCACTATATTATATAATGCCATTTTTCTTTTTACAGAGGCCTATTCTGACTACCTTCTCAGATGACGAAAGTTTACATTTGGAAAACAGTAAAAAAACCTAATTCAAAGATAGCTATCACTTGGTTTTATAGTAATACATGCAACCCCGGAGCTTTCTTATATCTTCCAAAGACTCTTCCAGCAGATGATCAACGTAAAGGCAAATAACCGACCCACTGCAATAGCAACACCACAGAAAAAGGATTTCATAAGTGGTTTACAAGATTACGTGGTGAAAGGTCTTAAAACGAAAATCAGGGATAGATCTCTGTCCTTGGATGTGCAAGGGTATGTCAAAAAATCTTGACCTGAAGAGGTGTTAATTGGGGTTAATTGTTGCGTCGGTCTCGTAGAGTTCAATAATCAATGCTTACCCTAAATTTGTTCCTCAGAGATGTACTCATCTCAGCTTTGTATTACAGAAGTATATAAGAACCACGTAACTCAAATATGTTTACCTTAAAATCGCTCATGTGGTGAAGTCAAGATTCCAGGTTGTTAATCAAAAATCTCAACGCTACTTTTTTACGTGTGTTGATGTACTTGTGCATGCAGGTCCGATGTATAAGCAATCGTTGGTATGAAGGACAACAAAAGCTAGGCTCAATAGACATATACTATTGGAGTCGAAATGTGCCGTGAGATATATCATGGCATCTCTGAACCGTTGTAGCGGGAAACTTCCTAGTTTTAGTTAAGATTTTGATTTGCTATGCAACCTCCTTTAAAAGTAGAGACGATATTGATACTGGAAGTTCACAATTGGCAAAGAAGAAGAAAATGAAGTACCTCAAAGGCCCGAGTGGAAGCCATATCGTGTCCCACCGAAACCTCGGCAATCTGCAATTTCAATAGAACACGTATCAATATAATTCTTTCCATAGATTATGGATTTCAAAAATTATAAAATGAGAAGCCCAGACGTAGAACTTTACCTTGAAATAAAATACAACCAAAAGGCAGCCAGGCAAAGACCCAGGTAGCAAGAATACCAATACCATTCTTTGTAAGAGCCAGGCTGGTGAAGTAATCCTTTCAGGGCCAATAAGCATGAAGACAAAGCCATGAAATCTGCAAACAAACATTCGCATCTCAATTCGGAGAACTGAAACTGATAATTTAGGATTAAGTATTTTAAATTACATATTCCTATGTACTTTTGTATTACATTATGATCCCTCCATAATTTTAAATTACACCAGACCCGTGTATTATCTTCAGTCTATTTTCTCCATTATTGTTGGGAAAAATAATGAATTTTATATTCACGAGGCTATAGGGTTCTCTTATATAGAGGAGAGACATGTTGGGCAAACTACATAATGAAGACGAAAAGAATAGAGAATGTATAAAAGAGACAAAAATAAGTAATATCTCAATAATCCCTCTCAAGTTGGAGCATGGATATCAATCATGCTCAGCTACAGCATCTCTGGAAAGGCCCTTGGCTAAGGCTTTGGTGAGCACATATGCTATCTCCTGAACTGACATGAGAGTTAGAGATGAAACCCTTCTGAATCATGTCTCGAGGTTAGTGACGGTCTACCTTGATATGCTTGGTCCTCTCATGAAAGGCTAGGTTGTTGGCAATGAAGAGAACAACCTGATTGTCACATTGGAGGTGCATGGGAAAAGACACCTCAACAGTTAGGTCAGTAAGAACAAATCTGACCCACACCATCTATGTACTAGCATGTGTCATGACCATGTATTCTGATTCTGCACTAGATCTGACAACCATTGTCTACTTCTTGCTCTTGCATGACACGGACACCAAGGAAGTCCCTATGAACATTGCAAAGCCATAGGTAGACTTCCTCTCCTTGGGACACCCCGCATAATCTGCTTCTGCACAAACCGTAATGGCAAGGGATGTACCTCTATTAAATAGAAGACCAATGCCAGGTGAGGTCTTCAGGTACCTCAGAATCATATGGACTACATCCATATGTGCTTGTCTAGGTTGCTCCATGAACTAACTCAGTTTACTTACTGCAAAGGATATATTTGGCCTGGTGATGGTCACATATAGGAGCTTCCCAATGAGCTCCCTATACCTCCTCTTGTCTACCTCCTTAGTGTCATCCATCATACAGCTTCATACTCGAGTCAATAGTAGTATTGGCGGGCCTACAATCGATCATGCATGTCTCAAAGAGAAGATCTAGAAACACTTCCTCTGGTCATTACAAGACCTTGATCATTCCTGGCAAACTCCAGTCCAAGGAAGTAGCGTAGACTGCCCAGGTCCTTCTTCACAAATTGTTGACCTAGGAAATCCTTAACAGCCTGGATGCTCTGCTCATCATCCCTTGTAACAATGTTATCATCACCACAAACAAGTATGGCAATTGTACCTCTTTGAGTCCTCTGAACAAATAGTGAATAATCAACAATCGATCTCACGAACCCATGTTGCTCTATCAAGTACGAGAGCTTCTGGAACCACGCTCTTGGACTCTGCTTATGGCCAGAGATCGCCTTGTAAAGCCAGCAAACCTTCTGACACTCCCCCTCAGAAGCAAACCCAAGTGATTGTTGCATGTAGAACTCCTCCTGTAGGTCACAATAGATAAATGCATTCTTACATCGAGCTGCAACAAAATGAAGAATACGTTGTATAGAATGCCTAGCCACCGGAGAGAAGGTGTCCTAATAGTCAACGCCATATATCCGTGTGAACCCATGTGCCACAAGTCTCACCTTGTAGCGACTTATGATGCCATTTGCTCGATGCTTCACTGTAAACACCCACTTGCATCCCACAATAGATGCTCATGTAGGAGCTGTAACAATGCTTCGGTTGTCACGCGATTATAGAATAGTCATCTCCTCCTACTTGGCAAGATGTCATTGACTATCCTATATGGCCTTATGATATGTATGTGGTATCTCCACGCTGATATTGCCATGACAAATCTCCTGAAGTCCCCTGAGAGTTGGCCCAAGGAAACATGGGTTGTAAGAGGATATGTAGCACAAGTACGTCTCTACTTCATGCAGAGCAATAGGCACATCTAGATCATATGTCGCATCATGAACCTGTAAACTACCCTCCTGAGAGGGTACATGCATATCCTGTAAAGAATCCTGCTGCATAGACAACTCAATAGTGCCATCAGTAAAAACAATGTGCTCATTAGAGTCATTACAAACCTAAGGCGTGTTAGATGATGGGGAAGGCCCATGAGCAGGGGAACGTCGTGAGGCCTACGAGTAAACACACGTGGCAAAAACTGAGTCAAGGTACTGAGTGACGGTCCAGGGGCAACAACAGGAGCAGGTGTGCGTACTGGGAGTGGTGGTGGTGGAGGAGAGAGTAGAATTGGAGGTGGTGAGGAGTAGGAGGCATGTATACCGCCTCACCAAAGTCAAATGGAGTCAACATGTCACTTGTAGGAGAGATGCATAACAAACTCAAAGAATGTGACGTCAGTGACAAAGTATTTATGCCGAAGCAGGTCAAAACACGGTACCCCTTCTGGGTATCAGAATAGCCTACAAGACACATTTCACAGCTCTAGGATAGAGCTTGTCACGACCAGATGTCAGATTGTGAATAAAGGTAATAAAGCCAAACATACGGGGTGTAAGGGAGAATATGTCCTCAGGAAACGGAATCAAGAAAGGAACATTTTCTACTAAAATAGTAGATTGCATGTGCTTCACCAAGTAGCAAGCAGTGCGAACCTCGTTACCCAGAAGGAGTGAGGAGCATGACTCTAGATCAAAAGGGTCGAGTCACATCGAGAAAATGACAGAGTTTGCATTCAGCAACACCGTTCTACTAGGATGTGTAGACATACAAGGTCTGGTGTACGATGCCAAGAGAGTGTAGACCTCTAAGGCATTGTCGGATCATAAATACTTGACAGTAGCAGAGAAAACATTCTTTATTTCATTAATAAAGGATTTAATGACAAACCTAGCCTTGGACTTATTTTTAACAAAAAAATCGAGAAAGTCTAAAACACTCATCCACAACAAGATAAAAACGATATCCCTGGTGATCAGGAACATGACTGGGACCCCAAATATCTAAGTGAATAAGCTCAAATAACTGAGTACTGCTACGAGTCTGATGACCAGGGAAAGAAGAGCGGTAATGCTTCCAAAGCCGGCAAGCCTCGCAATGGAAGAAAGACCACATGGAAATATGTAAGAGGACATGGCACAGCTTCTGCAGAGTAAGGTAGCCAAAACAAAGATGCCATAAATATGGAGAGAGTGGTCCAGTGGGAATAATAGAAGCACCAGCATGAGGCTGGACCAGTCTGTAGAGCCTCTATTGTTCATGACCACATCCAATCACCTTGCATTATATCCTGAAACACAAGAGATGATAGATCAAAAATGACACAATAATGTAGATCCTTTATGATCTGATTAATAGAAAGTAAGTTCTTTTTGAATTAAGGAGCATACAAAACATTCTATAGGTTCATGGATGGCGTCAAATGCCCCTCCCATGTCCAGTGATGGGTAAGTAAACCCCATTCGCAATAACGACCCATCTACCAAAAGGTATGAATCTATAAGAATTGAAGACTGAAGTGTGATATGTTGCCACACAGATGGTGAGAAGCACCAGAGTCCATAATACACTATGTCATATCAGTCATGTTGCAAATGGTAAATGCATATGCTATACTTGAGGAGCTCAAAGAGGCTCTAGACGTTGTTGCAATGTCTAAGGAACCTGTAGTTGTACTGGGAACAGGAGTCATTATCTCCCTCAGATGGGAGACAATATCATCAAAGGTGTCGATCTACCTGAGGAGCCGAAGTATCGAGAGTCTCAATCTGCTCTACCACATGAGCAGATGTTAGGTATCCATGCTTCCGATAGCATGTGTCCTCAGAGTGACATGGACGACGACAATATGTGCATGGGCCACGCAGACGTCCACCTCCACTGCCACATGGACCACACCCTCTGAACTGAGTAGTACCTCCTCTGCTACAAGATGCAGTCATCGTTGAGGAGGTCCGTGTGGTGGCAGCAGGTGGGATGAGAAGCCTGCTGAGACGACTGTAGGCCTCCTTCATGGGAGGTATGGCCGCACCTATAAGAAGTTGTGAGTGTAGCCTCATATCCAAGGCTGCCAAAAAATCTTCAACCATCATAGAGTTCATATATGTCATTTGCTGCTCCGTGGAAGTGGTAACATGCATGAAGTTGTGAATCTTCTCAAGCATGACTCAAAGCTACGAATAAAAGGTATGCAGAGAACGACTATTCTGCTTGGCCATGTATATATCAAACTAGAGCTGAAGAATCTTGGCATCATTCTTCATTTGAGCATATGTAGCTGCCAGAATATCCCACATCACTTTGACAGTGGGGTGATTCACAATATCATTAACAATCTCTGTATTGATAGTCTCATAGAGCCCAACACACGCATACGCGTCATCTTGCTTCTAGAAAGCATTGTCCCCAATCTTGTCTGTCATCTTAGCATATGTTAGAATGTGCTCCTTGTTATTGCACTGCATAAGGGTCATAAACTGCAATGACCACAACTCGTAGTTAGCCACATCCATCTTCACGATGAGAGTCGAGCCCTTGAAGGCACCAGATGAAGAAAAGATGCCACCTATATTAACTAATTTGATAAAAAAAACTATAAATCGAAACTTGACTGGGGAAGTAAACGGATTTGAGCGAATCCACACGATCATATAGAGGATTGGTTGTACGTGTAGACTCATACAACCATCCTCATCAATCCTTGATATGCGTTAGGGCCGAAAAACATGATTTAAAGAATTGAAATCATGTTTTTCAGTCAAAAACAAACTGTTTCGGTGCTGGAAGCGATAGAAATGGACTTGGAGAACCACGAATGGCTACTAGGGTGCCTAGCAGTAGTCGGTAAACTAATGGAGGTCCGCAGGTGGCCGGGCTGGCGATGGTCCGGGGGGGCATGGGCCGACAATGTTGGGCTGGGATCGATCGAAGGTCCGTATAGGAGTTGTTGCAGCACCCACGCGAGGTATGGGGGGCCTTGGGGTGCGGGTTGCTGCTAGGCAGTGTCGCTGGGGATCCTTTGGTAGATGTTGTTGCACGCGGCACGCAAGGAAAGAGAGGGAGGCAAGTAGGGTTAGGGTTTTGGGGTACGAGAATTCCAGTTTAGGATCGTCGCTCTGATATCATGTTGGAAAAAATAATTGAGTTCCATATTCATGAGGCTCTAGGGTTCTCTTATATAGAGGAGAGACCCATTGAGCAAATTACATAATGAAGGGGGAAACAATGGAGAATACATAAAAGTGACAAAAATAAGTAATATCTCAACAATTATCATTGACCATTAACATTAAATATTGCCAACTTTAGCCCTTTGAGTTTATGATATTTATGAATGCCACTCGTTCCTCCTCCCCTTCACTTCCATCTTCCTTAAGGCCCCCCATCCTCTTCTGTTATGGATACCGCTTCCTTCCTTATCATTGTCGCTACACACAACCTCCCTCTTCCTCCCTCTCTATCATTCTCCTCCGACCTCCCCCTTCCTCTAATGAAGTCATATTCGCACTCTCCACCATCACAACCACCACCTACAGCCCTCCTCGATTGTGGTGAGCGACGAGCACAACCCCTATGTTGTCACCACCTATGGCCTTCATCCTTCTCCTCCCCCCCCCCTCTCTCATCAACCTACATCCCTTCCCTTCGACTGCAACTGCCACTACACCCTCCACCATTGTGGTCATCACCCACAATCATTTGCCTTGACTAATGCAAGCATCAACCACTCCCCCATCATCGTCACTACCGACAGTCCCCCTCATCCATCTCTCCCATCCTTCGTTCCAACTCTACCACTACTTCTACCTCCTCGATCGCCATCTTTGTACCAACTCCACCACCACCTTCGTCATGACTTCGACCTAACTTCACTGTCACCTCTGCCCCAACTCTATTGCCACCTCTACTGCAACCTCGACCCCAACTTCACCACCACCTCTGCCCCAACTCCACTGCTACCTCCTTCATCTTGACTCCACCACCAAATCTGTCCCTACTCCTCCCCGGCTTTACAAACACCTCCCTCGCCGCCCTCACCTCAACTGCATCACCAACTCCATTCGCCTCCTCCAGCGTCTTCTCCCATGAAGCAATGTAGATGCAGCAAGGACAGAGATGACATCCGTGGACTCGATCGAGGTGGGGGGGAGGAGAGGTGGTGGTCAGAAGGGGAGGGATGTAGCGACCATGGTGGGTGGTGAAAAGGATGGAAGAGAAAATGTGAGAGGGGGATGGTAGAGGGGAGAATAAAAATAATGAACCACTGAATCTTCTCTCGATTTGAATAACATAATGTGGAAGTTAGGTTAATGGAGCAAAATAATGGAAGGGTCAAAATGTAAACTTAAGTGGCCCGAAGTGCAAGTCAAAATTATAAATGGGTCGTAATGAAATTACGGAAGTATAGAAGGGTATGAGTGTTAAATCCCTTATACATATTTTTTTTAGGCTCAAAAAAGGGGGAGACACTCGTTGGTGTTCGCCCCAGTAATGTATAAAAGAAAATAAGAAAAGATACTTACAAAGTCGAGGTGGGAGAAATGAAAAAAGAAGCCACAAGCAAAAACAACAAAAACCCCGAGGCTATAGAAGGCATCGGCCCGCAACAATAAGGCCCAAAACCCTACAGAATACTCCAGTCACCAATAAAGCGAGCGCACAGAATAAGGATGTTTTCCCTATAGAACCGCCGCCCGGAGAAAATAGCTTCGTTCCTGCCAAGCCAGATGCACCACGGTCGCGCAACGGGAGCCAAGAGATCCCGCTATCCCTGTTCCTGTTGGTCCAAAGAAGCTCGCAGAGAGCAGAGAGGTTGTCCGCTCTCGCCCAAGGCAAGTCGTCCCAGATCCCCGACACCATCTGGCAGCCGAAGAAAAGGTGGTCAATAGTTTCGTCGTCAGCATTACAAAGGGGGCATGAGGCACTGATGTTAGCAAAGATTCTAGCACAACGATCGCGAGTCATCGGTCTCCGTCTTCGCAGTAGCCAAAGGAAAATGCCGATGCGCTCCGGCAAGCGCAAGCCCCAAAAGAATCCACAGTCACGCACAAGAAGAGAAGAAGCAGGAGGAAGAGGAATGACCAGAGCCCGGTAGGCCTTCCTCGTGGAAAAAGGGCCGCCCTTCCAACACCAATGATCCACTTGCACATTCGGCGTAGCAGCAACACGAAGGGCTACCAACAGCGAAACAAAATCGTCCACCCGCTGCTCAGAGAAGTTCGCGAAGAATCGAGGACACCAGCACCCATCCAACCAACAATCAGCCACGGTCGCATTCTTATGTGACGCTAATGCGAACAAGCGCAGAAAACGCACCTGAAAAGGACCACCGCCCGACCAATCATCCTACCAAAACTTGAATGAGTCCCCCTTCCCCAACACCGAGACGAAAAGCGCAGCATTCCTCGCCAGGGCGTCCATCACACTACGCCAAAACGGGGAGGGATGGAAGTTCAGTGCCCCCCGCGCCAACCCCAACCAATCGTCGCCCAAGAACTCCCTGAGGACAGAGATAAAGAAGTTATTATCCGTCCCTCAATATCTACTCACCCACTTGAGTAACAGAGCATCATTCACCACATCTAATCTCCGCACACCGAGGCCACCATACCGCCAAGCAACAAGATGCAGGCCCCTACCCCCCCCCTTCCTTCCTCACAGGAAACGACGCATACAACGCTCGATCCGCAATCGAACCCCCGCCGGCATTCTACAAAAAGAGAGAAAGTATAAAGGGATAGAGGAGAGCACCGACTTAAGAAGAATAAGACGCCCCCCCCCCCCCTCGAGAGCAAAGCCGCCCGCCTACCAGCAAGGCGTGTTTCCACGCGCTCAGTAATCAAACGCCAATCCCGGACTCTGGCCCGACCCGCCGACAAAGGTAAGCCAAGATAGGCAATAGGAAGCTCACTAGGAGAAGAACCCAGCAGCCGACCGCATTCCTCCGCCTCCGCTTGCGAAAGGCCAAAGGGAACCACCTTGGATTTGGAGGCGTTAATCGACAATCCCGACAATTCACAGAAAAGAGCAAGAGTGGTCACCATACCGAAGACCTCCGCACTACCACCCTCAATGAAGCAGATGGTATCGTCTGCAAATTGGATCAAGGGCACACAACATCCCCCTTATGGAAGTCGTTAGAGAGCCCAGCGTCAATAACGCGGTCTACCATACGCGCGAGAACATCCGATGCCAACACGAAAAAGAGGGGCGCAAGGGGACAGCCTTGGCGCACCCCCCTTCTAGATTGGAAAGAACCACCAAACGGCCTACCATTGATCATCACAGAGAGGGAGGCAGTGGTGACGCATCTGCGCATCCACAAAATCCACAAGTCAGGGAAGCCGCGCCTTCGCAAAACCGACCAAAGAAATCGCCAATCCAGGCAATCGTATGCCTTAGCAAAATCGATCTTCCAGAGTACCCCCTTCTTTTGTTCTTTTTTCCACTCAGCGACCAATTCAGAGGCAACAACAATGCAGTCAGCGATCTGCCTTCCCTTAATGAAAGCGGCATGGACCGGAGATATAAGAGAGTCCAAAACCCGAGCCAAACGAGTGGCTAAGACTTTAGCCACGATAAGGTAAATGCCATTAGAGACAGAGATGGGCCGATAATCCTCTATGTGCTGCGCCGCCGACTTTTTAGGAATCAATACAATGTTAGCCCGATTCAGACGATCAAAACCAAAGTTGCCCACACAAAACTCCGAAATGACGTCCATAACGTCGCCGGCCACTAATTCCCAGAAATCGCGAAAGAAAGCAACCGAGAAGCCATCAGGGCCCAGGGAGGAATCAACATTTAAGGCCCACACGGCCTCCTTTGTCTCCTCCACAGAAATGGGACGAATTAGAATCGCAGAGTCAGAGTCCGAAAGAGAAGACGCGCCAAGACCCAGTCAGCGCCACCTACGCGGAGAGCAAGACGATGAGAAGCGCCTGAAGTGATCCACAATGGCACTCCCCATCTCCCTTTCCCCAGAAATCTGAACGTCATTGATAGAGAGGCCCCGCATCATATTGGAACGTTTTCTATTGCTCGCCACACGGTGAAAGAATGTTGTATTCGCGTCGCCCTCTTTTAGCCATTTTAATCGCGATCGCTGTCGCCATTCAACGATTCTTTTCTTATCTTCAGCCTGCACCCGAGACTGAGCAGAGAGGCGCTCCAGAAATTCCTCGGGCAAAAGGTCCCGCTCGTTCTCCGTCGAATCAAGGCGCAAGATAATTTCCTCCGCCTCCGCGCGCAAAGCAATACACGCCAGCCTAGAGTCCTTCTTGACCCCGCAAGCACCTTGCGCAACGACGCAAGCTTTTGATCTAGTTTGTGGGCCGCTGAGCCCGAAACCGGAACATTTGCCCAATGGTCCTGCACCACCTCCTTGAAATTGGGTTCCAGCAGCCAACATTTCTCGTAGCGGAAAAGGCCCCGAGGGCGAAGACCCTCGCCAGAGTCCCAGATAATGGGGGAATGATCCGAAAAAGAACGGGGATGGAAAGAGACCGAACAAAGGGGGAAGGACTCCAACATCTTCCCAGAAGCCAAGAATCTATCGATTCTGGAACGAGAGGAATTATTCCGCCAGGTTTAGCTGATATCGTTAGGGACCAGACTTTCCAACGCATGTTCATCCAACGTTTCAATAAAATCAAGCGATCCCGGATCCTGACCACCCCTGCCGCGAGGTCGATCAGAGGAATGAATCGTGACAATAAAATCTCCTCCCAAGAGCCAAGGAAGGCCCCCGAATAAAGAAGCCGCGACACGAATGTCCTCCCATAATTCCTTCCGCAAAACATGGCACACAGGGGCGTAAATACAAGAGAACACCATCGGTTCAGTGGAATCGGACCGGTTCAAGGCCACAGAAATCATATGCCGCCCCACGAGGATCGAGCTAAAAGAGAACAATTGAGAACGCCAAGCTATCAAAAAAAACCCCGCCGAACCCAGCGCATCAACCGCACGGAATTCATCGAAAGAACCTGCGCCAAGAGAGTGCCACATGGTATCATCCACACCTCGCAACTTCGTTTCTTGAATGAGAGCAACATCATAGCACCACTCAGAGAACCGCGAACCCAAGGAGCGACGCTTGTCCGGGTCCCCAAGGCCCCTAACATTCCATGAAAGAACCTTCATTAAAAACTCCCGTCATTTCCCCCAATACCACGAAGCCCACAGCATCCGCCACAGCCTCCCGCTGAGTCGCACAAGAGAGCCTCACCACAGGGGCCTGCCGGGAAGAATTGCATCTCGTGTAGCTTTTCCCGAAACGTCCAATAGAAAGTCCTTCCTCGTCGTAGTTTACCGCCGAGCCCAAGGGAAGCTGGGGAGAGAAGGCACCAGCCAAGTTCGAGGGGCCCGTCGAGCCCAAGGGAAGCTGGGGAGAGAAGGCACCAGCCAAGTCCGAGGAGGCCCGCAACGGGGTAGCAGGAGAAGCCAAAACTGAGAACTCCCCCCCCCCCCCCCCCCCGCGTCCCCATCAACCCGCATTTCCTCGATGTGGATCCGGGGCAAAACCGAACCAGAGACGGGCGAGAAAGCCCGGGCATTCGGGTGAAAGGCCCTCGGCCAAGATCCGAAGTTGAGGGGACCGCCATCCATCATGTGAGCAAGATCCGACGAAGGACCCGAAAAACCAACAAACAGTGCAGGAGCCGATAAAACATGTCGAGAATGAAGAACAGAATCCACCTCGGACGCCCTAATCTCGGAGAATCCAGGAGTTGCAGGCGATGGGCACGGGATACGAAGAGGCGCTTGAAGGGTCTAGCCACGTCATGCAAGTGGAGAGACGCTTCGGAATACTCAGCAAAACGCGCCATCTGGCAGGCCGAAGGCGAAGCGTCGCGCGCTGGCCCCGAAGCAACAGGACCGGCCGTCAACGCCACCAGGTCCGGCACCGCCGCCGGCGAAGGGACGATGACGGAGAGCTCCAGCTTGAAGCACCACCGGCCAATCTTTAGGGAACCGAATAAAATCTTGCCTGGCGCATCACAGAGAAGACCCTTACTGCACTCGAAAAGAACCCTAGTAATCTTCCAATCTGCCTCCGGTGCAAGCCCGTCGTCCGCGACCGTCAAGATCTCCCCCCATCGACGGAAGGCCTTGGAGAGACAGGGGACATTCCTCGAAAGGAAAGGAACACCACGAATCGCCGCCACACAGACCTCAGTGGCTTGAGAGGCGTCATCCGCCACTCGGATCACCCTCCATACAACGTCCTCGGTAGACCCATCACACAGCAGCCTATCCCGTTGCTCCGGGGACAAGCCACGCACGCAGCAGCGAGAAGAGTCCAACAGAAAGAAGTCCCCACGGAAGAGAGGACCCAGGAAGGCGCCAACATGCGAACTGACACCAGCCCAGTTGACATTGCACTGCCGAGCCACCCCGACAGCCTCCACGCGCCTGCCGACGTCAAACCCCCCCTTCCCACACACCGCCTCGCCATGCAACACATCCCCATGCACATTCGCACGTAACATGGCCTCCTCCAACGACGAAGCAACTCCCGTTGTCGCCACCCCAACCGAGACACGACCAGCACCATCAGCACCACCAGCCTCCAACTCTTCGCCCTCGCCGCAAGAGCTGTGCTGAAGCGATTCAGCACCAGTCGCCTTAACACCCGCATCGAAAAAACCATCGCCCGACGAGCAGGGACGAGGGGCCACCACCCTAGCGTAAGAGCGAACCTCCCTCCAAGCAACAGGACCGGAACGAGAACCTGGCACGCCTCGCATCTTTATCGAAGAGGAAACTACCCCAGATTGCAGGGAGCGGCGACCACGAAGGAGCCGACAAGAAGCGCGACGGTGACCCGGCTTCCCGCATGCATAGCACCGAGGCGGAAGAGAACAACTAGAAGCTAGATGACCCCTCTCACCACAACGGAAACAACGCTTACCAGGCTTCTTATGCGAAACATGCACCCAGTCCCCCTCCGCGGCACACCGCTGGAAAGCACCTTCCCTACTCCTAGAGCCATCAGCGCCGTCAACGAGTACCCCCTTCCCCTTCGCTGCATCCACACCCGACCTCTCCTCGATCGCCCCTTCGCACTCCACGCTCACCATCTCCCCCGCCAACTCGTCCTTTGACCTTCAACCTTTTAGCAGTTGTAGTTTGACCATCTCCCCCGCCATCTCCCCCACCAACTCGTCCTTTGACCATCTCCCCCGCCAACTCGCCAACTCCCCCGCCATCTCCCCCGCCATCTCGCCATCTTCCCCGCCAACTCGTCCTTTGACCATCTCCCCCGCCAACTCGCCAACTCCCCCGTCAACAAGTACCCCATTCGCTGCATCCCCTATACATATACAAAGGAACTAGGGATTATTTGTATACAGTAATGAACTCAAGGTTTATAAACTGCAAATATCAACGCGAAAACAAGGACATATATATATATCCTATATTAAGATGAATCAAAAGTTCCAAAAGCGAATTTTTCTAGCCAATGCCTTTAATTGACGACAACAACAACAAAGCCTTTTCCCACATTAAGTAGGATCGGCTACATGGATTCTTTGCCCCTATTCAGATATATCTTGGGTATTCTCGGGATTAGATCCAAATAACTAAGATTCCTTCAGGTGATCTCATTCTAACACTTATTGGGCCTTTATCGTGCTCTCCTAGCTAATTACTTCTGTTAGAAAATCGGAAGCGGAAGCGGAAATGATAAACAGAGCATAGACAAGAAAGATAAACATCAAAGAACACAAAAGATTTTTACGTGGAACCCTACTCCGTGAGGAGCGGGATGAAACCACGGGAGAAGCCCTCTACGGGGCGTGTTTGTCTATTGACTTTCTCAATGGATACAGGAGGTCTGGGGCTCCTTATATAGCCTCTCCAGAGCCTCCAAGTCCCACCATTGGACGATGTGGGACTAAACACTGCATGGGGTAAATGGATCTTCTCCAGGATCCATTTACCCTGTTACAACTCAATAGGCGCACACACTAATACTCCAACACTCCCCCTCAAGCTGGAGCATGCAATGCTCAGCTTGGACAAACAGACATAAAATCAACTCAACGCTACAAGACACTACGGACAATATCAACCCAACGCGCACATTGCTGCAGTCGAGGACGTTGCTTCTCATGCCGTACAGGTGAGGAGGACGAACGGGCTGGAGTGTGAGTCAACTGAAGACTCGGAATCTGACCATCGAGTCTGAACTTGCGCATGAAGTCTCCTCGTCGGAGAACTGGGTCTCTCCCATCTGGCTCAGAGAATGGTGCACTGCTCTGGTGTACCTATGATACCACATGAAAACCCTTGCCCTCAAGGGAATGGTCCTCTGCTCTGGAGTCCCTATGGCTCACATGAAAACTCTGGCCGACCAACAAGAATGACAAATGATTGGCATGCGTCATCGTCGAGTCTGAATCTGAAATTTGTAGAGTCTGAATATCTGACCGGTCTGCAAAATCTGATATCTGAATCTTAGAACAAGACCTGTGACTCTACATATATACTCCCCCTTTCTCTCATACGGGTCGAAATGACATTGTTGACCACGTTGGGAGAAGATAAAATAACATATAAATATGGGGGAAAATATGATCATTAAAAATTCTCGCGGCTTTTCCAATTTTTTTTTAAATAAGCCGACACATTTCTTTTTTTTTCCTCTCTTCTTTTTTTTAACATAGTTTTTAAAGCCGCTTCGATATTTTTTTTATACGGCTTCCATTTTTTCTGCGTACGGCTTTTGTATTATGTACGCGCCTTTTTGTTTTTTTTCTTCTTTCTTTCTTTCTTTCTTTTTTTTTTAACAAACAAGTGTGACCCATTTGGGCCCAAAGAAACCTTAGCTCATTTGAGCTTTACAAAACACATCTCTTTTTCTTTCTTCTCTCATCCCCCCCCCCTTTTTTTTTCAAGACTCCTTTTTTTTCTTTTTTCTTTTTTTAATGTTGGGCCCTCTCTTTTTTCGTACTCTTTTTTTTTAATACCACTGGGCCGCACTTTGATCTATCACCCTTTTTTTATAACGGACCCGCTACTCATTTAGGGTTCCCACGGGAACCCTCTATCACAAAAAAAACCGGGCAAACAGATCTTGCCGCCGCCCTCGATGAGTGGGGTTCCCTTCTGTAGCGCCGCCCCCTTTGGGATTCTCTGCTCCACCGCATGGGATCAATGGTCCAGAGGAGGCCGGTTCGACTGAGTCTTCTCCGCCTGGAGGTGCTGCTGCGCCAGGAGTTGGTGGCTGAAGAAGATCGGGCGCCTGGAGCATCGCGAGAGGAAGAAGGGCGGAATCTCGCCACCTGGGGGCCGTCGCGGGAGGCGATGGAACCGGAGTTTCCGCCGCCTGTGCGCCCTGCTCGCGCCTGGGGAGGCGCCGCCATTTGCTGGAAGGGGGGAACGAGGTTACTTCCGCCATGCGCCTGGAAGGGAGGCGCCGCCATTTGCTCTGAGGCCGCTGCCTTCGCCTGTAGACCCTCGCGGAGGTTCTGGAGCTGCGCCTCCGCCTGGAAGCGAGAGGAGCACCATGCCATGCCGCATGCATGGAACTTGGGCTTCTGCCTCCTGCCGCCTTGGGAATGATGCGGAATCAGCACAACAACGATCAGATGACAATGGTCACAGGTCTTGATCTTGAACAGGACGTCTAGGGTTTAAACAAAACCCTAGATGTTAAACTTTGAACATGAAAAGATCTTCAAGAACAACAATAACATATCGAATCTCGAATACAAAAAACAAAGAACATAAAACTCCTCGAGAATCGAACCCGCTCTGATACCATGTTAGAAAATCGGAAGCGGAAGCGGAAATGATAAACAGAGCATAGACAAGAAAGATAAACATCAAAGAACACAAAAGATTTTTACGTGGAACCCTACTCCGTGAGGAGCAGGATGAAACCACAGGAGAAGCCCTCTACGGGGCGTGTTTGTCTATTGACTTTCTCAATGGATACAGGAGGTCTGGGGCTCCTTATATAGCCTCTCCAGAGCCTCCAAGTCCCACCGTTGGACGATGTGGGACTAAACACTGCATGGGGTAAATGGATCTTCTCCAGGATCCATTTACCCTGTTACAACTCAATAGGCGCACACACTAATACTCCAACAACTTCGATTCGACTAAAATTAGGAAAAAAAGAAGAAAAGCTCACATATAAAACCGATGCATTGAATGCTTGGAAATAAAGCTAAGTTGATGCATTGCCAAGTCCACAACCCAATGTGTCTATGTGCGCATGCACGCATATAAACAAAAGGAAAAAAATAAATATGTAGCATATTTTTAGCCCAAAGGAATAATAAAATAACATGAATAAATGAAATCTTACACTCCCCCTCAAGTTGGAGTATAGATACTAATTATACTCTAGGGGAATCTCGTGGCTTAAACTTGGCTTAAAAATGAAAAAATGATGTCACTTCTAGGGGAATCTCGTTAAGTATATGTTACCGATGGAGTTTTATAGAAATATATATCAACTTTACCTTGCATCATGGCACCACGTAATCAACTTCGTTGTGCTTAGTATGATCCAAGCAAAGATTTGAAGCAAAGTAGTTGGCCTTGACATATTGTCATAATCATAGGAACATGTGCAGTTATAACCTAAATTCCCTAAAGAAAGAAATCGAGTGGTCTCATAAGTAGCATATAACATAGCCGCACCCAAATCCAATAAAGTAGGATATCAAGTGATCTCATTCTCTGTCGTATTGCATTATACCTAGCTTTAGTACTAGAATTGGCGACCACAGTCTACCGGCTCCACCAACTAACTAGATAATAGCCAACAAGGATAACATATCATATTGTAGACCTCAAATCATTTGTAAACTAGTACAATCTACATCTGAATATGCACAAGCATCCAAATGACCATTCTAGCATAGAAAGAAATGTTTGCTAAGATAGCCATATGAGTATAAGCGCATAAGAACATCATCTTAATAACTTGTGGAGAAGAGAAACGAATGAGATGTTTATTCCATAGGGATAGGATCTTTTACATAGAGAGAAAACCTTAGAGAGTACAATAGGAAAATGTGACGCCCGCTCCTACGGATCTGAGATACATGTTTACACATCACTCATAATATCATGTTCGCTAATGATCGCATTAAATTATTGAGATTTAGGGAAAAATTCACGTTTAGTTTATGAATGACATTCAAATTTAACTAATAAGCCACAGAAATACAATATGTCACCAATTATATTGCATAAATTTACATAACTTTTTACATGCAACAAAAGAAATTGCATAATGTACATGTATCCCAAATATATCAGAAGAGAAAGAAAGCATTATATAATACCTTGAACAAAACTATAGCATACATACCTGATATGTTTTGCTGTAGAAACTGACGTTCAACTCTCCCAATACCATAATGCAGGTGTTTTGCATGCGATCCATGCAATAGGGAGAAAAGATCATCAACAAATGTTGAGTAAATCTTATTAATTAGAATAACAAGAAATTTAGTGGCTCCAAAAGAAAGCAAGTAGTTAGTGTTTGGTAATTAAATTTAATGAGCTACTTGCATTGAAATGTTTTCAAGTTATTTAGTATGCAAAACCCCAATCTACTCATCCTACATTAATTACCCATATTACTCATTTTTATACAAATATTATATGATCTAATATTTAAGTCATTGCCTTTTTTAATTATAATATGTTTGATGGGTCTTGGAAATGTGAATGATGAGTCTCTGATATGATCTTTGTCTTTATGAAATGCTTATGATGAGTCTAGTGTTTTGATTCTTTTCTTGTTGAATTTTCTCAAGCTTAGTGGATAGTCTGTAGTCTCGATCTGGGCAAGACCTCAAACTATGATTCTAAGGCAGTAAGGAAGCCTTAGGGTTGGGGTGCCTCCGTTGGCATGCGGTGGAGTAAAATGCATCCTAATTAAGTTCCCAACACGTCCACTAGTTATATCTAACTGTTGTAGTAGCTCGTAGTCTGATAAGGATGATTTTCATGATATGGTCTTTTCTCTTTGTCAAGAATTACTGGCTGAACAGTAACAAGCTCAAAGGAAACCAAGCTCGACTACAACCAACTCAACTATAATCAAGCTCCCATGTAGCCAACTCAGTTATAACCAATTTAACTATAATCCATTTCAACTTAAGCCAAACTCATATGTGACTCATTTCAAGCTCAATTGTAACTCCTCGAAATTCAACTGTAACTGATTTAGATGTAGCCATAGAGGATTCAGATCTATACATGGATGATTCGGATGTAGCATCGCCAAGTCTGCGAGCAAAAAGTAAACAAAACTCAAGCGATGAGTTAGCATACAAAAAGGCTCTTCAGTCTCGCCCTCTAAGTAGAAGTGCGATCCAATAGGTCTACTCCAAAACTAGGCCACTGAGACAGGTGAGAGAGACTCTCCGGAAAAGTCACTCTAAAAGAAAAACCGGCTCGATCGGTACGAGCTAACGAGCTCGAAAAACTAAAACCAAGGGCTCTCCAGCCTAGGTACCCTAAAGAACAAGAGTCAGCGGAACTGGTCTTTAAAAGAAAATATGTGGATCCCAGAGGTGTAAAAACTGCGAGCGCTCGCGAAAAACCGAGAAAAAAACTGGGATCCTAGAACCGCGCACTAAGCGGCCGCTGCCCTAACTGGGCTTCCTATATCCTACCCAGCTGAGGGTCACCGCACCCTCGCAAAGTCAGGTGCAAAGGTCATCGTGACTGGCACTCTTAATTATCAGTCATCAATGACTTGATCCCTCATCCTTTCTTAATCCTTTATGTGGTTGATTGTACAGATCTAGGTCTTTTTGATCAACGATCTTATTGATATAATTGATTCATCATTGATTCACTTATTCATCTATCCCATCATTTCTCAATCTCTTCAATGGTTGACTTTACAAATCTAGGTATTTTATCACTACCTATCTTTGGTGAAATGTATAAATAGTAGAGTATACCTAAAAGATTAATTTATGGCGATGATCGATCTTTGAAGTCACATGTTATTATTTCTAAAATCATAAGATTACCATCTATGCTTTGGATATGGATCTAGCTAGTCTTTATCACTTTGTTTTATATGGTACCTATACAATAATCATGTCTCAATTGTACCAGTTCTAGTTGAAACGTCAAAAGAGGGGTATTTTCTGATCATTTGCCATAACATCCTATATATAATAAATTGTATGAATAGTAGACTATACATAATGATCAATTGATTGATGATTTCTTATTCGTAAATATCTTGAGAAATCATTTGTTGACTTTGAGAGGAGTTTTAATATTTTAAAAGATGAATTCTCAGAAAATGTCAATGCTATATAATATAAAGGGGTTATCGGGAAGCTATTACATATCACTGTGAATCGCGTAGACATTGCTCGTGTATAGGTTAGTTTATGAGTCACTTTAGGATGTTATAATGCTATATATATACATTATGACTGCTTTAGGAAAGTATCATCTCTTTCCTCAGCAAAGAGTCTATGGGTTTCACCATTTGTGCATATGTATATTATGTAAGTTATCATGTAGACAAGAAACCCATGACAAACTTTAGTTTATACTCTGGATGAAACCTCATCACATTGCACAATAAGAAGCCAGCAGTTGTAGCCATATATTGTGTAGAATATGAGTATAGAGCCCTAACTCAAGCAAATATAAAAACTATATAGATTGACCCTTAAGGGTATACGTTCTTATAGGAGCCTCTACCCATGCAACCAAATTAAGATATTTATACTGCATTATTCATAGATACAATATTGTTTTCCACCAAAGGACCAAACATATGAAGGTTAATAATACATGATCATCTGTTCGAGCAAGTTCATAACAATCACTCTATGAAGCTCCACGTTAGTAGTTGGAATTCTTGGTTGGTGTGATATAATGCTTGTTATGTTTAAAACATGTCAAAATCTCGAGTTGTTGTCCACAGCTCATCTGTTGGGGGACATGACATTACTTTGATATGAATTATGTTCAGTTTATAAGCATTGACATCATCCTTATTATGATTTCATCCCAAAAAAATGCATCTTTAGTCACAAGTGCATCAAAGTATCTTATGATCGACTTTAGGACTCTCTTTATCATTGAAAATAGTAATTGAATATATCCCTGATGTAAAGAACAGACAGTTGATTAATAGGGAGTCATTGCTTTCAATTATAAAGGTAAGTCATCCAGTTTTGAGGTTGAGTTTTTTTTTTAGGAATTTTAAAGACTCAGTTACTTATATTAGATTCTTTATTTATGAATTGCTTCATCCTTCTCAGGATTCCATAGGAAAATGCATGTCATTTTCCCCTAAATTTCTATTTTTCTGTGCTAAAAATTGTGGCTAATTAATGGCCTGAACTTAAGCTAATTTGCATGCTAAACCCAAATTTTTATCTTCAAAATTTTAAGAAATCAAGAGCATATATAATGGTTGTAAAGTTTTGATGAATTCCATATAAAACTTCATTCTCATCTAATTTCAGAGGCAATTTAAAGGATTGAATCATGCATGGAAGGCAGCAAGAGGAGGAGGAAAGATTGTACATTTGATCCTCTAAGTTTGGAGGGTATTTGTGGCTTTATCAAACATACAACAATAGCTAAAATACTTGATGGACAGCAACATAAAAAGGGAAAAAAACGAATTAGAAACTTCAACATTGACTTTAATGAGAACAAAGAGTAGAGGGATTTGTACCTTCAGATATCTCCAATTTGGAGATCCAAACTTGCATGTGGCAACCTCTTCTTAACATGAGCTTCAGTTTATTCAGATCCGGATGTTACAGGAAAATATATAAATACCCCCGAAGGGTTACGAAACTCGAAGGATTACGAATATAAATGTAAATCTTTTATCAATATATATATATATGGATATTTATATATAGTTAGGAGTATTTTCTCTCAATTGCAGATGTAGGGTGCGATCATACCAACATTAATGCACCGGATCCCATCAGACTCCGAAGTTAAGCGTGCTTGGGCGAGAGTAGTACTAGGATGGGTGACCACCTGGGAAGTCCTCGTGTTGCGCCCATTAGCAACATGGATTTAAGCAAACATACAGATTTCATTGGGGCGTTCCCTACTTGCGACGCGTTGCATCGCCCGAATGCAATGAAAAATTGGTAAGGGCCGCTACATCGCAGACTGGATGTAGTTCAAAATTTGCAAGGGTTCTCACATAAGGAATGCATGCGAGTAATGAAGCTAGTTCCACTGCATCACCGCTCGGATGCAGTCCAAAATTTACAAGGGTTCCCGCATAATGGACGCATGTGAGTAAAGAAGTTAGTCCAAAAGAGATTGCAACGGAGGTTGCGGATTGATAGTTGGAATTGGCACTTTGACTGGAAAATTGATGGAGATAGTGGATACGATGGAAAGAAGGAAGATTCATATACTATGTCTTCAAGAGACTAAATGGGTTGAAGAGAAAGCAAGGGAGATCGAGAAGACAGGCTTTAAACTTTGGTATTCAGGTAAAGATAAGGGTAGAAACGGTGTTGGAGTGGTTATTCATAAGGATTTGAATGATTGTGTGGTTGAAGTGCAAAGATTCGGGGATCGGATTATTTTGCTAAAATTGGTGCTTGAAGAAGAAATTCTGAATATATTCTCAGTTTATGCACAGCAAATTGGTTTAGATGAAAGGACTAAACAAGCTTTTTGGAAGGATCTAGATAAGATTTTAGAAGGAATCCCACAAAGAGAGATGATTTGCACAGGTGGAGATCTTAATGGACATGTGGGAAAAGATGCTTCAGGGTATGCTAGTGTTCATGGAGGACATGGTTTTGGGGATAGAAATGAAGAGGGAAAAGTCATCCTGGATTTTGTAACGGCATATGATCTTTTCATAGCAAACACTCTCTTTAAGAAAGGGATGAGCATTTAATTACTTATAAGAGTGGGCCAACGAGAACACAGATAGATTACTTTGCATTGAGGAGAAGAGATCGGTTGTGTTGTAAAGACTGCAAAGTACTCCCATGAGAGAATTTGACAACCCAACATCGCTTGTTAGTCTTGGATGTACAAATATGTAGAGATAGATATTTTCATATGCTATGTACCTGTTCGTTAATTTTATTTTTCTCTGGACTTCTATGTATTTTACCCTTGAGGTCTCTCCCTATATAAGAGACCCTAGGGTTCCCTTGGATAACAGATCACTCATTTTTCACAATATGGTATCAGAGCCCTAGGGCTTCCTCTCCCCACCAGCCACCCACCCCCTCTCGTTTCTTCCGCCATCGCCCCCCCCCCCCCCGGGCCTCTCACAGCCACCGTCGAACCCCTCCTGGGTCCCCCCAATCCCGCAGGACCCCCCCCCCCCGTCCCCTACAGTCTCGCCGGACCCTCCCCGGGTCCCCCCCAGTCCGCCGGACCCCCCCGGGTCCCCCCAAGTGCTGCCGGAACCCCCCCAGCCCGCCGCTGGTTCCGGGATCTCGCCTTCATCTTCCGGCTTGCCCTAGCCGGACTCCTGCCACCTTGATCGTAGTCGTCTCTTCCTCCAGATATATGGGTTTGGGTGCGTAACGTCTACATACGCACTCAAATCCTATGCAGTTTGTGTAGACATCTATCACTTTGTCTACATACCCTAGTTCTTCTCCAGCGGCGATATGTCAGAATCAAAGGTTGATATGCCCTCCATAGGCGCGTTCAAAGGTCCCGCGCCAATAGTAAAGATGGACGGGTCGAACTATGAGCTCTGGGCGATGCAGTTCATGAGCCTCATGAAGTCGAACGGTAAGAAGCACATTCTTACCGAGGATGAGCCAGCAGAGAAGACAGGGATATATGCCTCGTGCGAGGCTGATGATTCGTATGCCAAGGTCTGGTTGTCAGGCACACTGTCGATGGAGATTGCCAATGATGTCCTCCATCAACACACTACCAAGGCGATGTGGGCTATTCTGGCTGCTATATATTCCCAGGTGCGAAATGAGACCAAGATGTTACAGCTTCAGCATGATATATTCACGATGAAGCAGAACGGCAGAGCTCTTCACTCCTTGTACACATCCCTGAGGGGGATGTTTGAGAAGTTATACAGTACCATTCCACTCACAGAGACTCCTGAACAACAGAAGACATTTCGGAATGCCACCATGGTGGGCGTTCTACTAGCGGCCCTAGATCCTGAGTATGAGGCCGCCCGCTCTCAGATTTTGGTTAATGCAGTTATTCCTCCGGTGGAGGATGTTTACAGGAGACTCAGTCGCATATCATTTTCTTCCAGCTCATCTACTCCACCCCATTGGCGATGGCAGTATCGCGTGGGAGAGGTGGTCACTCTTCTGGCCGTGGTCGTGGACGTGGACCTCAGGGTAGGGGTGGTCGCTTTCGTCAGTCGTGTTCATACTGTCACCGCACAGGTCACTCGGAGGAGACATGCTACTCTAAGCATGGGTTCCCAACATCGGCACGTATAGCAGAGCATTCTCAGCCCCAATTGGCATCTACGTCAGACAATCGTTTCGATGTGGCACGTCTACGTGATATTATGCCACAATCATCTGTTGATTCTTCTGATGGACCTTCAGATGTTGCTGCTACAGCATCTGCCAGTTCCTCTGCTACTGCTAGTACCTCAGGTGGTGCTACTGCATTTACATCTTCTCATGATATCTCTGATTGGATTATAGATTCTAGTGCCACACATCATCTCTGCCGAGATCGAGAGAGACTTGCGTCCTACAGGGACATTCCTCATGGTCGTTCAGTACAGATTGCAGATGGTACTCATTCCCCCCTTGTTGGTCAGGGGGAGGTTTTCCTATCTCCTACTATGCATCTACAGAATGTCCTACATGCTCCTGAGTTCTCAATGAATCTCTTGTCTATTAGTCAGATAACGAAAGATTTGCACTGTCGTGCTATATTTGACCCCTCTTCTCTTATTTTTCAGAACATACTAACGGGCAGGGTGATTGGTTGTGGCTCTGAGCAGAATGGTCTGTATCAGCTGGTCCGAAATTCTTATGCTGGTGTCTCTTCTCATTCTGTCGGACCAGTATCTCCCTACATCTGGCATCTTCGTTTTGGTCATCTCCCGCTCCAGAAAATGCGACATCTTCTGCCTCAGATATCTCCCAGTTCTTCCTTTCGTTGTGAAGCGTGTCAGTTGGGAAAGCATCATCGGTCTAGCTTTCCTAGTCGTCAGAGTCGAGAAGTAGCTCCCCGTTTGAGTTGTTTCACATAGATATATGGAGTCCAAGCCGTGTACCCGATCATCAGGGATACATATTTTATCTAGTGGTAGTAGATGATTTTTCTCGTGTATCGTGGGTCTTTCTTTTAAAGAATAAATCTGAAGCAGGCGATGTGATTAAGAATTAGATTAATGAAGTGCAAAATGTGTTTTCTTCTACTGTCAAATATGTTCGTACAGATAATGCTCTAGAATTCTGCACACGGTCTCTCTGTCAGTTTCTTTCGTCAAAGGGCATTATTCACCAAACCGCTTGTGCTTACACATCTCAGCGAAATGGTGTGGCAAAAAGAAAGCATCGCCACCTTCTTGACATTACTCGAACCCTAATGATTCAGAGTTGTGCTCCTATCACTTTCTGGGAGGATGTTGTTCTTACCGCTTGCCACCTGGTCAATCGTATGCCGTCATCTGTCCTTGGTGAGAAAATTCCTATCTCTATCATTTTCCCTGACAAGGAATTATTCTCACTTAATCCATGTGTCTTTGGTACTGTTGCCTTTGTTCATCTCCTGACTCTTGGACTTGATAAACTCTCTCCTAGAGTTGTCAAGTGTATCTTTGTTGGTTATTCTCGGACTCAGAAGGTCTATCGTTGTTATGATCCCATAAACAAGAAATACTTTGTTAGTGCTGATGTCACCTTCTTTGAGTCTGTTATGTATTTTTCCCCTGCAGGTGACAGACTGGTACCATCTACTACCAACGATGATGTCTATGTCCCTGCGCCTCCTACTTGGAGTTCACCTGAGTCTACTCATGTTCCTGTTTCTACGCCATCTTCACCACCACCACCTCCACCGCCTCCACCACTTCCACAACCTCTTATTCTACCATTACCAAAATTCTATACGCGTCGGTCAGGTCCTGCTCAGGCTACACGTCAGACATCCATCACGCCTCAGGTATGTTCAGACGGCATTACTACTGACGGGTCAGATATGGTACATGTGCAGGATTCTTCATTGTAGGAGGAGACTACACCATCCAGCACAGCGGAAGATGATCTTGATATTCCTATTGCTATTCGGAAGCAGAAGCGGACATGTGCATCTTATCCATTTGCTTCACAGATGTCTTTCCATCGCCTCACAGGCGACTTTCAGGGATTTGTTGCAGCCTTGACTTCCGTGGACATACCACGGACCTATCAGGAAGCTATGAAGATTGATTGATGGAGAGAGGCTATGGAAGATGAGATGTGCGCATTACAATCTCGTGGCACATGGACCTTGGTTACTGCTCCTCCTGATGCATCTATTGTGAGCTGTAAGTGGGTGTTCACAGTTAAATACCACGTTGATGGCAGTCTAGATCGGTACAAAGTACGGCTGGTAGCGCGAGGTTTTACACAAACCTATGGCGTCGATTATATGGATATTTTTCTCCAGTGGCTCGTCATTCTACTCTTCGCATTCTCTTATCCGTTGTTGTGGTACGTGACTGGAGTATTTCTCAACTGGATGTCAAGAATGCCTTCTTGTATGGAGATCTGCAGGAGGAAGTCTACATGCAGCAGCCACCGAGAAGGAGAAGCATATGATGTGTAGACTTCACAAGGCAATTTATGGCCTCAAACAGAGTCCAAGAGTGTGGTTCCAAAAGCTTTCCAACCTGATTGAAAGACAGGGATTCAAGAGATCGAATGCAGACCACTCGTTGTTTGTTCAGAAATCATCAGCAGATACGGTTGTTATCATGGTCTATGTTGGTGATATTCTGGTTACAGGAGATGATATTCAGGGCATAGAAAGGGCGAGGGCATTCCTAGGCCGTCAGTTTGTCACGAAGGATCTTGAAACCCTAAGATATTTTCTGGGGTTGGAATTTGCCAGGAATGCACAGGGTCTGGTGATGACCCAAAGGAAGTACATTACAGATTTCTTGACTGAAACAGGCATAGCTGGATGCAAACCATCAAGTATTCTCATGGATCCAAGCATGAAGTTGTATGATGATGACACTGCAGAAGTGGACAAGAGGAGATATAGAGAAATGGTGGGTAAGCTCCTTTATATTACCATAACTCGACCCAATATTGCCTTTGCAGTGAGCCGGGTGAGCCAATTTATGGAGCAGCCAAGACAAGTTCATATGGATGCCATATACATGATACTGAGGTATCTGAAGTCTTCTCCAGGTTCAGGGTTGTTGTTTTGAAAGAGCACAGATTTGTCTATTTCAGCATGTGCTGATGCTGATTATGCAGGATGTCCTAAGGATCGAAAATCGACCTCAGGATTTGCAGTTTTTGTTGGGAGCTCTCTAGTTTCTTGGAAAAGCAAGAAACAAACTGTTGTGACGAGGTCCAGTGCTGAATCCGAATATAGGGCCATGACGCAAGCAAGTACGGAGATGATGTGGGTTCGATCGGTTCTAGAGGATCTACATGTAGCCGTACCTCTACCCATGCAGCTTCAGTGTGACAATCACGCAGCCTTGTTTATTGCCAACAATCCAGCATTTCATGAAAGAACAAAGCATATTGAAGTTGATTGCCATTACACTAAAGACTTGATCCAGAGAGGATTGATATCTACAGCTCATGTGAGCTCAGGGGATCAGACTGCTGACGTACTCACCAAGCCGTTGCTCAGGGGATCTTTCCAGAGATGTTCTTCCAAGCTGAGCATGATAGACATCTATGCTCCACCTTGAGGAGGAGTGTAGAGATAGATATTTTCATATGTTATGTATCTGTTCGTCATTTTTATTTTTCTCTGGACTTCTATGTATTTTACCCTTGAGGTCTCTCCCTATATAAAAGACTCTAGGGTTCCCTTGAATAACAGATCACTCATTTTTCACAACAAAATAAAATAGCCGGTAAAGAAAAGGAGGGTTCCTAAGATCACTAGAACTGTATGGTGGAATCTTCCACTGAAGCAATCGAGCTTCAGGGAGAAGGTTTTAGAAGATTTATCTTGGGATTGTAGTGGAAGTGCAAACGAGATGTGGGAGGCAGTAGCATCTTGTATCCGAAAGGTAGCCAAAGAGATGCTAGGCGAGTCAAAGGGAGGAGTCCCAGGTCAAAAGGAGGCTTGGTGGTGTGAAGGGGTGCAAGAGAAGCTAAAAATTAAAAGAGCATGCTTTAAAGCTATGTCTAAGGATAAAACAGAGGAAATTGTCACAAACTACAAAATAACAAAGAAGGAAGAAGAGAAGGCTGTAAGCGAAGCTAAGTCGAAAGCTTATGAAGTTTTTGTATAAAAATCTCGACTCTAAGAAGGGTCAAAAGGATATATTCAGGTTGGTCAAAGAAAGAGAAAGAAAGACTAAAGACCTTTCTCAAGTGAGATACATTAAGGACGAGGAAGGTCATGTGTTTGTTACTCAGAAGGATATAGAGACTAGATGGGAGCAGTACTTCCATAAACTTTTCATTGGGGAAGGAAATAGAGAGATCACTTTGGGTGATCTAGCTAGTAGGGAAAGTTACTTGAATCGTGCAAGCTATAGATGGATACAAAGAAAGGAAGTAGAGGAGGCTTTGAAGGTTATGAGACCTGGGAAAAGTGTAGGACCGGATGACATCCCTGTAGAAGTATGGAAAGTTTTGGGTGAGCGCGGTTTGACCTGGCTTACGAATCTATTTAATGTTATTTGGCGAAGCAAGAAAATGCCTGAAGATTGGAGGAGTATCGTGGTGCTTTTTTATAAGAATAAAGGAGACATTCAAAATTGTTCAAATTATAGAGGTATCAAGCTGATGAGTCACACTATGAAAATTTGGGAACGTGTGATCGAGAGAAGGTTGAGGCAAGTTTCCAACGTCAAAGAAAACCAATTCGGATTCATGCCAGGTCGCTCAACTATTGAAGCCATACATTTACTGAGGAGAACAATGGAGATTTATAGAGCTAAAAGGAAGAACCTCCATATGATCTTTATTGATTTGGAGAAGGCTTATGATTCTGTCCCACGAGAGATATTGTGGAGAGTTTTGGAGAAGAGACAAGTGTTTGTCCTATACATTAACCTCATAAAGGACATGTATGATAGGGCTTTATCTTGTGTAAGTACCCCGTCTGGGAAGACTGGCTATTTTGACATCAGCATTGGTTTACATCAAGGTTCAGCTTTGAGTCCATTTCTTTTTACTTTGATTATGGACGAGTTGACAAGTCACATTCAGGATGAGTTACCTTGGTGTATGTTATTTGCTGATGATATTGTGTTGATTGACGAGACTAGAGATAGAGTAAATGAGAAGCTCGAGGTCTAGAGACATGAGTTGGAGAGTAAAGGATTTCGTATAAGTAGGGCTAAGATAGAATATATGGAGTGCACCTTTGATGGAAGTAATGGTGAAGAAATTGAGGTGAAGATTGGAGATGATAACATTCAGAAGAGAGATTATTTTAGATATCTGGGATCTATTTTGCAACATGATGGGGAAATTGATGGAGATGTTACTAATAGAATAAATGCAGGCTGGTTAAAGTAGAGAGGAGCCTCTGCTGTTCCCTGTGATAAGAAAATTCCTTTAAAAATTAAAGGAAAGTTTTACAAAGCAGCCGTGAGACCTGCTATGCTCTATGGATCTGAATGTTAGCTTGTGAACCATAGACATGTGCAGAGAATGGCAGTAGCAGAAATGAAAATGCTAAGTTGGATGTGTGGACACACGTAAAGATCGGATTCGGAATGATGCGATCAGAAAGAAAGTTGGTGTTGCTTCGATCAAGGATAAGATGCGAGAAAACCGCTTAAGATGGTTTGGTCATTTGCAAAGAAGATCAGTTGATGCACCAGTTAGGAGATGCGAGTGTTGGGATGTTGAGCCGGCTAAGAGAGGGCGGGGACGGCCAAAGAAGTGTTGGAAAGAGACCATACGAAGGGATCTTTATTTTGTGGATATAAGCCCGGGATTGACCCAAGATAGATCTGAATGGAGGCGAAGAATCCATGTAGCCGACCCTACTTAATTGTGGGAAAATGCTTTGTTGTTGTTGCAGATGTAGGTATTTGATTTAATATGAAAATATTTGATTTTATAACTATATATTTATCAGGCTAGTTTTATCGGGCTCATCTCCTAGTCTAGTCACTCCTCTCTGTATCGAGAAGTCAACATGTTCGCATCGCACCATGTGAGCCGGATTGCTCTCTTGAGGCTTCGAGCAGTACATCAATTTCACCTAAGCTCTCCCCGGATATATAGTACGAGTCGGCCTCGTAGCTAGTCTTGAGACTCGTTGATCTCCGAGAGTAGGCTTATTTCTTGTCTCATTGCGCTTATCAGACTCGTATATATATTCTCTGACAGGGTCCCTTTTTCGTCAGCTGGATATCGGAGTTTTCTTCACATAATAACTCTAACATTCCCCCTCAAGTTGGAGCATATCTGTTGATCATGCCCAACTTATACTAAGCATATGAGGCACTTCCTTGGAAGAGCCCTTGTGAGGAGTCTGAGGACGTCTGCAAGTTGAAGTTCAGCGGAGATGTGTGGAGTGTCGATTCATCCTCTTCATACTACATCACAAATGAAATGGCAATCAACTTCAATGTATTTTGTCCGCTCATGGAAAACTAGATTGATGGTGATGCATGTGGCGGACTTGTCGCAGTATAAGGGTACAGAAGTGTCGACTGACATGCAAAGTTATGTTACGAAAGAGACAAACCATGTGATCTCACAGGTGGCTTGAGACATTGCCATGTATTCTACTTCTACACTGGATCGGGAGACCATTGTCTGATTCTTACTTCGTCAAGTAACAAGGTTGACAACAACAAACACGGTGTATCCTATAGTGGATCTAAGGTCCATAAGAGATCTAGTATAGCTAGAATATGTATTGGCGGAGATATTATTGTACCCATTAATCCCATTATAGAGTCCACGTCCGAGAAATTCCTTCAAATATCGAAGGATCAAAAGAACATCCTGTCAGTTACTGTAAAGAGACTTCTCCATATGATGGTCGACTATGCTCACAACATATGATAAAGTTGGCCTAGTAACAGTGAGATAGAAAAATTTTCCCACTAATTTTATGCACAGTGTTGCATCCTCAAAAGCTGGATCAGTAAATGTTGAATGTTTTCTCATTTCTGCAGGGATGCCAGATGGCGTGCATCCAAGTAGTCATGCCTCAGTAAGAATATCGAGGCAATACTTCCTCTGTGAAAGATTGAGCCCTTTTGTAGTACATATTATCTCAATGCCAAGAAAATAACGAAGTTGGCCGAGGTTTTTCGTGAAAAGATCATCTGGAGGAAGGTCTTGGTCTCCATAATAATGTCTGCATCATCTCCTGTGATAACCATATCATTAATATAAACAGCAATAATGACTCAGTAGACCGTCATCTAACAAAGACAGAGTAGTTAGATGTTGTCCTCTAAAAGACAAGTGTGTTGATCTCCGTAGTGAGCATGTCAAACCATGTCTCGGAGCTCTATTTCAGGCCATAAATGGCTTTGTTTAGTCGACATGCATGCTCCCCCTCAGCTACATACCCTGACGGTTGCCATCATGTAGACCTCCTCCTCAAGGTCGCCATAAAGAAAGGTGTTCTTCGCATCAAGTTGGTAAATGGGCCAAGCCTTATTGGCAACAACAGAGAGAATGGTATGTATCGATCCCATTCTGGCAACCCCAAAAGTTTGTGTGAAAGCTTTGGCAACTAGTTTGGCTTTCAACCTATCAATAGAACCATCAGGCGATTGTTTGGTCCTGAAGATCCATCGACAAGCCAGTGGGCGAACTCCCGAGGGGCACGGCACAAGATCCCACATGCCTCGAGAGGTAAATGCATACATCTCCCCATCCATGGCATGTCGCCAACCATGATTCTACATTGCACTGATTCACTGAAATTATCTTTTGGAACAGAAATAGCATTCAGAGCATCTGCAAATCTCTTGTCACAACTAGATAAACCATCAGTAGAAGTAAAATGTCACATGGGGCGATACGTACATTGCCTTTTTTTCTTACGTAGAGCAATAGGAAGCTCCTCATGTACAACCGGGACAGCAATGGTGGGAGCGCTCGAAATGGTCATATCATCATGCATAAAAGGGACAGACAAAGGTACAGACACTGGTACAGAAGGTATAGAGGTATGCTGGCAAGTATAAACGATTGGTGGAGGGATGTCCAGAAGAGTGTCGCTCACAGTATATGTGAAATAATTTGTCTGCTCAAAGAAGGTGACATCAACAGACACATAGTATCAATGCCCAACAGGATCATAGCAGCAATAGCCTTTCTGGGTACGAGAGTACCCAAGAAAGACGTATTTGATGGCACGAGAGGATAATTTGTCAGTTACATGGCAGTTATGAACAAAGGCAATACAACAAAAAATTCGCAGAGGTATGGGAAAAAATACTCGGCAGGGTAAAGTAAAGAAAATGAAGTTTCCTCTCCGAGAACAGATGAAGGAACACGGTTGATGAGATAAACTGCAATAAGGATAGCATCCCCTCAATAGTGTTTAGGAACACTCATTTAACTAAGAAGAGGCAACATTTAGCAAGTGCTGGAGTTTTCTCTCAATTATACCATTCAGTTGTGACGTATATGGACATTTTGGTGAACAGTTCCCTGGGACGCAAAGAAAGAGGTCAAGTCCTGTTGGGTTAACTCAAGAGCATTGACAGTACGAATGATCTTAACAATGCTAGAAAAGAAAGTTTTAACATATTGAAAGAAATTTCTGACAATTTGATTAATCTATGAATGCTCCTTTATTAGATATACCCTAGAAGATCGACTATAATCATCAAGGAAAACTATAAAATAGCGATGACCACTTAATGTGCGGACCAGATAAGGTCCCCAAAAATCACAATGAATAAGATGAAAAGTAGTAGTACTACGAGACTCGGTACGAACAGGAAGTAATCTGCATCATTAAGATGAACAATCTTGCTATTGGAGATTGTTGAAAGCGACGCCTCTTCTACATCATAAGCATCCTCATCAACATTATTGGCGTGATAAGACGGTACGTCAAACTTCTGCCAGTATAGTTCAGACAGATGGTTCTATCGATCACAGTGAGTGCATGGGGCAGTAAAGTCTCGCCCACGGCCACGACCAAAGTCGCGGCATCGTCCAGATTCTCGTCTATGACCACGACTTGGATCACGACTGCATCCTCCTCAAAAAAAGTATTTGCCTCCTCGTCCAGATGAGGCGATGTGTACAAAGTTCTCTGATGAAGATAAGACATTTGGCTGGGCAACACATGTCTCGAGTTCCTCAAGTCGGCCAAAGATGGCCTTCATCATTGGTAGTGTGTCTGATATAAGAAATCGGTGAATGCAGGACATCAAGAAAGTGGTATACCAACCAGTCAGAACGCTCTTGTATCTGTTTGGTGCAACATGAGGGCTAGAATATTGCAAGCTCCTAATACAAGCTGGAGAGGTGCCTATATACTCGATGAGAATGGAATCACCCTGAGATGCCGATCAGATTCACCTGTAAATGTTTGCAAGGCGTGACTTCGTCTTCTTCTGGGAGTATGTTTGCTCGAGATCCTCCCATGTTTCCTTGAATGTATTTTTTTAGATCAAAAAGGGAAATCACGCTATGGTGTTCGCCCTAGTTATACTTCTAATTAGAAGAGAGATTACAAAAAGACTTATAGTGCCCAGGACTCAAGAAGAGACCTAGAGTGAAAAATAACATTTTCGCAATAAAAATGCTTATTGGAAAAAAAAGGGAATCATTTCTGCCCAGCAAAATAGCCCATATTCTTGCCAGCAGTCGAATGATATCCTTACTAACATGATTTTTAGCAAGGAACAAGGATTCCCAAAAGAGATCCAGGTCATGATTGTTCAGCCAACTGGAATTAGCCATATCTCGTAATGGGGTCGTCTTTGCACACTTGAAGAAGAGGTGATCCATTGTTTCCACATTTGTCTCACAGAGAGGGCACATGTTGGAAATGTCAGAAAAAAGTCTTGTACAACGGTCCCTAGTCATAATACGTCTTCTCCTTAAAAGCTACATAAAGAAACCTACTTTAGAAGGCAGGCGAAGCTCCCAAATGAGGTTCCAATCACGAATCACGGAGTTCGTTCTAGGAGGAGGCTTGGAAATTGCATGATAGGCCCTCCTGACACTGAAAGAGGTATCTTGCCACACCCAGTGATCTCTGCACGTAGAAGGTCTACTACTGAGTCTCGGAGATTCAAACAAAATGAGGAATTCTTCTAATCGATGATCTGAGAAATCATCTATGAAAGTAGGCATCCAATTCTCGTGAATCTAGCAATCCGAGACCACCGCATTCTGATTAGCAGGAAAAGCGTATAGCCGGGGGAATTTGGAAGACAACGTCCTCTCGCCAATCTAGTTGGCTTTCAAGAAAAAGGAGTTCTCGTCACCAAACACCACACAAAAAAGCTCCTGAAAGAGAAGCAGCACTGAATTAATTCCCTTCCAGAAGACTGATGAGTATACAAGCTAAAGTTGCGGCATGTTGATTCCTTGGTCGTATTTTTGTAAAGGAGATTTTAGGCAATGTGAGCCTCAACATTGTTGGTCATCCAGTTGATAACCAAGTAGTTGTCTATCTGTCAGTTGTCATACTCTTTGCCCTTTTCATCTAAAGGATCTTTAGTCAGAATGTAAATTTTTCTTTGACCGCCAATGAACCATAAAAGATCGAGACCAGATCACGTAATTTCCTGTGCCCTTGAGTTTGATAGTAGTGCCTTGTGCCATAAAATTCAAGGCCGAGTTGCTTTGGTAGAAAAAGATGACATGTTCTCAGAAAAGAAAGGAGATCTTGTGCTTGACTTAAGAATGCATACAAGGGTTGAGAAGTGCCTTAGAAATCCCTTTTAGACGTGATAGTGGTCAGAAAAATTACTTTTACAGCAGATCAGGGGTGTTTTGGGGCTCTTCTGACACCAAAGATGGTATTCAGGAGGTTGTGTGTGGCAGGTCAAAAGTCCAGGAGGACTGATGCGCGGTACCGGTGGTTCTGGAGATGCAACAGGAGTTGCTGGAAGGGGCTCCAGGCGGTGTTGATGGCACAGGAGATGTGGATGGAGCTGCTAGAGACTCGGGTGATGCTTTAGGTATCGCTGGAGGTGGTGGCTGGTGCCGCTGGGGGCTCAGGTTGCCTTGCGCGAGACCCCTTGATGAGAGAAGGGTCCGCGCAAGGAGAGAGGGTTGGTGGTGGCGACGGGGTTTGGGTATTAGGCTCCGGTCTAGGACCGTCGCTCTGATACCATGTGGATAAGAGAAATGAATGAGATGTTTATTCCATAGAGCTACGGTCTCTTATATAGAGAGAGAAAACCCTAGAGAGTACAAGAGGAAAAATACATAAATACCCCCAAGGGTTACGAGACCCAAAAGGTTACAAACATAAATGTAAATATAATAACTCTAACATAGATATAATTAGACTTCTCCATAAGTTGACATATACGGTTGGAAGCATATGAAATATCACAAGTTAACTTGCATTGTCGGAAGCATATGATATATCAGATATAGTAATTTTACGATAAAGAAGTTTACCAATAAGACTCATATATCTAATGGTGTCCACAAATAAAATATCATCAAGGGCAACATTATGAGTTTCCATGGGTGTAGAAATAGGCTTACAACAAAGTATCTCAATTTCCTCCAATATATCAAGTGAGATTTGTGCTAAGAAAGTAAAATGACCTAGAGGGAAGAGAGGGCTCTATCCCGATAAAATATTGTAGTGAACCAAGGTCTTTAATAACCAAGGCTTTTTTAGAAAAAAGTATGTCCATTAATGCTTCCAACATCATCAATTTTACCAATTTTATCAATATCTTGTTATTAAACAATAATAGAGTGATCATGAATCAAGAGAATAAATCTTAGTGCTAACTCGTCAAGGGCTTTGTTCTAGGCAATAGATTACCTTTCACAACCTACAAATATAATCCCCCTCGGAAGAGTATTAGAAATAGGCCTGCAACAAAGTATCTCAATTTCCCCCAATATATCAAGTGAGATTTGTGCCAAGAAAGTAAAATGACCTAGAGGGAAGAGAGGACTATATCCCGATGAAGTATTGTAGTGAACCAAGGTCTTTAATAACCAAGGCTTTTTGAGAAAACAGTATGTCCATTAATGCTTCCAGCATTATCAATTTTACCAATTTTATCAATATCTTGTCATTAACAATAACAGAGTGATCATGAATCAAGAGAATAGATCTTAGTGCTAACTTATCAAGGGCTTTGTTCTAGGCAATAGATTACCTTTCACAACCAACAAATATAATCCCCCTCGAAAGAGTATCGAAGGGTTGAGACATACATACATCCCCTTCAAAGTCATCACGAAAAGGTATGCTTTAAATCAAGCTGATTAATTGATTAATCTTTTCAATCATCGTAGAAAACTGGACCATGCTTGGTGGTAAGCATCGACTAACATGCAACAAAGGATGGCTGATAAAATAACTAACGATGATTAGTTGGTTGATTAATGAATATAATATTATTTATTATCATATTTTTTATTTTGTATAATTTCCTTAAGTGTAATGTAAAATTTTGTCAATAGTTTGATTGTAATCCAATTACTGCTTTTAATCTTGTTAATTAATGACCACACATGTATAAATACATAAGATTATATGTAATTAGGCATACTTTTTCTATTCAAAATAAGACCTAAATGAATATTTCCGATTTGTCACCCGGATACTCTTCATTCTTTATTTAGTTACTGGATATGGAATACCAACTTTTGCAACATTGATGACACCTAGTGTTCAGGAAGGTGGGCCAGGCGGCAACATATGCAGAGTCAGTCCCTCTAACGAACCGCATACCCTATACGCGTTTAGTATGCTTGAAAAGGGAATGGCGTGCTGAGTATACTGCATATGTGGTCGCATATGTATTACGACCTAAACCCCAATCCAACCCTAGAAAAAACCCACCCGATAAATGAAAGCCACAACCCCCAAGTCGCCAACCCTCTATGTGTGAACCCCTCAGGATCCGGGTACCCGTTTACGACAAAATTCGCAATATTTCATTCACATTGATCGCAGAGTTGTAGAAAAGCAGGGAAAATTTTTCGCACGGCTAATTATCCACATGACATTCACATTCACAACATAACCACAAAGTAAAAGAGATACAATTGGCACCAAAATTCTTTTCATTAATATTCATATCAGTTTTTTCAACATGTACAATGATCTTCCATTACAACATATATCCCAATGTGTGATACAAAAGAGATAGCATTTACATCATCATCTGAACAAAAACTGAGACAAGTAATTCATACCGTCTAGTATAAACTCTGTCTCCAAGAAGCATGTATATACTGAGCGGCTACTGAACTGCAGGCTGTTTGCCTGCCACACACAATAGGAAAGAAGAGGCGTCAGCCATTGCTGGTACCTCCCTAAAATTTATAAAAATAACTTGACATTTAATATGTGCAAAAGCAAGCAAGTAGAAAGGTGATATAAGTAAAATCTACATCTACTTGCGTAAGTAAAAAGGGGTTTCAAGTTGTTTGTAATGCATTTCTAATGATTTCCCCAGAACCCGGCATTTCCCATATGTAACATATTTATATAGCAGTTGCGTAATCATGAGTGTATGTGTGTGAATGCATATATATATCAAATGCTTCAGAGATCATGTTGGTGATTGAAAAATGGAAAAGTTGAGATTTTAGAGATCTATTCATTTATTTAAATTCTTGGGTAGAGAGAATGGTCTTTTGATCATAACTTCTCAAATTCTCAACTTCAATGTTTCAGATATAGCTCCAGATGTTGTAGATGTGGATATGGATGATCTAGATATAGAATCGTCAAGTCTGTTTGGCGAAGTAACTCAAGCGGTGAAGAAGCCTGCAAATGGCTCTTCCGTCTCGCCCTCTAATTGGAAGCACGGTCCAATAGAGGGATAGGTCTACTCCCCAACTACGCCACTGAGACGGGTGAGAGAGACTCCCTAGAAAAGTCGCTCTAGAAAACTGCCCGACTAGTACGGGCGGACGAGCTCGTACGTAAAAACAGAAAACCAAGGATCCCCCGCCTGGGTATCCTAAAAGACAGGGTCAGCGGAATGGTCTAAAGTCTGGATCCCAACGAGGCGTAAAAACACTGCGAGCTCGCGTAAAAACCGTGAAAGAGACTGAGATCCTAGACCCGCGCACTTGGCGGCCGCTGCCCTAACTGGGCTTCCTTTCCTCCGCCCAGGTGAGAGTCACCGCGCCCTCGCACGGTCAGGTGTAAAGGTTACCATAACCGGCAATAATATATATCATTTTTTTTTAACCAACACTTTCTCAATCCTTCCTATGGTTAGTCGCAGAGATCCAGATCTCTTAATCAACAATCTTGTTGGTAATGATTCATGGATAGTAGAGTGTTTCTAAAAGATAATTTCTTGAAGATGATGTGATCATAGGTTATCTTTAATGATATGATCATATCTAAGGTGTTTCTTGGACAATGGCTCTATATATGTTTATTATTTGTTGACTTATAAGAGAAGGTATCTATGTCTATACACATAATCTATATATTTATATAAGTATTTTACATATTCATACTTCATATGTCTAATGAAACATCCACTCCATATTTATGATAAGTTGCTCTAATGATTTTTTTATTATTATTAGTTTTGTAAAACACCTGGAACTCCATAATCAATAACTACGGCTTGTCCTGATACTTGGAATAAAGAATTTCATTTTTATACATTAAACAACTATGAGTTTTAGGATAGGAAATACGAGGAAGATTTTCTGTTTATCTGCCCAAGGCTGGGAATGAATTACCATGACCTGATTTCCATATAATGTCATACTTATGTGTTTTTCTAAATTTCCATGATCTTATTTTGGCTTTATATTGTTTATTGAATCAATAAGATTTAACACTAAGAATATATAGTAGAAATTTATTGAATGAATTAAACTAATTTAGTCATGAGGCGACCATCAGTAATTACTTATACAAATACAAGTTAATAATTTCAACTTTTAGTTCTAATGGAATCCAGAAAATCAAAATTTTATTCTGGACAAAGTCTGTTTGCATTTAGAATGCAATGGATAAAAATTGGTATTCGTAATTTGGTGAGATATTTATTCACCAGCCAATACTTCAAGGTTATGACACAATTTTTAAACCATATACCTGCAATAACTATATTTATTATTCATGCAAATCAACGGGTGTTTCTTGCCTAATAGTCTCCAGGAAATGTGTCAAGATCATCACAAAAATCTGATATAGAAATTTAGCATAATTGATTACATTCAGAATCCACATAATTTGGTTTTATTAGAACTCTCTCTCTTTTTTTTTAGCAAAGCCCTCATCCACCCCCATTAAAGTCATATTTCCAATTTCACTAAATGTACAACCCAGTACACCATTTACAAGATACAGATCCAGCACTACTAATTATCATTCACGCTTCTTCATCTTATACCCATACCGAAATCAATTCTACCATAAATCTAATTTTTCCCAATCGTGCCTTTCCCAAAATTCTAATATATATATAACTAAATAAAATAGAATCAGAAGACATGATTCCAGAACTTGAAATTTCAAGTTGATTTGAGTGAAATTATACCAAAAGGGCAGCAAAAGAGCAGTAATATCATGCATGGCAGCAAGATGGAAGGGCAAGGGATTGTACCTAAGAAATCCCAAAATTTGGGAATAAAATCTTCAAGCATGCATGCTGAAAACTGGGATCAAGCACAACAGTTCTAGGTTGTTCCTCATTGCTGGAAATTAGGGATGAAATAGAAAAAAAATAGTAATATGAGGAAATGGGAGTTGATAAAATTAAAGAGGAAGAAGGGTTTTTGTTGGATTTGAAATATAAAAGAGGGATATAGAGAGAAAAGGGGGGGGGTGAGGTTATACCTCTTTGAATTTGCTTCCAATGGATAACATGCATGAGGAGTTTTCAGCAGCCGTTGAAGATCACTTCCCAGCAGCTTTAGGGAAGAGAAGAAGAATCTCGTTGAGGGGAAAGAAAGGATTGTGCGGCATAAAATGGGAGAGCAAAATGGGGAGGGTTCATGGTGGATTTGGGTGGTTTATATCATTAGAGAGAGAGTTTTATGAGTGGACAAGTGGAGATAGCAATAGCCCAAGTGGAAGGAGAGCCACTCACGGCTGGAATAAGCTGTTCATTATATAAAAGTTATTTGTTTTTTTTACTGTAACTGTAACCGTAGTGCTGCTACTGTTATTATTATATTTTTTTTTGAAATTAATTTTATTTATTTGTTTGTCTTAAGATAAAAAAATGTGATCGTATGCGCACATCGTGCCTCTGATTTTGACGCGCAATATCTTGATTTGATCGTCTCTGAACGACGATCAATTTGAGTATAATATTGATATACTTTCGGTTGGGTTTTGAACCCCCGAAATTTTCGGATACGGATTTTGTTTAAGGTTAAATTTTATGATTTAAAAATATCAAACGACCTCCGATTGACGAACGGTCGATTCCGTTGGTCTTGTATTGTCGAATCGGATCTAATGACGGTCTCGGTTTATTTCGCGGTCTCCGAATTTGCGTCGCGGCTTTTCACGGCGCACGTTACGGAGGGACCGATTTTTGGTCGATTTTGTCCGAACGACTTTTGATTTATGATCAATTGGTCGTTTTAGGTTGTTTAGTATTGACCGACAACGTTTTTGGGTTCATTAGACCCAACATCGGATGAGTTCGGGTTTACGTAAATTCCCGGATGTTACACTATGCTCCAGCTCTCAAATGAAAAGGAGAAACCCTACGGCTCTAACTCCTCGGATCATTGAACTAGCACCTCCAACGCCTTCGATCGACGCTCTCTCTTCGTTAAACCTGCTTTGATCGTCGCCTCTCTTTTACTCTTCGTCAACGCTTGCGTTCAGGTGTCAAGTCTCTTCATCGGTTGCGTTGTTGTTTCATTAATAGCTTTCTATCAACTCTCTCTTTACTCTCTCTTCTCAGTCGCCAGCTCTATCCTCGGCGTTGCGCCTACCAAGGGCCATCTCCTAGTTCTCTCTTCTTCACTGTGCGGCAATGCCTACGAGGGTCCATCTTCTTGTCGTAAGTGAAAAAAATGTTCTATGCACATGACACGCAACCCATAATACTGAATATAGCATTTCGGTCCATGTTGATTCCAACTTTATTGTTCTTAAATCAAAGAAAAGATACAATAAATGCATACCCATTTTGGTTCAGTTCATTGACATTATCTACCAAAAAATACATCTAACATTTTGGTTCAATTAATTGATATATTTTCCAAGGTTCAAGAAAGCGGTATGCGTAAGCGTTCGGACGGGTCACTGAATAGCGATTAAGCGGTATGCGGGGGCATATGCGGGGCATATGCGGTTCTACGCGGTTTCCTAATTTTTTATTTAAAAATAAATAAATATATACAAACATAACTACGACTGAACTAAAATTATGTATAATTGTGGTCCAACACAAGATCTAAGAAAGATGACTTTCATATAGAGGTCAAAATAAACTTTATCAATCAAATATCAATACTTCAATAGAAAAATTAGCACACATCAAGGTAGACCAATGAAGGTACATAATCAAAAAACTCTGATGATTGGGAAGTCGGGAGGTGGAAGCCCTAATCGACGAATTGGGATTCTGGATGTGGGAGCCCTAATCAGGGTTTTGGGTTTCTAAGTGATTCGGGGTGTCGGGTGCCTTTTTCGTAGATCCAGATCCGACAACTCAATTAAGCTTTGAAAACACGAAGCGGACGCACGGTCTGCATATGCGGTCGCACAGCCCGCATATGCGGACCGCATAAGTGCAAAGGGCGCTTAATGAGGGGCTTCATGTATGCGGCGCACTAGGGTATCCGCTCAGGCATACGCGGCCGCATATGCGGCCACTCAGACCGATTTCGTGAACACTGATATTTTCCATAAATCGTTCTCTATTTATGTGGTGCATATGCATTCATTTTTCTTAGAAATACCGCATTAAACTACCAACTCATGGTTCATTTTTAGAATTATTTACTTTCATTCTACATTTGGTCTTGATGCACTCGAGTTAATTTTTAATAGGTTTTTATTGGAATTTCTGGAATCTCCGGAATGTTCTGTTTGGGAGTATAAATGATCTTAAGCTTATACTCGGACAAGTGCAAGGGTAGAGAGAACATTGTTAGGTTCACTTGGAAGGGGATTTGAAACACTTTATCTTCTGATGTTCTATGCTACAAAAATAATTTGAGAGGGTGTACTTGCAAAAGAAGTTTTCCATAGATATTTCGTCTATATTATATATTTTTGAGACATACATCTCTAAAATTTGAAAGTAGTATTACATTTTTATTTATTTTTAAATAAAATAATACAAACCGCATAATCTGCATATACTTCTGTCCGCACGCTTACTCGCTTCAAACCGCATGACCGAATGCAAGCTCACATATCATCACCTATCCATGTGCTCTTGCATTTGATCTTGTGTAACAGTAAAATGGTCTTGGGGAGACAAATACTCGTCATGGCATCAAAATTTGTCAAAAACTAATAATTCACCAGTACTAGTATCATGAGAAAAGGATGAAGAGTGCAAGCTTTCACTTCTTTTCGCGAGATGGTAGGGTGAATATTTCCAGTGCCTTTCATGGTGTTAAAGGACCATTTGGAGTTAATCATGGTGAAATGATTGATGTGAATATGCTACATATCAGAATGAACAATGGTGACAACATTTAACAGGACAGACCCCAGGATTACCTTTTGCCTCCTCTGGTAAACTTGTAGGAGAAGAATTCAAAGGAAGATCCCTAACAAGATCATCATAGGAAGAGCCTTCTTAGGAAATTTGGCAGCAGTATAAACAGTCAAGAGATGAGTACTGGGATCATTGCAACAGTATCCTTTTTAATTTCAGGAGTGTCGAAGGAAGATGTGTTTGATTGAACAAGGAGAAAGTTCGTCCTCGTAGATAAAAGTAGTACAACCAAAAATGTGTAATGAAACTATGAAAGCAGAAAACCTCATTACTAGAGTATAGAAGAGAGTATAGTATAGCCCGAACGAGTACAGAGAATGGTGCTCTATCTTCGCAGCGCTACCCTCTTTCTCCTCCCATCTCCATTGCCCATCCCGCCTCCTCACATCATGGTCATCCTGCAAACCGTTGCCTTGTCATGTTCTAGATCCACACCCACATATCCCAGAGCAGAGATTAAGGCATCAGATTTTTGCCTCTTGAGTAGGGAGGGGAATGACAGTTGGCATGAAGACATTTCTTGGGATTTTAATTATTTCGACCAGATATAATATATTTTAGTGATACTTAGGCAAGGGATCTCAGTCGCAACCTCTAGCTCTCTGTTTCTCTTGTGGATCTGCAGGCTTGGAACTCCTCTCTCACCTCCCCAAGTAGATTGGTGGGCGTCAGTCTATACTTGAGGATCCAACAACGCACCTGCTATTGAGTATTGATGATCCTCTTACTACTGTTAACAGTATAGAGAATCTCCCTCCTCCCTACCCACGAAAATAAAAAGTTGAGATCTTTAGGCAAACAGATCGGATGCCTCATCATAGCTCCAGTTTCCTTAAAAACAGTTTACAAGGACATTGCAAATCCAAACATTCAGGTTAAAACCGTCTCTAACTGTCATCCGGAAAAACTTCTGTCCGGATTTTGTATTTTTAACTGTACACAGTTCATCAACCAAACTACACTGCATCTAGGGATGAAAACAGTCGGATACGAATATGAATATAGGTATAATCATATCCTTATCCATTTTAAAATACGAATGCGGATACGAATATTGACGGATGTGAAAAATGTGTTACCATATCCTTAAAAACGAATGCGAATGTAAAATAAATACGAATCAGATACGAATAATAACAGAAATATTTAATAGATTAACAAAAATATACATGTTTAGGATGGTTTACACATAAAATAGACATATAATATATAGTAATTTCATAATATCAAAAATGATGAATGCAAAAATAAAATATTGTTACGCATAGTTATAAATAAATTTATCACTATACTTATGTACGAAAATGAATATACGAATACAAATGCGAATATTAGCGAATGTCAAAGTGGTATCCATATCCGCATCCATTTTAAAACGAATACGAATATGAATGTCAAAATATGTATAAAACGAGCATATGACCATTATGCCTCCCTCAAAAGAGGGCTCAGTGAATCTATTTACAAAGATTTTATGTTTAGATAAATATGGCATTGTTCCATACATACCCATATTTTGCACACCCTTAAAGCATACTCCAATATTCCCAATCCTGAACAACCTTTTGATCACATAGACGCACTAAATCTGCAGGAAGATCTAAGCAAGAATCTGAGAGCATCGTCCCTCATCCCCATAGCACTGGCCCTCTACGAGCACGGCATTTACAACATTGGATGAATAAAATCTTGTATACTTAAACAAATCAGACCCTTCTGTAACATCTGGATCCGCACAAACCGAACCCAACCTGATTAAGATTGAATAAATCCAGATCGATCCCATGATCGCAGATCGAAACTCGTTCGGCCGTAATTGAGAAAAAAGTCGATCGCATCGTAATGCATGCCACGAAAAAGCTGACACATTGGAAACCGCAAAACAAATCGAGACCACCCAAAAATCTGATTCGACGAAATAAGACCAACGGAATCGGTCGTTCGTCAATCGGAGATCGTTTGATATTTTTAAATCACAAAATGTAATCACAAATTGAGATCGTATCTCGAGAATTTCGGGAATTTATACCCTATCCAAAGTATATGTATATTATATTCATATTAATCGTCGTCCAGAGACGGTCAAAACGAGATATTGCGCGTTGAAATCCAAGCCTCGAGGCCGATTGCAGGTGACTTTAGGATATCAAATAAATGAAGAAAAAAATTTAAAAAAAAATATATAAATGTAAATAACTAATTTTTTGTTGTCTCTGTACAGTTCTGTACAGTTGTACAGACAGCAGCCATATGGCTTCTATATGCCTCCTGTTGGAGTATTAGTTGTATGCGCTATTGTGTTGTAGCAGGGTAAATGGATCCTGGAGGAGATCTATTTACCCCATTAAGTGTTTAGTCCCACATCGTCCAGTGGTGGGACTTGGAGGCTCTGGAGAGGCTATATAAGGAGCCCCATACCTCATGTATCCATTGAGAAAAAGCAATGCATATCACGCCCCTTTGAGGGCTTCTCCTGTGGTTTCATCCCGCTCCTCACGGAGTAGGGTTCCACATAAAATCCCGCGTTATTATTATGTTCTTTATCTTTTATTCCATGCTTCCGCTTCCGCTTCCGATTTTCTAACATGGTATCAGAGCGGGTCGATTCTCCGGGATTTCAAGTTCTTTATTGTTTTGTTCATTCGACATTCGATGTTATTATTTGTTCACGATTATGATCTGTCCGGGTATACTAGGGTTTGTTTTTAAACCCTAATTTCTGTGAAGATGAAGAATCTTAGGGTTCCATCTCTGGAACCCTAGATCTGGTTCTACACCCAGACGGTGCTCGGCATCCATCCAGTACTCCTGCTCGAGTTCCAGTTCCTGGAATTGCTTGGGGAATATGTTACAGACGACAACGTCGCGAGCCGCAAGGCTTCAATCGAAGATCATCTCCATCGTCAGCCGTTGCAGCCTCCAAGCATCCTGCGAACAACCCAACGCGCATCTGGCGAGCTCTCGCCACCGCCTGCGCCCTAACCGCAGGCGCCCGCTCCCTCAGTCGATCTGTCTCTCTCCAGCGCGGCGGCACCTCCGATCGCTCCCAGCAGCGCCATTCTGGCGGCGCACATCCCAACCGCCGCAATCTGGCCCCGCGCATGAACCCCAGGCACGACTCCCAGTTTTTTTACCATCAAGCATCGTGCCCCCCTGTGCTCTATCGGGCGACCGCACAGCCCCTGGCGGTGTCCCACAACTCGCAGATGCGCCAAGACGACGCAAGATCCAATCGACGCCCTCAGGCAGCGTCATCTCCTTCTCAGGCGAGCCGTCCAGGCGCACAAGCAACTCGCGGCACTCGCGGCACCTCGAGAATCGAACCTCATGCCGAGCCCCATCGCTCCTGGATCGTACATCTCCCGTGGGGCAGCGCGGCGAGTATTTTGTGGGAGAAGAAAGGGTTCCCGTGTTGGGAACCCTAATTACGTTGCGGGACAAGTTAAAAAAAATCGGCTACATTTTCGACCTGGGCCCGTGAAGTTCAAAAAAAATGCTAATTTTGTATGACCCAGTGGGGGCTGCAAACATTAAAAAAATGTTTTGTTTAAAGCCCAAGTTCGGGCTGGGGGGCTAAAAAAATGGGGGAATGAGTTGGGCCCAAGTGGGCCACATTAAAAAAATTGTGTAAAAAAAAAAGAAAAGAAAGGTCAAATGACAGCCGAAAAAAAAGGGGGAAGGCTGTATAAAAAAAATTTGAATTTCTTGGAAAAGGCGCGTACACGAAAAGAAAAAGCCGTACGCTGTTAAAAAAAAGGCACGTACAAAGGAAAGTCATACGCAATTTCAAAAAAAACAAAAAAAAAAGAAGTTGCAAAAGCCGATAAAAAAAGAAGTCAAACGGCTTATAAAAAAATAAAAAAAAATTGATGAATGTTTTGAAAAGCCGACAAAGATGTGATCGGCTAAGTGTTTGTTTTTGTCCCCATCATTGTTGTCTTCTCCCAACTTGGTCGACATCCATGTTTTCCGACAAGTATGGGAGAAAGGGGGAGTATATATGTAGAGTCACAGGTCTAGATCCAGATTCCATATTCAGATGCCAGTCTCCAGACCAGCCAGATGATCAGACTCTACGGTTCGGTTTCAGACTCGACGATCATTATTCCGAGTCTCCAGTTTCAGACACGTACGAGTTTGCGGTCATTTTTCAGATGAGCATAAGTTGCCATCATTTGTTTCGCGGTCCCCATCATTCTTCTTGTTGTCAGGCTAAGTCGCCGATGAGCAAGGACCCCTTGGATTCAACCGCCGAACAATGTCTCCGAGAATGCCCAAATCGCCTACACGAGAAGCAGCGCAGCGGGCGTGAATGGAGTCGCCACGAGTCGACTAAGCGCTCTTTGCCATTTTTATGGGAAATGGATCAATTGACTAGTAGGCATGTCCTTTTAAATGATAAGTAAATAAGTTTTTAAAATTTATTTGCTAGATTATCCAGAGTGAAACTCATCTGATGCTCAAACACCATAACCATGAAACCTTCTATTTGATTGATAATAATGTTCTGACCAGGAGAAAGATCTGGATTGTGTTCCCTCTCCCAAATTAAGAGAGTTTGATCTTAATGGGACCTTGGAAGCGACCTAATCAAGATCAACTAAGATAGTCTCAACAACTCCATGGACAATAAGAAACGATCTAACTGGAAATGGAAATTCGAGTTTTTGCCATGTGTAGCTGCAGTCTAACAAATTATAAGCATTAACCTCAATTTGAAGCAAGATTTATCTTCAACATCTAAATGCACTTTCTTAAGTGGGAGGTTACATGATGTATTTCATTTATTTATAATTATTTTGTCGTTGTTCATGCATTCTATAAAGTATAAACCAAACAAGATTGGAACCAAGTTATCACTTATTTCCAAGCAGCTTATTTTGTTATACCTAACTCCAAGAAATAGATTTATTATTTTATCATATAGTCAACAACTTGTATCTGTGACACTGTCGAGAATTCAGGGATGAGGAAAAGAGAAGAAGATTGCCTGATGAGTCTTGTGGGATGAGGGAGAAACATAGATGAGTAGCTTCTAATCACATTGTAGAAATGATAATCTATAATCATAAGGTATGATCCTCTCCATGAATTAATTATTTAAGTACACTCTATTAACTATAGATCACTATTGACAGAAGGCCTAAATATGTACAGTCAACCACAGAAATGATTGAGAAAGAATTGAGTAGTCAAGCAAGTGAGAATGTTAGAAATCAATGATGACTGACTGATAATTAACTGTGCCAGTCACGGTGACCTTACACCTGACTGTGCGAGGGCGCGGTGACCCTCAACTGGGCGGGAGATAGGAATCCCAGTTCGGGCAGCGGTTGCCAAGTGCGCAGGTCTAGGATCCCAGTCCTTTTCATGGTTTTTTTTATGCGAGCTCGCAGTGTTTTTACGCTTCGTATGGATCCGGACTTTTGACCAGTTCCGCTGACCCTTTGTTTTAGAGTACCTAGGCTGGGAGTCCCTTGATTTTAGTTTCCTTACGAGCTCGTCTTCTCGTACCGGTCGGGCCAGTTTTTAGAGTGACTTTTCCGGAGAGTCTCTCACCCATCTCAGTGGCGTAGTTTTGGAGTAGACTTATCCCTCTAATGGACCACACTCCCACTTAGAGGGCGAGACGAAAGGGTCTCTTAGGAGACTTCCTCACCGCTTGAGTTATTGTTCCTCCAATAGGCTTGGCGATGGCTACATCTGAGATCAATTACAATTGAGTTTGGCCAAAAGTTGAGATCAATCACAGCTAAGCTTGAAGTTGGTTACAATTAAGCTTGGTTAGAGTTAAGATTAGTTACAATTATGTGGACTACAATCGAATTGACTATAATTGACCTTGGTACAGAATTAATCATCATCATCAACCATCAATCATCAACAATGAATCAGATCTTGGGACTATTACTACAAGTGATAAGTTAAGCTAGTGGACGTGTTGGGAACTTAGTTAGGAAGCATTACACTTCACCACATGCCTACGGAGGCACCCCAACCCTAAGGCATTCTTCACGCCTTAGAGTCATAGTGTGAGGTCACTCTCAGACCAAGACCACAGACTATCCACTAAACTTAAGAAGTTAGTTAGAATCAAAAATATGAGATCAATACATCATCATCTCATTATCAAGATCCATAAACATGATCTTAATGACAAGAGAATAACATATGCATATGGTCATCAACTAATATAAATATATATATATATATGAAAGTGTAGATAGATTTCAACTAATAACATATGCATATGATCTTAATGACAAGAGAATGACATTACGTATACTTGGAGGAACAACGCTTCTAGATCGAGGCTAGATAGATTTCTGGCGAATAACAAATTGATGGAGGCTTTTCCTCTTTGCGCGGTGTCATCTCGACCGCGTTCTTTCTCTGACCATAGTCCAATTATGTGGGATTCTGGGGAAGAGCTCCGACCTCGAGGGCTTTTCAGGTATGAGAGGTGCTGGCTTTTGGAGCCTAATTTCAAAGAAATGGTAAAGAATCACTGGGAGCAGACCACGTATGTGGGTTCCGCTGCTCGCCGCTTTGACCACAAGCTCGCGTCCCTGAGGAGATTCCTGGCGACGTTCAAAAAGGAGTCTAGGCTGGCACGTGTGGCGGCAAGAAAGGCGGCGGATGATGTTATCATGCGGCTGGATCGGGTGGAGAACGATAGAGATTTGCTCTCCGAGGAGGTGGTGGAGCGCGCTGGTGCTGTTGCTTTGGTCAGAGAGGAGGACAAGAAGAGGAGCATTGAATGGCGTCAGCGATCGCGATTGCGGTGGCTTAAGGATGGCGACGCGAATACGGCGTTTTTTCACCGGGTTGCCAGTGGTAGAAGGCGGTTCAATTCTATTCAATCTCTCATGGTGAATGGCTCCCTGATTCATGGGGAGAAGGATTTGGGCGACGCTTTGGGGGATCACTTCAAGGTTGCTTTTGGGCACCGCGCGCAGCGCTCGTGGCGATGGGCTGGCAGGGGGCTCCCTCTCTCCTTGCGTCGGATGCGGAGGCCCTGATTAGGCCGTTCTCTTTGGCCGAGATCAAGGAGGTTGTTTGGGACTGTTAGAGTATTTGGAGCATGCGTCACTTATGTAATAGGTGGGTAAATGGATCCCTCCAGGGTCCATTTACCCCACCACTGAGTTTAGTCCCATACCGCCTAGTGGTGGGACTTGGAGGTCCTGTGGAAGCTATATAAGGAGCCCCAGGCCTCCTGTAACAGATGAGAAAGTTCAATAGAATATCCGCCCCGTTGAGGGCTTCTCCCGTGGTTTCATCCCGCTCCTCACGGAGTAGGGTTCCACGTAAAATCCCGTGTTCTTTCTTGTTCTTTATTTCTTTATCCATGTTATTGCTTCCGCTTCCGATTTTCTAACATGGTATCAGAGCGGGTCGATTCTCGTGGATTTTATATTGACTATTTGTTCGAGATTCGAGTTTTTTTTATGTGTGGTTATTCAAGATCATTATTTCTGTTCATGATCCGTCCGATTGCTGGATTTTTTTGTTCCGGAGATTTTTCCAGCGTGAGAAGCAAGTCACGCAAGTCCTTCCCGATCTCCAGATCTGTCCAGCCGCAACAGGCGGCGCAACCCAGGCCTATCGAGCGCATCGAGCCCTAGCACAGCCACCAGGCAGATTGGGGGTTCCTTTCTTGGAACCCTAGGATCATGTTCGGTGCAGGACTCGTGATGTGTCATCTGTGCAGTTACAGGCACAGCCCCGGCGGGGCTTGTGCTCCAGATCTCGTGCAAGGTGCTTCTAGGGCGCAGCAAGCCCCGCACAATCAAGCCGAGCCGTCCAAGTCCTTCGCAGTCCAGGCGGAGGGCATCACCTCCCTTCTACGCGGTCAAATACGATATCTCAGCCTCCAGATGTGCATCTCCTCCCCGTTTTGTCGAAGCAGAGGCTGCGCCACCCTCGCAGTCGCAGAACTCCACCCTCGCATCCATCTGCGTGTTTGCGCGGTCTCAGGCGCACATAGATCTCCAAGGGCGCGAGCCCTACGAAGAAAAACCCAGCGGCCGCACAACCACCGAGGTCCCTCTCCCAGGCGGCGATCCCAGATCTCGACCTCCAGGGAAGGCGAGGCGGCGCGGTAGCCTCCCAGGCGATGGCGCGACCTCCCGCCACAAAGGCACAGGCGACCTCCTTCGATCTTCTCCAGCGCACGCGCCGCCTTCAGCCCTTCTCGATCTAAGCGTTGGGCGGCGATGCTTTCCTCCCCAACCCCACGGGCGTGAGAGTGCGGGGTCCCAGGATGGGAATCCTACGGGCCCGATGGCCGTTTATTTAAAAAAAATATTGCTGCAATTGAGCCCCAGCCGGTCTCCTAAAAAGGGGGGGGGGCTGTTTGTAAAGCCCAATGGGCTATTTGTTCCAAAAAAAAGGGAGGGGTTGTATGGTAAAACAAAAAAAAAGGGCGTATACAAAAAAAAGGGGGGCCGTATGAATTTTTCAAAAAAAAAGAAAAAAAAAGAGAGAGAGAGAAAAATTGTGCGAAGAAATAGCCAAAAAAAAAAGAGAGAAAAAAAATTTTGAGAAAAAAAAGGAGAGAAAGAGAAAGAGAGCTCTACATTATTGTAAGCCCAAATGGGCTATTGTATTTTCTTAAAAAAAATATCGAAAAAGACGCGTACAATAGAAAAAGCCGTACGCATTCAAAAAAAAGGGGGGGGAGAGCTGAAAAATATATGTTGAAACAGCTTTATAAAAAAAATGTTACAAAAAAATAAAAAAAATGATAAAAAAAAAGCCGCAAGCTTATGGTTTGTTTTCCCCATATTTATGTATTATCTTATCTTCTCCCAACGTGGTCAACAACGTCATTCCAACCAGTATGGGAGAAAGGGGGAGTATATGTAGAGTCACAGGTCTTGTTCCAAAGATTCAGATGTTAGATTTTCCAGACCGGTCAGATATTCAGACTCTACAAATATAAGATTCAGACTCGACGATGACGCATGCCAATCATTTGTCATTCTTGTTGGTCGGCCAGAGCTTTCATGTGAGCCATAGGGACTCCATAGCAGAGGACTATTCCCTATGCCATTAAGGGCAAGGGTTTTCATGTGGTATCATAGGGACTCCACAGTAGAGTACCATTCTCTGAGCCAAATAGACACTCCAGCCCCGTTCGTCCTCCTCACATGCACGCCATGAGAAGCAACGTCCTCGACTGCAGCAGCTGTGCGCGTTGGGTTGATATTGTCTATAGTGTCATGTATTGTGAGTCGAGTTTCTTCCTGTTTGTCCAAGCTGAGCATTGCATGCTCCAGCTTGAGGGGGAGTGTTAGAGTATTTGGAGCATGCGTCACTTATGTAATAGGTGGGTAAATGGATCCCTCCAGGGTCCATTTACCCCACCACTGAGTTTAGACCCATACCGCCTGGTGGTGGGACTTGGAGGTCCTGTGGAAGCTATATAAGGAGCCCCAGGCCTCCTGTAACAGATGAGAAAGTTCAATAGAATATCCGCCCCGTTGAGGGCTTCTCCTGTGGTTTCATCCCGCTCCTCACGGAGTAGGGTTCCACGTAAAATCCCGCGTTCTTTCTTGTTCTTTATTTCTTTATCCATATTATTGCTTCCGCTTCCGATTTTCTAACAGGGACCTCAATGCGGACGCCTCCCCGGGACCTGATGGGTTCCCGGTGGCTTTCTACCGCGACTTCTGGGAGACGGTTGCTGATGACGTTCTACAGGTGGCCCGTGAATTCTGTGATGGTAACTGCGGCTTTGACAAAATTAACATGGCTCTCATTGTTCTGATTCCTAAATCCCACTCGGTCAATCGCATTGAGGACTATCGTCCAATCTCTATCTCCAATGGGATATACCTAATAATTGCTAAGGTCTTGGCCAAGAGGATGACTCCCCTTCTCGATTTGTTGATTTCGCCTTCTCAGGCTGTCTTTGTTCGGGGGAGGCATATTACCGATTGCTTTGCAGTGGCTTCCGAGATGATCGAGGCTTGGAGGAAGACCTCTACGAAGGGGATTCTTTGGAAGATCGATTTTGCTCAGGCTTATGGCTGCCTTGATTGGCGCTTCCTGTGGTCGGTTCTGAGGCGGAGGGGATTTCCGGAGGCTTGGATCTCTTGGGTGCGGCGTTGTGTGTCCACGGTCTCCCTTTCCGTTCTTCCCAATGGTTGCCCGGTCGGGGGCCTCTTTCAGCCTAGGAGGGGGGTGCGTCAGGGGTGTCCCCTCGCTCCCCTCCTATTTGTGTTGGCAGTCGATGTCTTGCCTAGAATGATTGATGGTGTGGTTGTGGCGGGCCTTACCCGTGGTTGCTCTATTGGGGATCTTCATGTTCCTATTTTACAATTCGCGGACGACACCATTTGCTTTATCAAGGGTGGTCCATCCGAGGTCTCCGGTATGGCTACTACCCTTCAACTTTTCAGTGAGGTCTCGGGCCTATTGATTAATGGGAATAAGTCCAAGGTGGTTCCTTTCGCTATACCGCAGGCGGAGGTCTTGGAGTGTGGCCGGTTGCTGGGCTCCTCCCCTGGTGGGCTTCCCCTCGATTACCTTGGGCTGCCTTTGGCTGTGGGCCGCGCTCGGATTCGCGATTGGAAGGTGGTGGTGGAGAAGATGGAGGCTCGTCTCACCGGCTGGCGTGCGGCTCTTTTTTCAGGGGTGGGCGGCTGGTGCTTCTCAAAGCCGTGTTATCCTTTATCCCAATTTACTTCTTATCGGTACGTGGTATGCCTAAGGGGACTCGGGTGCGGTTGGAGAAATGTATGTGGGGCTTCTTATGGGGAAGGAAGGGGGAGGGGAGAAGGGGGGTGCACTTGGTGGGGTGGGGTGATGTTACGAGGCCCAAGCGGGTGGGGGGGCTTGGACGTAAGGCGGTTGGATGCGGTTAATGATGCCCTTCTGTTAAAATGGGCTGCTCGGGTTTGGAGTAATGACGATAATCTAATGCTGAATATCCTGAGGAACACGTTGGTGGGGGAGGTGATGACTGTTACTCGGGGGAGCTCGTACGATCAACTTTCTTCTTTTTGGCGTGGGGTCTTGACTGTTTTTAATCATAACCGCTCCCTTTTCAAACCAATGTTGGGCAACGGGAACTCTTTTCGGTTTTGGACCGATGACTGGTCGGGTTCAGGTGCTCTCAAGGATGTGTACCCTCGTTTGTATGCATTGGTGGATGATAAAGAGGCTTCCGTGGCCTCTTGCTGGGATGACGGTTGCTGGTGCCCTAGGTTTAGCGCGAATTTATCGGATCAGAGACTGGATGATTTCATCGCGTTGACAGCTACGCTTGCGGACGCTATCAAGCCCACTCTCGGCCGCGACCACTGGGCTTGGAAGGATGGTTCCTTCTCTACTAGGAAGGCTTACTTTGCTCTTGTTCCTACCTCTTCGGGTGACGACGCTGCTCTTGTGCGTGATTGTAGATTCTTTTGGGGGCTCAAGCTACCTGAGCGCATTGGTATTTTCCTGTGGCTTCTTCGAAGAGGGAGACTCTTAACTCGCGATCGTTGTGCAACATTCATTCCCAATGTTGGGCCCAATTGCGGGCTGTGTGACACGGAGCGGTAATCCATCGATCACCTTTTCTTCAGATGTGGGCATGTACGTGAACTTTAGGACGACCTTGGCTGGATCAATACTCTGACCTTTGCTTCCTTCTGCGACAGCTTGGCGACTTCCAGGGGCAGGGCTAGGAGGGATTTGCTGGATCCGATTGCTCGATTATGGAGCATCTGGTTGGGGAGAAATGAAGCCCTTTTCAGAGGCCAGCGCTTCTACAGGGAAAATATTTCTATTCTGGCAACGCGTTTTGTAGATGATTGGTCTTCTGGGTAGACCACGACTTGGTTCGTGCGGGGGGTAATCCATCTCGGCTGCCCCTTGGGTGTTGTCCCTGGCTTGACCTTTTCTTCTTCTTTGTAATTACTCTTTACTTTTTCTTTTTAATACATTGGGGTGAACACCATCGAGTGTATCCCCCTTTTTTAGCGTCAAAAAAGAAAGAAAGAAAGTGTATGGAGCAATGGGTAATTATGGGGAATATATACAAGACAGTTTGAACACCTTTCCCCAGGCATGTAGTTGCTACATTTAATCATCAATGCTTTTCTACTTGCTTTCTTTTAAACACAGTAAATACTTGTTATATTATTTTTTATATACTGGAATGTACACAATATCCTTTCATGTCATTTTCTTTCTTGCATGCTTGGCAGGAAAATCGCCTGCGTTGTAGTAGCAATTTGATGATACCGAGCATACACACATATCAGATGGTACAGTTGTAGTTTTTGTTTAGTTTATGAGGTAAATGCTTTCTTTCCTCTTCTGCACTTTTTTGGGATACATGTAACACTGCCAGTTTATTTTGTTACATGTTGTGTGTATATATATATATGTGAAAATTAATGAAATGAAAATTTGGTGGCACATCTTGTTGTTGTTCTGCGGTTGTGAATTTTGTTTTGAGTGTCAAATGCGAAATGCGAAAAATTTCCCCTCAAATTCGTGTTGGCTAAATGCGATCTTTAGTGAATGTTATATTGCGAATGCCGCATAAATGGGTACCCGGATTCGAGGACGTCACACCTTCCCTCAAATTACCTAGACTATAAAATCCATCCATCATGTTACTATATGTCAGGATGCTCGACTCGAAACCTAGCTTCGAAATCTTAGAAAACACAGCACAAACCTCGTCAATCCTGCTTTCGTATCTGGTTCTTTTTTAAACAGAAGAGGAGTGAAGCTCGATGTAGAGAAGAACATGAGTGAATGGTGCACCTTCATATCTGGTTCTTTTTTAGACACAATGTAAAATTTGAGAAAGTAAGAAATAATCATTGGATTTTTTTCTCGTTAGATTTACTCCCTTGATCAGCTGAGTTAGTGGAGTAACAAATCATATGGGCATGGGTGTAAACAAGAGTAACTATCCACGATCAAAGTGTAATTCGAAATTATGGATATACTAGAGCGTAATTACGAAAGTATAAAGGGATTTGGGTGTAAAATTCACATCTTTTAATTAATCGAATATTATAAGATTAGTCCACTCAAAATGGCCTAGTCAACTATGATAATTTCTTGCTTAGGAACATTTTACAACAGTCACAAAACTTGACTATCGGGTTACAAAACTAGTGGGTTGAAATAATGATAGTCAACTATATAGAATCACTCGACTAGTCTTGAGTACAAGTCGATTGAAAAACTGAAAATGGTAAGCTTGAAGTTCAGTACAAGAAGTAGTCGACTTGGGTCTAAGATTGTAAAATCAAGGTTTTGAGATGGTCAATTGAGTGAATTCATTACTCGAATTAAGGATTCATTGGTCGAAAACTTGGATAGTCAATCAAGTTCACCTCATTTGGATTTTTATAGGGCATTAAAGATATATATATTAAGACCTTTACTTGCATGATAACATCTAAATACATAAAATAAACATCTCTACTTTTTGCTTAACATTTTGGGTTTAGCTTGGGCATCTTCTTTTTTAGCACTTCTTCTTTGAGCTCTGACACTCTTATAAAGATGCATAAGTATTTGATAAGGTTCAGTCGTAGATCATCCCTTCCCATTATGACTTCGGTGGTTCGAACTCCTTAGTTCTCTTTCTTGAGAAGCTAGATCATGTGACAATCAATTTTCTCCATTAAAGTGGGAAAGGCTTTGTTGTTGTCGTTGTTCTTGATCTTTAGCCTTTGACCTAAAAGGTTAGCCTTTTTACAAAAACAAATTGACACTGTGTCATTATCAAAATAAATTATTAACAATTCTTTGCAGCAAAAAACTAATGGGGAAGGCTCATAAGTAGGTCGTACAGTCGGATGCAAGCGAGCGTAAAAGTAAGGTCAGGGATGAGCGATATGAGGTAGAGGTGATGGTGGCATAGGAGGAACCACAAGAGAAGGTCGTGGTGGCATAGTAGGAGTAAGAGTGTAAACCTCCTTAGCAAACTCAGACATGGTCAACATGTCCCTTGTATGAATAAAGTACATAACCGACTTAGAGAAAGTGACATTAACAACGTAGTACTTTTGGTCAACATGTCCCTTATATGAATAAAGTACATAATCGACTCAAATAAACATCTCTACATTTTGCTTAAGCTTTTGGGCTTAGCTTGGGCATCTTCTTTTTTAGCACTTTCTTCTTTGAGCTCTGACACTCTTATAAAGATGCATAAGTATTTGATAAGGTTCAGTCATAGATCGCCCCCCCCCCCATTATGACTTCAGTGGTTCGAACTCCTTAGTTCTCTTTCTTAAGAAGCAGATCATGTGACTATCAATTTTCTCCATTAAAGTGGGAAAGGCTTTGTTGTTGTCATTGTTCTTGATCTTTAGCCTTTAACCTAAAAGGTTAGCCTTTTTACAAAAACAAATAAATAAATTGATACTTTGTCATTATCAAAATAAATTATTAACAATTCTTTGCAGCAAGAAACTAATGGGGAAGGCTCATAAGTACGTCATACAGTTGGATGCAAGCGAGCGTAAAAGTAAGGTCAGGGATGAGCGATATGAGGTAGAGGTGATGGCGGCCTAGGAGGAACCACAAGAGAAGGTCGTGGTGGCATAGTAGGAGTAAGTGTGCAAACCTCCTTAGCAAACTCAGACATGGTCAACATGTCCCTTGTATGAATAGAGTACATAACCGACTCAGAGAAAGTGACATTAACACCAACGTAAAACTTTCGTCTAACTGGATCAAAGCATCAATACCCTTTTCTGGGTCTGGGAGTACCCCACAAAGACATACGTGACAACTCTGGGAGAGAGCTTGTCACGACCAATGGACAGATGGTGAACAAGAGCCATTGAACCAAAGACACAAGGTGTTAGGGAGAAAAGATCCTTATCGGGAAATAAATCGAAAAAGGAACCTTTTCACCTCCTAACACGGAGGACGGTATTCGGTTGACCAGAAAACATGCAGTGAGAATGGTAACTCTCCAGAAAGAGTTGGAAGCATGACACTAAATAAGAAGAGTCCAGGTCAAATCAAGAAGATGACAATGCTTGTTTTCTGCAACACCATTCTACTGAGAAGTGTAAGGGCAGGACATCCGATGAATAATGCCATGAAATGGATATTTTTTATTTAGAAATAAGAAAATAAACAAAAACATCTTGATATTTTTATTTCATAATACAAGTATTAAATAAAGAAATACGGAAACGAAATCAAAAATAAGAAAACAAACATAAACATCTTGGGATTTTACGTAGAATCTTACTCCCTAAGGAGCAAGATGAAATCACGGGAGAAGGCCTCAAAGGGTCGAATGATTCGAATCTTCTATTGAAGTTTCTCAATGTGTACAGGGGACGTGAGGCTCCTTATATAGCCCCACAGACAGACTGAAGTCCCACAGATAGTAGATGTGGGACTAAACATGAGTGGGTGGTAACCCTCTATTATATACTCCAACACTTCCCCTCAAGTTGGAGCTGAGAAAGCTGCATCTTGCAACAAAAAGAAAAAGTACATGACTCATCTTCACTCGATACATCTGATAAGAATATATGCATGTTGCTGGTAAAAGAGATCATTCGAGGACGGATCTGCGACACTCAAGTCACCGGGACGTAACTCTGCAGTGCTTGTAGTAGTCGCTGCGATACCAGGTCACTGGGACGTAACTCTGTCGTGCCTGGAGAAGAGTCGCAGTAGAAAAAGAAAGTATGGTGTCGAATAGTGGTCGGGAATAGAGACTCTCCGACAAAGCAGTCGATGCTCGGTGAAGACAGTTGATAACAGTAGCAAACTGGAGTGCCGGTATGCCAGTCATTGACGGGAAAAAGTCCTGTAGATATATCGCAAGTAGAAGAACATGCCCTCTCTTACTCCCCCTTTCTCCCTTACTTGCTAGAATAAAAGCATGGTTCATCAACTTAAGAGAAACAAAACATGCATTTTTGTGCTTCCCTTTTTTTTGCACAAATCCTTTTTTGTGGCTGTCTCTTTTTTTTTTTGAATAAATTTTGGCCTCCATTTTTTAACTTGCGGCCCATTTGGCCTTATAGTAGCAGGCTAGAAGCACCCATTTAATTGAGCTCAATTTAGCCAACAATTGGGCTCGTCGCTATAAAGCCTGAAGTTGAGAGGAGGCCCCTCTCCTTATCCTTCAGCATGGAGTTATTGTTCCCCATCTAGGAACCCATCTCGCCCCCACAAGGATTTGGGAATTGCGAGAACAACTTCGTCGCCCGATCATGGGATATAGGGGGTGCTGCTTGGGAGCATGCAATCGGAGACTGAGATCATATGGCTTGCGCGAGGGCTTGTCCTGCTTTGGTGGCGTCGCCAGAGAGAGATCGGAGGAGGAGGAGGCCACCTGATTGCCTCCAGGAGTCTTCTCCGTTGTCGGGAACCTATGTGGTTCCTCATGGGTGCACATACCTCCTGAGAGCAGGGGGCAAGGGCGGTGGTGGTGCTCCGCCTGGAGATGGGTGTGCTGTCGTGGAGGTGGGCGCATCGCCTGCGCATGACTTACGACTGACGTTTACGAGTGTAATGCTTCGCTCGAGATCCGGGTTCCAATGCCCCCCCCCCCTCTTCTTCCTTCTTGAGAATTGAACGATGGGGAAGAAGATGGCCTCATGAATTTAGCAAACAATCTTAGGGGGATGGTCTTGTGGGGAGGTTGATTGCATATCTATGACGTGTCCTTCGATCAGATCTAGGGGAAGCCCTAGTCGTCGCATGATGAAGGAAATGTATCAGCATGTTGGAATCATCGATTCTTTGTAGAATTAGAGTTCCTTATGGAAACCCATGTTCAGGGGGTTGCCCTGCAGGGCCTGGAGCCATCGTGGGGGCGTGGAGGTGCATCTTGGATGACCTACTGCCGAAAGGTCTGGATCTAGAGTTTCATGAACAAACCCTAGCCGATGTTGACCATCTTCGTTGCTCCTCTTGCCATGCATGAATTTTAAGATCCAAACAATAAACTTCGCAACGAGAAGTTCCATAACAAAATAAAATTAATAACCGAAACAAATCTAGAAATCAAACCAAAAAAATCCAGGAATGGCTTGCTTTGACTTGCTCTGATACCATGTTGAAAATAAAGAAATGCAGAATCGAAATCCGAAACAAGAAAAAAACATAAACATCTTGGGATTTTACATGGAACCCTACTCACTAAGGAGCGGGATGAAACCATGGGAGAAGGCCCCAAAGGGTCGGATCTTCTATCGAAGTTTCTCAATGAGTACGGGGGGCGTAGGGCTCATTATATACAGATTTAACCTCAGAATTCTTTTTTAAATGAAAAATCCATGACAGTCTGGAGTAATCATCGACAGCTACAAATAAACATGTGTCCCTAATGTTCAAGAACACAATCAAAATATACTAACTCAAATAAAAAAACTTGACTACAACTCTGACGGCCGAGATAACTAAAATAGTAATGCTTCCCAAGCTAGAACGCATCGTAATGAAAGGTAGATCAAGACAGAATCTGAGAGAGACTCTACATAACTTCTGCAGAGAAAGATGAACGAACTGAAGATGTCATACGTAGGGGGAGATTGACCCAATGGGAATGGAAGAAGCACCAGCATACCGAGATTGGACTAGTCTATAGAGACCCCCTTGCTCACGGCTACATCCCGTGAGTATATCGTGAAACATAAAAGAAGAGTGACTAATGATGGGACAACAATGAAAATCCTTAGTGATTTGACTAATAAATGATAAATTCATTGAGAACTGGACCCATATATACCCCCTTGCTCACGGCTACATCCAATCACCCTACCCGTGCGTATATCCTGAAACACAAAAGAAGATGGGTCAAAGATGACATGAGAATGGAAATCCTTGGTGATTTGACTAATAGATAATAAATTCATTAAGAAATGAGGAGCATGAAAAAAAATGAGGAGCGTGAAGAACATTCCGCAAGTGCATGGATTGTATCAACCGAACCTCCCCCCGTCCTGGAATGGGAGAATGCTCCCCATCATCAATAACAACTATTCTACCAAGATGAACTGACTTGTAGGAAGTAAATTGAGCTTTGTCTCCACATCGGTGATGACAGGCACCCGAATCCATGATCCACTACGAGATCTATGCCCCGTGACAACTAGTCAGGGCATAAGCTATACCTGAAGTACTTGCGGAAGGTGAGGTAGCAATGTCAGAAGAACCCGATGGAGTATTACAGGGTCCATAAGGGAGAGACATGATCTCCCTCAAATGAGAGACCAATTCATCGAACCTATGGTCAGTAACAATAGTAGGAATACCAGGACTCTCAACATGCTCAACAACATGAGCAGAGGCTAGAAAACTATGCTTCGAATAGCATGTATCCTCAAAGTAACCAAAGCTCTGACAATAAGTGCAAGTCTGACGTGGACGAGGACCTCCCTCGCAATGAGCATCGTATCCTCTAAGAAGATCATCTTCTAACGCGAGACGCGACCATAGCCGAGGTCTGAGAGGAAATCGATGAATGGATTATGATCATGTTAAGTCTATGGTATGATTCCTCCATGGAAGATATGGTAGCATTCGCAAGTAACTGAGACCGTACGGCATCATACTCAGGATCAAGAGCCATAAAAAAGATTCTAACCAAGGTGACGTTCCTCTATACTTTCTGTTGCTCCAGAGATGCTGCCAGCTGCATGAAGTTGTGAAGCTTCTCAAACACGCTCTAAGCAATGTATATAAAGTATTAAGAGGACGATCCTTCTGCTTGATCATGAATATCTCATGTTGAAGCTGCAGTATCTTCATCCCATTCATAATCTGAGAGTGCATGGCAGCGAGGATGTCCCACATCGCCTTGGTAGTGATCTGATGTAGGATATCATTGGCTATCTCCACGATCAGGGACCGAATAAACAAACTCACGTATACGTGTTATCTGCCTCCCAAGAGGCATTAGTGCCAGTCTTGTCAATCGGCTCCTCTTGTGTCAGAATGTGCTTCTTCCCATGGCACTACATAAGATTCATGAATTGCATGGCTCATAACTCGTAGTTGATCCCATCCATCTTGACTATGGGCGCGGAACCTTTGAAGATGCCCGAAGATGGGTTGTCGACCTTGTTCTCTGACATGATGCCGGAAAAAGAAGAAGATTAGGGTTGTAGACTGAAGCAAACATGGCTACACAAACATATAAGGAATCGATCGTGTGGAGACTCATGCCACAACAATTCCCCTCAACTTCAACTGTATGTTAGGGCAGATGGGGTGATTTAACGTCTGAAATCACCCGAAACACATCAAAATTGGATTGTTTGTTGTGCCCTAAATCACACAAACAGCGACACAAAGCCCCTAGGGTGTAGGCAGCACCACCAAACCGAAGGATGGGTCCTTTGGCGATGAAGGAAGATCGCAAGGGAGCCACTAGTGCTGGACGAGGAGGTTGTTGTTGGCAGAGAGGGAGCTACAGTTAGGCTTCCTACGAAGCCCTAGGCCACCACTAGGGATGGGCGGCGATGCATAGGGCTTGGGGATAGCGAGGCTGACGCCATCGAGAAGGTGGTGCAAGGAGCCAACGATGTGAGGTCAGCGGCGTCAGGGCTGGACAATTGATGGTTGGAGGACATGGGACTCAAGTTCCCGTCTAGGATCGTCGCTCTGATACCATGTGGACGGTAAAATATGAATTGATAATGAATGGGGTCATAAGGCTCTCTTATATAGAAAGGAGAAACCTTAAAGGACAAATTACATAATAAAGATGAAAGAAAGAGAAATACATAAAAGATATGAAAAATGAAAAGATGAATATATATATATATATAATATCTCAACCAACTTTAATGGTGTGCGTCTTAAAGAAGGCTAAAAGATGCCTTGACATGGAGATTTTATAAGTATAAAGATAGGTGTTAAAGAGGGAGCTCAGAAGATGACATGTTGTAGACCAATAAATATCGACATGCTTCCTTCCAAAAAAATATGGCCATGCTTACGTACATCTAAATCGAATATCGCTTCCTATAATTTGAACAAAGTAGAACCCATATAATGGGTGAGAAGGCCAACTATAGTTTCCATTTTCAACCTACATATTGTCACCACAACTAAAGCATGAAAGGTTCATGTTAAAAGGACAATGGGTGCAATATCAAAATTATCACCCCTTAACTTGGGCTTAAGCAGATCTGGCCAACTAATGCCAACATTCACTCGGATTTTTTGAAGCAAGGTTCACCAAGTTACTAGGACCATTTTTTACATCACGTTTGGGTTTTGTTCACTATAATCATTAGTCAACCCAAAAGATTGGAATTTAGTTTGTGCATATCTAAACAGTACAACATAAAAACAAGGGTGCAAGCCCTTCTATATTTTGTACATGGCATCTCCACAATCCTAGAGTAGAAAGACAAACTTCGTCTTTAAAAGCATTAGAAAGACCAACTGCCTGGCCAGACAAATCTTAAAAACTATATAAGAATTTCAAGTAGGGGATGGGTTGTGATGAAGTCTACTACTCGCATCATTCCAGGTACTAAAATGAGAGTAATGAGTTACATAATACTAGAGGGACTACTTTTAACTTGGCTTAAAATGGTTATGTTGTTGTGTTAAATTGATCCATTCCAGTCAAGATTTGCATGCCATTACAGCCAAGTTTACAACAAACCTGGATTGAGGCTAAAGGCATTACTTACAATCATATTCACATGTGATTCTGATTTTAAAAAAACTTCTTATAACACAAACAAAAAAATCTTTCTGCATTCGATGTGTCTCTTTGGTTCTCCAACATATCACATATAAAGATAGGAATTAGGAAAATTTTGCAACTTACCTTATAAACAAAGATATTTTAAGAAATTTATACATGATATATTTACTTGATAATTCTTATGTCTATAAATCCACAAGGAATAAGTTTATGTAATTCTACTCAATTAAGATTGTTACTTGTATATAATGGAACTAATGGCCATACTCATCACAAGATTTGAATACAAAAAGCCAATTTTTAGCAAGATGACTTTACGAATTGAAAACACTAAATCCGCATGCACATAGAAAACAGTAACAAATCTTCTTCTATAACAAGCAAATAGGAAACATGCAAACCTGCAAAGATGATCAACCAGGATTCCATCTCTTCCATGAAATAGGCATGGTATCGCTGCACGAATCAGAAGGGAAAAAAGAATTAATTCTTAGAAGCAATAACTATCAACTACCATTTTTTCCTCCTACTTCGAGTTCAAGTAGTAGCTTATTATGAATTGTTTTTTTTATTTTGCTTTATCTGTTTTACCTAAAGAGGTGTCGTGATATATGCCCCTTTCCTATATATGGAAGGGACCTTCTCACTCATCAATAGAAAAATATAGAAAATTCTTTTCAATTCCCTCTACATTGTATAGGACTCGTGACCCACCCTAGAGAGAACCTCTTTCAAAGGAGTTCTCTCTTCCCGAAGCTGCCATCGCCCTCTCTAGCGCTCCATCTCTCCATCACCAGCAGTCCTCTCCAGTGCAATATCCCATCATCGGCAACGCCCCTCTCCAGCACACCGTCCCATCATCGGCGCATCTCTCCTCAGCACCTTCTCGCCAACAATGCTCATCAATGCACCATTTCCCGACAGCACAGCACCTCCTCGACACCATCTAGCCAGCAGCACCTCTTCATTGCCAGCAGCACCTCTTCTTGCCAACAGCACCTCTTCATCTGGCCAGTCTCCCATCTCACATCTCGCTAGCAGCCACCAACTGACAGTCCTGCCTATACAGATCGTGGTTAGTTTCCAGTAGTTGAAAGATAGTTGCGGTATTCTCCAGCAGTTTAAAAGGCCTTTCTACAGGACTTCCAGCGATAATATCCAGTGGTTATCCATTGGTATATCTATCTAGTCTCCCTTCTAAAGATGCACGATCTGAAATATCCATCTAGATGATCACTATGTTTCATAGATGTATTGTCTTTGCATTGAGATTATTGTTTGCGGTTCCAAGAATCGCGAAATATGTCTGAAGTGATTGATTCTTTGACCCCATCGTCAAATTGGATGAAGACGGCTACGTGCCTAATGAATGTGATTAAAGATCATGACAAGAATCATATCACTACCGATGAGGAACCAAAAAGGAAAATATGCGAAGCTGCATCGTGGAAAAGGCATAATGCAATGGTGAAAGCGTGGATCATGAACACATGTTCAACGATTTGCAACTACAATGTGTACTACAAGACTGCAAAATGTATGTGAAATAATACGAGATAGACGTACTCCGAGGAGAAAACTATGCTCGGACATATCTATGTAGAGATGTCACAGATGAAGCAGAACGGTTGTTATCTTGTTCAATACTACTCTACGACATTGTTGCAATAGTTGGCCGACCGGACCGAATAGTTGATCTGACTATGAGGTGTTGAATAATCAATATACAGTCAATATTCAATCCAATCGAATAGTCGGTCGATTATTCGACCAACTAGTTGATTGTTGGAAAAATTTATTTTCTATGTTTTTCATTTTCATGGATTCATATTTATCCTAATATCAGCAAAAATGTCAAAAGTTTATCTTAGTTTCTGCATGGTGTCTTTTTTTAAATGGCTTCAACAACCATGATAAAATAGAAGTTATGATGACCCTACCAATTTGTGCATCTTGATTTTGTCTAAATTCAACTAAAAATTTTATCTTGTTACTTGATGACCATATATATAAGAATACATGTATTTGATATAATTATTATATATAAAATAACTAAAAATATATAAATGAATAATTCGGAATAGTCACGCGAATACTGTTTATTATTTATTACCCCCTGACGAAATAAACAATACCGACTTTTGCATCACTACCTGCAATGAATTCAAGTCCACAACAATTGATGTATACATGCATGTTTGCTAATGTGAAGATCATGTAATCTTTAGGTGCAACCTATGGTCTTCTTCTTGGAGGTCTTGACTCTTGCTATGAAGCTGCTCACTCATATACATCAGAGATTTCCTCAATGGAGGGGACTTATAGTTGATTGAGTAGATTAACTATCAAAAAGTTGAGACCACTTCTGCCATGGTCGCAGCTTCCAAAAGAGGTAAAGTCACCTTTTCCAAGGTATGGGACGTGGTCATGATACATCTGGGCGCTCAGACTCCAATGCACCTTCTGTGGCCGAATTGGTCATATTGATGGTTGATAATATTGGGGAAAACATGGTAAACCTCTTGTTGCCCATCAGGCAATCACTAGCACAACCGATAATGTTATTGCTCTTTCTATGACAGAATATGAGGATATGATCCAAAGGCTTAATCAGCACCGAGTGGCATCTCCTCAGAGCTCCTCTCAGCCTAGTGGTTACTACATGGAACCAAAACTGTAGCATTTGCTGATCCATCAGATGCATCTCTACGATGTTTTGCATGTCATGATTTGTCATACCCATGGTACTAAATATCAAGATATATCGTCGATATATATGTATTGATGGCTTACATGTGTCAATATTCCAATGCATATCGATTTCCTAAACATCGGTGAGATATCGACGATATATCAATAATATCAATACATATCAACTGAAATTTGGAGTTCCCAGCTAAACTTTTCCTCAATACTGATGATATGGACCGATACCAGATATATTTGTGCATATATCACTCTATATTACCCATTTTTTACTTTTAGTGGTCCATTTGTTCGATATTTTGCTTTTGTGCGTACTTCTAGTAAAGACTAGTATTATAAATATATTAGGATTTATATATAATTTTCCTGGTAGGGGGAGCGCACCTACTTCTGCTAAACATCCAAGCTCAATGAGCGGGGGGCTTTGCCCCCCTTTGGCAATGGAGACGAAACACCTCTAAAACTTATCAAGTTAGAATTACATATCCATAATATATTATAATCGTTATTAGTATCAGTAACTATTAGTAATATAGTGATCCAGAATTAAAAGGAAATGGCATGCTTGATACTCCAATTGATATTGATTTTCTTTAGTTTAGTAGGAAAGTTTTATTTCCAGTCGATTTTAATTGAGGCAAATTCCTTAGTAGTGCCTCGGGATTACATAAATCACTGGGTACTACACAATCGTTTTTTTACTTGAGTACTGTATCAGGATCGCAACTTGAGGATGCGCTATAGGTGTCGCATCTAATATATGTGGCATGCCTATATCGCATATCACACATGTGTATACACATTTTCTCCTAGAATCTTAAGTCCCTCGTAGGTGCGTATTAAGCCACATAGATGTCGCATCTGCTTTATGCGGCATGCTATATCGCATGTCATAAATGTGATATGTGTGTTTTCTCCTGGAAACTTAAGTCCCTCTTACTCGTATTGAGCCACGTTCATATGTTGCACTCACGCGACGCCGCTCTCAGGCCCTCGCTACTCCCTCTCGCCTCTCGTCATGCGCCGACCAACTTCCCACCCGCCAATACCGTGTCTCCTGGCCTTCAGAGACCTTCGGTGCCTCTCTTTTGTTTCGTGCATCCACCAGTGGTGCTCCCCTAGCTTTCTCCAAGGCCTAGGCGCAAAACAGACTTGTCTTTGATTAATATGTAAATCCTTTTTTAACATATTTGTGTTCTTATGGTGTTAGGTTATTGTTTTTGTACTTATAATCTGTTGGCCCCCATGTGTTAGGTTGGAATGGAATCGATTTATTGCATGTTCCATTTGAAGGGTACTATTGGTGATTTATCGAACATCAATGTATGTGGTTTTGGGTTAATGTCAAGCATTAAATGTTGGAGTATATGCGTCACTTATATTATAGATGGGTAAATGGATCACTCCAGGATCCAATTACCACATCCAGGAGTTTAGTCTCACATCTATCAGTGGTGAGACTTGGAAGGTCTGAGGAGGCTATATAAAAAGCCCCAGACCTCCTGTATCAGTTGAGAAAGTCAATAGACACATATGGTCCTTTGAGGCCTTCTCCCGTGGTTTCACCTCGCTCCTTAGGGAGTAGGGTTCCACGTAAAATCCCTTGTTCTTCACTGTTCTTTATCCTTTATTCCTAATATGCTTCCGCATTCAAGTTTTCTAACATAGTATCAGAGCGGGTCGTTCTTGGTTGATTTTGAAGATTTATTCTCGAAGATTATTTATTCATTCTTCAAGATCGTTCAAGTTCGTTATTCGATTTTTAGGATTTCTCGGAACCCTAATATTCAGTCGGCCCAAATTTCAAGAAGATCTTATTATTGTTTTTGAAGACTATGTTTGATTATCGACGGTTCAAGATCTAGGGTTTTCTGAAACCCTGGTTCTGCATGGATCGTCATCAACATCAAGGGGTTTTCACCGCCGATGCCGATTTTGATTGTCTCCAGATTCTGTTGGGTTTTCTTCTTGAAACCCTCGTTCTGCAAAGCTGCCTCCAGGTGGAGATCGAGCTCCAAGCGGCGCGCGCATCTCCAGACCACGCTCCATTCTCCCAGGCGATCCCAGGCGTCCACGCAAGACTTTTTCAGACGCATCATATTTCTCGTGCCTCGTGGACGATCCAGCATCGCCGCTATCCTTAGGCGATCCTCTTCTCGTGCACCTCTCCTCCCAGCAGGCGGAGGTGGTGTAGCTTCGAGCCTTGCCACCACGTGGTGCCCCTCACACCGTACAAACATGAAAATCGGTGGAAGCCGTAGAAGCCCCCACTCGCATAAGATCCCAAGGCACCCTCGTCTTCTAGGCGATTACACCCCCAGGCGAAGATCGCCCCTCATGTGTGATGATGCTCCTGCGCAGGCGATTATATCGCACCCCCAGGCAGAGACTGACCTCCAGGCGGTGCCGCCTCCGCACAAACCCCATCACTGCCCTCTTGCTCCACGCAGATCAGAAGGCGGTGTCTCATCCTCTCCTTGCGCAGGTGGCGATCTGAGATGGTGGCGCCAACCTCCAACCACACGCCTCCCGCTGGTACACCAGGTTCAACGCCGCAATCGACAAACCCCATCGGGGGGGTCTTTTGTGAGGAGGGTTCTCAAGTGGGAACCCTAAATAAGCCCCACGTGGGCTGTTGTAAAGGCCCGAGTGGGGAAAACAAATAACAAAACAAAAAAAGGAGGTCGGTTGTTTAAAAAAGGGCCACAGTTCTTTTTTGTGAGCCCAATTGGGTTGTGCTGCAAAGTGGCCCTATTTGGGTCATGTTTCAAAAAAAATCTTTTGAAAAAGGTGCGTACAAAAAATCGTATGCGGAAAAAATGAGAGATGAGTTGTGTTGGAGTGTTTGGTTGTGTGCCTCTTATGTTGTAAATGGGTAAATGGATATCTCCATAATCCATTTACCCCATCCATATGTTTAGTCCCACATCTACCAGTGGTGGGATTTGGAGGCTCTGTGGAGGCTATATAAGGAGCCCCAGACCTCTTGTATCCATTGAGAAAAAGGAATGCAATATCTGCCCTTTTGAGGGCTTCTCCCGTGATTTCATCCCGCTCCTTAGGGAGTAGGGTTCCAAGTAAAAATCATGGTATTCCATGTTTTATCTTTCTGTTTTTATGCTATGTTTATCATTCTGCTTCCGCATTCCTATTTTCTAACATGATATCAAAGCGGGTTCGATTCTCGAGGATTTGTTCTTAAGTATTTATTTTTATTCTGTTCGAGATTCGATTATCAAGAGTCGATTGTGTTTGAAGATTATCATTCCTATTTGGATTTGTTGTCCAAGCTTCTAGGGTTTTGATAAAACCCAAATTCTACATGAAGATTTGAGCAGCGCAATCTCCTTTCGATTCACGCAACGCGCAGCAGGGCGCACAGGCGCCTCTCCAAGTGCCAAGAAGCCTCCAGGGCACACAAGTGCCTCTCCAGTGCGCACTTCCATTCTTCCAGATCTAGGGTTCCAAGAGGAACTCTTTACAACATCACGAGTCCTGGAGGCGAGCATGCCCCATTTCCAGGCGGAGGAGCGGCGTAGTCCCGCGTGCTCCGCCTCTTCTTCATCGCATTCCTCCTGGCCGCATCGCATCTCCGCAAGCAAACCCTTTCGTCGCTCGACCTCCAGGCAACTCCATCATGAATGGCGCAGCCCCGCGTGCTTCGCGCTTCTGCTCCAGGCGATCAACCTCGAACAGGACCCCCTCCCCCTTTAAGACGCGCAGGTGGCGCCCCCAATCCTTCAACCGCAACAGCATACCACACGCATCCCAATCGTGTGTCGGTCTTCGCGCGCATCCCAGCCCCAGGCGGGGTGGCGCTAGGCGGCAGCAAACCCCCTCTCACTGCCCCTGCAGCTCCAGGCGGCGCCAAACGCGCCGCATCCCATCCAGTTCCTGGCAGCCCCATCCTCCTTCGCAGAACTCCAGATCGAGAGAGCAAGGAGGGCGAGCATAATCCACTCGAAGACCTTCAAGGGGGTGGCCTTTCCAGATTTCTTTGAGAGATGGGGTTCCTTCGAAACACTAGTTGATGATAGATGGGCCCAGATGGGTCTCCTAATAATATAAAATGAAGTAGGTGGCTTTTGTAAGGCCCAAGTGGGCTACGGCTAATTTAAAAAAAAAAAAAAGAGGAAAGATAGAGGGAGGCCAGGCGTGAAAAAAAAGGGGGGAGGGGGCAAGTTCCATTTTTCAAGCCCGCAAAGTAAAAAAAATGTTTATTAAAAAGAAAAAAAGAAGGCGCGTACAGGAAAAAGCCGTACGCATATTTGAAAAAAATGAATGACGGCTATTTAAAAAATGTGAATGACATAGCCGGGAAAAAATGAGAAATTTTTTGGGATTTTTACACCCATAACCCTGAGTAATTCTGCAATTACAATCATAACCCTGCATAGTCGTGAATTACATTCAGAGCCCTCAATAGTCTTAACTCTTACACCCATAATCTCCGAGTTAACTTCTATCCAATATTCCGTTAACTCTGACGGTATCCGGCAGATATTTTACATTTTTTACCCTTTAAATTCTATTGTTTACAAATAAGTAAACTCTCCCTCTTACCTCATCCTCTCCCTCCCCCTCCCTCTCCCCCTCCCCTCCTCCCCGTCGACCATCACATCCTTCCCCCTCCTCCCCGTCGACCACGACCTCCTCCCTGCCGCCACCAACCTCCTCCTCCAACCAAGGCAACCTCCGGCGAAACTCCCTACCGGTTGAACACCAAGCCGCCCCGCTCCCAAGTGGAAGCCGATCCTGGGCAGCCCAAGCTGGCCTCGACCTCCCCCGCCCACCCTCCCCCAGCCCCCGCCAGCCCTCTCCAGCCCAGGCAGAAGAAGGCCCCCATCCCGAGCCCGCCTCCTCCTGGGCCCAACCTCCACCGACATCCTGCCACCCTCCAGGCCAGGCAGAGAAGCCCCAGCCCCGACCCTCCGGCCACCCTCCCCCGACCCCCGCCAACCCTCCCCGTCGAGCCCGTGTACCTCATCCACACCCCATCCTTCCATCCCCTCCCCTCATAATCTATCCATTTCTCCCTTCCGCTTCAGACTTCCCCATTGATATGGGTTGCAAGAACTTCAAGAAATGCACGGTGCTTAAAAGATTGACATCACAGACGACTCCTATTATCTGAAGGATTCCAACTGCTATTCCCTCACCCATTGCCTCGACATGGCTCAAAAATATGGCACATCCGTCAGAATCGAATCAGATAGCATTGGATATGAGCGACGGTGCAGTTTTTATGGTGGAGCCGTCGGATGCAATCATAAATGGGGAAATTCCCCACCTCAGGAGAATGGGGTGCTCCCAGCCATGTCCCCGAACCCGTCCCAGAGTTGCCAACAGGCATCAGATGCCCTTACGATGTGAAATCGACAGCAGCAGGCCGTGTAATTGTAATGAAGCCAGTTCATATACCAGAAGAAACTCCAGTTAGTGTTAGCTTTTACAGAACTTAAAATCCACAATCGGCTTCCTGATACTACTACAAAGAACGCCATTTCACCGCAACCTAAGAATCTCAATCAAAAGTGTCAGGATCATTCGTATCGGGTCCGATCAAAGGTAGGACATGGGCGCAGATCCAATTACGGCACGGATCGGTGTCGCAGATCCAATTACGGCACGGATAGGTGAGACGTGCGATTGTAAGAAGTGTGAGATGGAGGAGGAAGAAGAGGATGCGGAGCCGCGAGAGGGAGGGGAAGGGGGTCGGGAAAGGAAGGGGAAGGGTTAGGTATTTTTTGTTTTTTTTTAAGTTTTTTATAGCCGTTGGATATGTCATGTGTCAGATTAACCCAATGATATGGTTGAGTTAACGGAGAAACTAACGGAGGGTTATGGGTGTGAGACGGAGTGACTATTCGGGGTTTCTCTAATTCACGATTTCGTGGGGTTATGATTGTAATTACGAAATTACTCAGGGTTATGGGTGTAAAAATCCCAAATTTTTTTTATTGACAAAAGCCGAAAATGTGACGTCTTATTGATGTTTTGTTTCCCCATTATCTTGTCTTCTCCCAACATAGTCGATGACATATATTCCGATTTGTATGGGAGAAAGGGGGAGTATATGTAGAGTCACAGGTATATTCAGTTTCTCTAGATACAGATATTCCAGACCAGCCAGTTGTTCAGACTCTACAAGTTATCAGATTATCCAGGCGCAGTTCCAGACTCGACGTCCAGATTCCAAGACCATAATTTGATGCGCAAGTTCAGACTCTACATTCTTGTTATGAGTCTGCAGTTCAAGACGCGCGGCCTTCTTCAATTTCGTAGTCCCCATCATTCATGTTGTTTCGGCCAGAGTTTTCATGTGAGCCCTAGGGACTCCAGAGTAGAGGACCATTCCCTATGCCATGTGGGCAAGGGTTTTCATGTGGTATCATAGGGACTCCAGAGTAGAGTACCATTCTCTGAGCCAGATGGGAAAGCCCCAGTTCTCCGACGACGAGGAGACTTCTCCAGACTCACTCCAGCTCGTTCGTCCTCCTCACACGCACGTCACGAGAAGCAACGTCCTCGACAGCAACCGACAGTTGTGCGCGTTGAGTTGATATTGTCCGTAGTGTCATGTGTGAGTTGAGTTTCTTTCTGTTTACCCAAGCTGAGCATTGCATGCTCCAGTTTGGGGGGTGTTGGGGTATTTGGTTGTGTGCCTCTTATGTTGTAGATGGGTAAATTATCTCCAAGATCCATTTACCCCAACCATATGTTTAATCCCACATCTACCAGTGGTGGGACTTGGAGGCCCTGTGGAGGCTATAAAAGGAGCCCCAGACCTCCTGTATCCATTGAGAAAAGGAATGCACTATCCGCCCCTTTGAGGGCTTCTCCCGTGGTTTCATCCCGCTCCTTAGGGAGTAGGGTTCCACGTAAAAATCATGGTGTTCCATGTTTTATCTTTCTGTTCTTATGCTCTGTTTATCATTCCGCTTCCGTATTCCTATTTTCTAACAAGTTGGCTGTTAAAAAAAGAGGGGAAATAGCCAAGAAATTTTTTTGCAAAAAAAAGAAAAGAAAAGTTGCAAAAAATGAATGGCTTATTTGGAAAAAAATGATTTGAAAAGCTGGAAAAATGAAATGAGATCGACTTATTGATTTCTTATTTTCCCCATTCTCTTGTCTTCTCCCAACTTTATCGATGCCATTGCTTTCCAACAAGTATGGGAGAAGGGTATTGTGTAAAATTACAGGTCGTATTCAGATTCTCCAGACCAGCTAGATTTTTCGGATTCTACAATTCAGTTTCAGACTCAGCATTCAGATTCTGAGTTTTCAGTTTGAATCATATGTGTTTGCAATCATTGTTTGTGTGGTCCCCATCTTTGTTTTTTTGGTCTCGGAGTTTTCATGTGATCCATAGGGACTCCATAGTAGAGATCACATTTCCTATGCCATGTGGGCTAGGGTTTTCATGTGGTTTCATAGGGACTCCAGAGTAGAGATCACATTCTCTGAGCCAGTATGGGAGAGACCCAGTTCTCCGACGAGGAGACTTTTTCAGACTCCGTTCTCCAGCAACCATGGACTCCGACGAGAATTGTCTCCACAGCTTTTTCAGTTCGGCCCTTTCAGAGATGGAGCAGTTGTCCACATGATGTGGAGGGCCAGAGTTCTCCAGGTAAAAGACTCATTTCAGTTCCAGTGACTCTGACTGGCGTAGTACAGAGCATATACTCTCCAACGAGGAGATTCAGTTTAACTCACACTACATCCCGCTTGTTCCTCCTCACATGAACGGTATGAGGAGCAACGTCCTCGACAGCAGCTGACATTTGTGTTTGTGTTGAGTTGATATTGTATGTAGTGTCATGTAGCGTCAGTTTGAGATTCTTTCTATTTGTCCACTAGAACTAGATGGTGGAATCTTCAATTAAAGCAATCGAGCTTCAGGGAGAAGGTTTTAGAAGACTCATCTTAGGATTGTAGCGGAAGTGAAACGAGATGTGGGTGGTGGTAGCATCTTGTATCCGAAAGTTAGCCAAAGAATTGCTAGGTGAATCGAAGGGAGGAGCTTTAGGTCAAAAGGAGGCTTGGTGGTGGAGTGAAGGGGTGCAAGAGAAGCTAAAAATTAAAAGTGCATGCTTTAAAGCTATGTCTAAGGATAGAACAAAGAAAACTATCATAAACTACAAAATAGCGAAGAAGGAAGCAAAGAAGGCTGTAAGCGAAGCTATGTCTAAAGCTTATGAAGTTTTGTACAAAAATCTCGACTCAACGGAGGGCCAGAAGGATATATTTAGGTTGACCAAAGCAAGAGAAAGAAAGACCAAAGACCTTTCTCAAGTGAGATGCATCAAGGATGAGGAAAGTCGCGTGCTTGTTACTCAGAAGGATATAGAGACTTGATGGGACCAGTATTTCCATAATCTTTTCATTGGGGAATGAGATAGAGAGATCGCTTTGGGTGATCTAGCTAGTAGTGAAAGTTACTTGAATCGTGCAAGCTATAGACGGATACAAAGAAAGGAAGTAGAGGAGGCTTTGAAGGTTATGAGACCTAGGAAAGGTGTAGGACCGAATGACATCCATGTAGAAGTATGGAGAGTTTTAGGTGATCGTGCTTTGACTTGGCTTACAAATCTATTCAATGTTATTTGGCGAAGCAAGAAAATGTCTGAAATTGGAGTATCGTGATGCCTCTTTATAAGAAAAAGGGAGACATTCAAAATTGTCCGAATTACAGAGGTATCAAGCTAATGTGTCACACTATGAAAATTTGGGAGCGTGTGATCGAAAGAAGGTTGAGGCAAATTTCCAAAGTAAAAGAAAACCAATCCGGATTCATGCCAGATCGCTCAACTATTGAAGCCATCCATTTGCTGAGGAGAGCAGTGGAGATTTATAGAGCTAAAAGGAAGAACTTCCATATGATTTTTATTAATTTGGGAGAAGGCTTATGATTCTGTCCCACGAGGGATATTGTGGAGAGTTTGGGAGAAGAGTCAAGTACATGTCCTATACATTAACCTCAGAAAGGATATATATGACAGGGCTTTATCTTGTGTAAGGATCCAGACTGGGAAGACTAGCTATTTTGACATCAACATTGGTTTACATCAAGTTTCAACTTTGAGTCCATTTCTTTTTACTTTGATTATGGATGAGTTGACAAGTCACATTCAAGATGAGATACCTTGGTGTATGTTATTTGCCGATGATATTGTGTTGATTGATGAGACTAGAGATGGAGTAAATGAGAAGCTTGAGGCCAGGAGGCATCCATTGGAGACTAAAGGATAAATAGGGCTAAAACTGAATATATGGAGTGCACCTTTGATGTAAGCACTGATGACGGAATCGAGGTGAAGATAGGTGATGATAACATTCGGAAGAGAGATTCTTTTAGATACATGGGATCTATTCTGCAACATAATGGAGAAATGATGGAGATGTTACTAATAGAATAAATGCAGGCTGGCTAAAGTGGAGAGGGGTCTCTGTTGTTCTCTGTGATAAGAAAATTCATTTAAAAATCAAAGGAAAGTTTTACAAAGCAGCCCTGAGACCTGCTAGGCTCTATGGATCTGAATGTTGACCTGTGAACCATAGACATGTGCAGAGAATGGTTGTAGCTGAAATGAAAATGCTAAGGTAGATGTGTGGACACGCACGCAAAGATCGGATTCGGAATGATGCAATCAGAAAGAAAGTTGGTCTAGCTCTGATTGAGGATAAGATGCGAGAAAACTACTTAAGATGGTTTGGTCACTTGCAAAGAAGGTCAGCCGATGCACCAGTTAGGAGACGCGAGTTTTGGGATGTTGAGCCGGCTAAGAGAGGGCAAGGACGACCCAAAAAGTGTTGAAAGAAGACTATACGAAGGGATCTTAGTTTTTTGAATATAAGCCCGAGATTGACCCAAGATAGATCTGAATGGAGGCAAAGAATCCATGTAGCCAACCCTACTTAATTGTGGGAAAAGGTTTTTTTGTTGGTGTTGTATCCAAGCTGAGGATTGCATGTTCCAGCTTGAGGGGGGTGTTGGAGTATATGTGTCACTTATGGTGTAGATGGGTAAATGGATCACTCTAGGATCCATTTACGACATCCAGGAGTTTAGTCCCGCATCTTCCAGTGGTGGGACTTGGAAGGTCTGAGGATGTTATATAAGAAGCCTTAGACCTCTTGTATCAGTTGAGAAAGTTAATAGACGCATATGACCCTTTGAGACCTTCTCCCGTGGTTACATCCCGCTTCTTAGGGAGTAGGGTTCCACATTAAAATCCCACGTTCTTCATTGTTCTTTATCCTTTATTTCTGATAAGCTTCCGCATTCAAGTTTTCTAACATTAACTACGATGAGTTGTTGAATTTAGTTCATCGGAAGTTCAACTTGGATAAGAACAACCATCAAATTAAATTGTCACATCGCATCCCACGCGAGGCAGGCGAAGAGCCAACGCTGACGTCCATCGTAGACGATGATGATGTACAAGATATTTTTGTATATACCCAAACAATTGGGAAATCAGCAACTGCAGATGTCATTGTTGAGACTCAATTAGGTTCGTACGTGGTGTCGAATGTTGATGATGCAAAGGATCGCCTCCCTTCATGTCCTCTTGTTGTTCGGAGCACTAGTGATCCTATATCGCAGCCAACACCAGTTCACGAATTCATGAACGATGCTCTCTTGAGAGAAGTTAATCGTGCCCCGGATGACAACATCGTGCCATGAATGAAATTAATAGCTTATTTTTTCATGTCTCTTTTGCTTTCTAATTTCATGAATGTTGATTGCAGATAGATCATGAACCTCTTGATACATCAGTATTGACACAGCATGAGCAACATCGTTCGTGCCATGTCTGGGCAGGCGATGTAAGTGATATATGCCTTCTCCATTAATGATAGCAGTTTTTAACTTATGCCTTGTAACCTTTTGTGAGATGCAGGCCTCCTCATGGTTGTGTTGTTGACGATCATGCAGGGACTTCTCAAATGTCGATGATTGATGAAGGCAGTCGATTAAGACCTTTTGAGCCACCAAAAGTTTCGAGGGCATTCCAATGGATGAGGAGATAGAGAGGGGACATTTGTAATGTAAAGTGCAATTTTTCCGGGTTGTAACGTGTATTAAGTGTCGAACATGTATAATTATATTGTAGTTTCAATGTACATAATGTTTGTTTATGTGTATCTTATTGGATTTTTATTCTAATGTGGAAGGATGTTTATAATAGCATTTAATCTTGTCACACAAAATTCTCAGTAGAAAGTTTGGTTCTAAGTGCTTTCAAATCAAGCAAAGCAAGATTTGGGACGGAAATAGGACTTTTCAGGTTTGTAGGGGAAGATTTGGAATGGAATTAGGATTTTCCAGGTTTCCAGCTAATATCGCATTTACGAAATGCGATATAAACATGGGCCAAACAATTTTTTATTCCAGGAACCTCTGTACATGTTGCATGCTTAGTATGCGATATCTTCTTGTTTCCAAGAGAAAACGTGTATGTTGCATGTGTGATATGTGATATAGGCATGTCGCATATAGTAGATGAGACACCTATAACACATCCTCAAGATGTGATACTGCTACAATACTCAAGTATAAATAAAGATTTGTGTAGTATCTAGGGATTTATGTAATCCCAGAGCACTACAAAGGAATTTGCCTCTATTTCAATTCAACTTCTTTTATTCAAAAAATAAGATTATCATGAATGTTCATTAAAAAGTATAAGTTATTAATCTCATTTGCTTGTTTCTTTGATTTCCGATATATCTCAACAATTTGTTTATGCGTAATATGCAATATAATATAAATCTAGTGTGTTAAAATTCACCTCCTTTATATATATATATATATATATATATATATATATATATTAGTTGTTATTGTTCGGAATTCATTATTTTCTTCCCAATACCTCTTAGTAGTCAACTGTCAACATAGCGGCGGCAACAATATGTGAGATATAATGTGTGCTAATGTGCATAATACGCCTCATTTTTTCATATAAGTATATAGTCGTCTGTTATTTGTTTCTCTAAGAACTAGGATGATCTTAATTTGCGAAAAGTCGTTGTTTGTGCCAATTTTGAGATTTCCACTAATATCGTCGATATATCCCAATTCATCCTCAATATATCTCTCTTCAAGCTGACTGATACAATATCGACATCGATATTTCAAACTTTGGTCTAACCACTCCGAGTGGCTTATGGCTTCTTGAATATCCTGTCTTACTTGTGGCAACAAGGATCTATTTTCTTCATTGTGTGATGTCCCACATGGATACACCATTCTTATTGCAGATGGGAGACCAACACCAATTACTGGTCAAGGTGATGTAGAATTTGTTCCTCATATTCGTCTGGATACTGTTCTCTTAGCACATGAGTTTCTTGTGAGTTTATGATATGTTTTCAAAATTACTAAGAAGCTCAATTGTAGGGCTATTTTTATCCAATGTCTCACTTTTCTGGATATGCCGGCAGATCAGGTGATTGGCTATGGCTGTGAACAAGGGGTTGTATATCACATGACGCAATCTCCTTTTGTCGATCATGTGTCTACTACTAATAGGGGATCATCTACCTTCATGTGGCATCTTCGACTTGGTTACCTATCCCTACAAAAAACGAGAGGAGTTTTACCACAGATTCTGATGTAGCACACAACGAAGAATTGGGGCTCAATTTGCATCTGTCGCCCCACAATTACATCCAATTAGATCTTTTTTAGGATTTTAATCAGAGTCTAACTAATTAGGGTCAAACTATTTTTATCTACGGTTAATTGAATTCGTTGCAAATTTTATTTTTATTTAAAATAACGAGATCGTTTGTGATCTCAAATTAATTAATTAATTGGTTAGAGTCTATTTAGGGTTTAGTTACATAGTTTGTTAGGCAATTTAGATGATAGTTAGGATTTGTTAGGATTTTTATTGTATTTGTTTCCTTTTACTTTTAATTGCAATCCCCTCTTCCCTCTTATATAAAGAGAGCAAAGGATTATGTATTAAGACAGTCGAAGTTAAAACAAATTTGGAGTTTCTCCATTATCTCTCTCCCTCTCCCTTTTCCTCAACGCGATCTTCGGGATTCTTCTTCTCCAAATCCCTTGCAACATGCGAGTTTTCTCTCCTTGCTCCCTTTAATTTCTTCCACCAAATATTCCCACTACCTCAAAAAAGATTTTTCATCATTGAAAAATTCTCGTTTGCATCAAATTCACGCCATTGCCTCCTTCAGTATGAAGCCTACCAACTTGAAAAACAACACAGAGCTTTATTTCCAAGTCATCCTATTCGTATCTAAGTCTATCGTTGATCTCTAGCATTCTGATGTGTAAAGTCATAGTCGTGCTACAGATCACTCTGGGCATAGGTTTTATCTTGTTGCAGTTGAATTTAGCCATATCTCATGGATCTTCCTTGTGAAATCTAAAACCAAAGTTGGGAATATTATCAAAGATTTCATGGTTGAAATGGAAAATGCTTCTGTTCATATGGACAATACCCTGGATTTTTGGAACAACTTCTTGATATCCTTCTTCAAAGAGCATGGCATTCTTCACCAAACATCTTGTCCATACACCTCAAAGAAAAACGTGGTTGAGTGTAAACATCATCACATATTGGATATGGCTAGAACTTTATTTATACAGAGTAGCAGTTTAGCACCCCTCTTAGTTTTGGGGGGACGCAATGCTTACTACAACATATCTCATTAACCGCATGCCCTCCACCATATTAAAGAACAAACTCCTTACTCTTCACTTCCCTAATAAGAATCTTTTTCATGTTGAACCCAAGGTATTCGAATGTGCATCTTTTGTTCATCTTATGTCTGCGTGCTAGGATAAACTTGCTCCCATGGTTGTGAATTGTGGGATACTCCATAACCCAAAAGGGGTATCGGCATTACGGTCCTATTTATCATTTTTTGTGGGTGTGAATGATGTCAAATTCTTTGAATTCATCACATATTATTCTATTTCTGGCTCTCATTTGGTTACTTCTGAGGTAAAGGAAGTTGCATATCTCCCTATGTCAAATATGTCTATCAGTAATGTTCCTCCATCGTGTTGTTACACACGAGTGTATTCTCCTCGTAATGTCAATCAAGGGAATGCACCCTCGGTTGCCACATCCGATGGTAGAAACATGAGTAATGTTCCTCCATTATGTCCTCATGTCGAAATTCAATGGTAGAACTTGGCATATTACTTGATGTCGATGAAGACATGGTAGTTAATTATCATGTGGTTAAAGTGCATGATTAGATAAATACATACATCTAATCCATGAAATGTTCATTTTGAAAAAAAAGGAGGTAGCACCCTCGATTGGTGCTTGTCCTAGAATATATTAAAGCGATAACCTTGCAGAATCGGGTCTCAAAAAGAGATCTACCAAGATGAGTTGCATTTTCCACATAAGACTTATCCTCCCTGAATAAGATACCATTACGCGAAGGCCAAATGGACCCAAAAAATTTCAATTGGTTTCCAAACTTCCGTAGCAATTCTGAACTGATTCAAAACAAGACTGTTTCAAAACTTAAGAGTGGGAAGAAGTATCAAGCCAAGTAATCCGTAGCCTCTTAGACTCGCCGCACAAGCGCGCAAGTATAAAAAAGGTTGATGAGGTCCTCAAAAGTTGAGTCGCAAACTGAACAAGAATCATTCGCATTAAGGTGGAAAAAGGCCCATCGTGCCAAAGTCAAAGTCCGCTCCCACCATTGAATCTATAGTAAGACCTCAATTTTCAAGGGTATGCACAGAGTCTTAATAAAGTTGTAATCATGTTCTCTATCACTCATTGGGGAGTTGCATAAGGCCATGAGTACCAGATACACCTTCTTAACCGAGAAAAAATTGTCTTGTCGAAACCAATGGTCTCGGCATGCAATTGGAGGACCTAGAAAACCTAGGACAAAGTTCAACGTGCTAATAAAATCCTGAAGATGCTACTCTGAAAAACATGCAGAGAAAATCGGTGCCCATTGGTTGTCCATCCAAGTGTCCTTTAACGATGCACCTTGGTTTGCCGCCAAGACCAAGAGCCGCATAAGGCCATGAGTACCAGATACGCCTTCTTAACTAAGAAAAAATTAGCTTGTCGAACCCAATGGTCTCGGCCTGCTGTTGGACCTAGAAATCCTAGGATAAAGCTCAGCATGCTAATAAAATCCTGAAGACGCTACTCTGAAAAACCTACAAAGAAGGTCGGTGCCCATTAGTTGCCCATCCAAGTATCCTTTAGCGATGCACCTCGATTTGCTGCCAAGACGAAGAGGTGAGGAAAACGGAGATTCATGGAACCTTCCCTCATATGCTCGTCTAGATAGGATCTTAATGAAGACCCATCTCCCACGACCGACCTTGCATTGGAGCGCAGTTCAGGGACTACCGTACAAACTCCTTCAGAGTATAGCGAGCGGGAAGGAATAGTGGGATTCTGCAGGAGAACATATATCTTTTTAACTAAGCAGAAAACATGGTCCATTTTACTGCCATGGGGTCGAGCAACCCATTTGAGGAGGAGCACTTTATTCATATCTTCCAAACTCCGAAACTTTAAGACCACCTACTCTAAGAGAAGCGCAACAGTATCCCAACTTATTAGATTCATGCCCCTAGATCTGCCATATGAAGGGTACCACAAAAATCTTCTCATGCATGTTTCAAGATGCACGCGGATTCCCACCAAAAGGATGCGGGTAGACATGAAAAACACAGGGCTCGCGGTTAAAATTGCCTTCAATAAAATTAACCTCCCTCCTCAAGAGAGGCATGAGGCCTTCCATCCACCTAATTTTTGCTCAAACCTTTGAACCACATATAACCTGTCTGAATGTCTTAGTCTCCAGTCAGAAAGTAGCAGCCCCAAGTAACAAAGCGAAAGGCATCCAAGTTGGATGGAGATGATCGTTGCACTCTCAGCAACTTCATCATCGGAGAGTCCAAAAGGGACAAATGTTGATTTAGATCGATTAATTCTCAGGCCAAAAAAATACCAAAAATGTCAAGCACTGCACTCATACCTTTGACTTCCTCTGCACCCCCCACCCAATAAAAATACTAGTGTCATCCGCATACTGCAATATGGAATAAATATCTAGCTAGAATCCCCCAAGGAAAAGACAATCCATAAAGTCATAAGCCTTTCCAAAAATTGATCTTCCATAGAAACCCTCGCACTCTCCTATGTTTCCAATCACCAGCAATCTCCGACATTGCGACAATGTCGTCCATCATAAACCAAACAGGAATAAATGTGGTCTGAACTTCATCCACAAGCTCGCCCAAAACACTACACAAATGTGTAGGCAAAACTTTATCTACAATCAAACAAACCCCATCAAAAAGGGCAAAGGGACTGAAGTCCTCTACCCGAAGAGATGTCTCTTTCTCTAATAGGAGGAAGATAAGTGCATGGTTCAGTTTATCAGAACCATGATTTCCAATGGAGAACTCCTTCAATATTTCCATAATGTTATTGCACGCCAAGGACCAGAGTTCTCTGAGAAAAGGATTGGGAAGCCATCCAGGCTAAGAGAACCCTTCGTGTTACGCTCTCCTAATGCAGAGGGAACCTCACCAATCAAAAAATCCTTCACAAATGTAGTCTTCATTTTATTAGACAAAGAGGAGACCACCAAATCTCCCTAGCGCCAACTGCTATGAGGACCATGAGGACCCATGCTATGAAAAAAAATCCCATTACAGCTCTGCCCACCTCTTTACCCCCGTCAAAACGCTCACTCCCTACCAACATCGAGTTAATGTGATGTAGCGCATCCTTCTATTAGCAATGGCATGGAAGTACGTCGTGTTTGCATCCGCTTCCCTTATCGAATGTTGTCTGGATCTATGTCGTCATTCAACCTCATGCTTCAGGTCCTCCTCCTAGATGATTTTCTTAAATTCGGACCAATCTGACAATTCACATGTCCTCTACCCAGTATAGCAAGCACAACCTAATGTTGAGCCGCATCACGACAAGCCCCCACCCCACCCCCCGATGCATGAACTTCCTTCTTAAAAGCATAGAGTTTTAATATCAATGCCTCCAGTTTGTGGGCAAGCCTCAATGTCGTACCTTCACACTGAAGTGAAGACCAAAAATCATCGATCATCTCCCTGAAGCCTTCCTTAAATAGCCATGCCTTCTCAAAGGACAAAAGGTTCGAGGGAAAACATTTTGGAATTTCAATTAAAGGTGTGTAATTGAAACGCGGTCGAGGCATAGCAACAACATGCGACAAGGGAAAGGCAGTGCTAAATGACACGAGCAAAGAAATCGATCAATTCTTGATTTCACCCCTGAGCTCCTCCCAAGTGTACAAGAGTCCACATCATCTAGCACTTCCATCTAAAGATCGTGTACCATGTTCAATAAAATATGCCAAACCCAGATCCTAGCCCTCATCCATGAGAGCACAATCCACCATGTACAAGGTAGCATTAACATCTCATCCCATCAACCAAGGGGTTAAGGAAAATAGCAGGTTCGCTTCCCGAGATCCCCTAAAGTCTTGGTCTAAGGGCTGAATCTGTGGGTCCATACACACTCAAGAAAGCTCTGTGGACCCCGTTGTTTGTCCCTATGTAGAATTGATATGATGTGTGTACCAGCAAGCTCAGACACAAATTCAAAACAATCACTATTACATGCTACAAGGAACCCCCAAAACTCCCTATTGCATCCACTTACTCTGAAATTGGAGAACCTAGCATCTCCAACCAATCTCTACAATATGTCGCTTCATGACTAGATTTTGGTCTCTTGCTGAAAAACCGTGTTGCCTTGTCATTCAAATAGTAGCCTCTTAACACCCCCCCCCCATTCTCTGGGTCACCAAGACTCCAAACATTCCAATAAATAGCTTTCATTTAGAAACTGATGGGATCCCAACGACAACACGCACCACACCAGCATCTCTTGCATTGTGTAGCTTGAAATGGCATAGATTATTCGCAGTTAGATTGTCATCACGCTTGGGACACAACGGTGGACTACTTGCAGCCTTCATCACTGATGGAAAAGCCGCAGAACTCGTCATTGCCTCTAAATGATATGAAACAACCCTAGCAGGCAAAGGTTTAGCATTCTAAGGAGAATCCACAACCGGATCTTCAAGAGCAGTACAATCAACCGGAGCATCACCATCCACTGGAGAATCTCATGCTCATGCTGGAAAAATGGAAGGCTTCAATGTCTCTGCAACAGAAAGGGAACGATCCCCTGCTCGAACAGAACCAAAGGACTTGAAAAGGACCGGGTTGGGTGGGAGGAGTTGATTCTTATGTGGCATCCAAAGAAAGATTCGCCAAAGGTGCTAGCTCAAGTCGGGTCAACTCAAGGTCAAGATGGGTCAAATCCAACCTAGACACGGATCCAACAAGGGTGAAACATTGCCCACCTCTACCGAGAAAACCCTAGAAACGTCCTTTTGAGGTGTTGCAGCAACTCTCGATCCACATTTCACAGGATTTAAAACCCCCTTCAATCTTACAAATATTTCTACGGGGGCAGCGACCACTAGAGGAGGCCTCTCTAGCACCACCGCCAGTCGATGATGCAAATCAACAGAGAAAGCCGGTGTATGAGGCAGAAGTTTGACCATGTAAAGAGAGAATCTTGTTCTCCCCACCCGCAAAATAAAATCTTCAGCTAAAGAAAGCTCATTCTTCCCCGAAATAGTGAACAATTCAGATCTCACATCCGATCTTGAGGATAGCCAATTAGAGAGAACCTCTTGCACCAAGCCTACCTCCCAGAGAGCCGATCTCAAAACCTCAACAAACTTAGAAAGAAAAGGTACTCCCTCTATGCACGCCACTCGCACCTTCTCTGGCCTCTCCCCATCAGTGAACACCCTCGTCGGGGTCGCCCTTCTAATAGGGTATAATTCAGCAACATCGCGATGTTCTCTATTAGGCAAACCTCGAGCACAAAAATCCATCTCTCCCAGAATAGCCACATCCCTCGAGAAAGAGGGCCTAAGAACATAACTAAGCTATGATGCAACTAAATCCAGGTCCGAACTTCCCTCCATGATAGAGCGAATAAGAAAGCCCTAAACCCATAGCTTTAGATCAAAGAGAGCTCCTTTCACGACATATGAAAATGATCATTTGGCAACTACATGCACTCACACAGAACCATCGAGGTGACACAAGCCAACCTTCGCACCACTGGTCTAACATTGACCATTGACCCTTCCTTCAAGCTCTAATTAGCAAACCTCAGGCAAGAAGAACGAACATGGCATGCCCTTCCGCACGAGAAATATCTTGTTGACGAGGGACAGAACCACACGAAGTGCCCACAATGCATGCACCGGAAACAAAATGGACCCAATTGAGACCTTTTACGATAAGAGACTGCTGATCAACCCTCTAAATCATGCCCCTCTCGCATAATGGTAGCCCTCCTAAACATGCCTCCTCTTCACATGCCCTCTTCCGCCTGGCTCCTTCTCCGGGAAGGAATCCCGAACACTCCCTCTCGATTCCTCCCTCTCGATTTCTCCCTCTCTCAATCTCTGTCTCTCCCCTTATATTTATAATTTACAATAACATAATAGTAAACTACAGATAAACTAAAATATCTAACTTCACACCAGCCCTCTAGTTTTCCAAAATCATGTTTAAGACTCTGGGTTAGTTAATTTCTAATTTTTAAAAAGAATTCACAAATTAAAAAGAAAGCAAAGAAGTCACATGAGGGAATCCTAGTCCTTGTTTTTAAGCTTGAGTCTTCAGGTCTTCAGAAATAAGAAAGAGAGAAGAAAGAAATGAGAAGGAGAATGAAAAAATCAACAAAACATTATAAAAGAAGAATGAAGAATGAAACCCATGCCCACAGCCAATTTACCAAAGTAGAGCATTATTTTGTCATTCTTTAGTCCACATGTGGCAGTACATGTAACCCGTGATATTTAAAAAATTGCAAGGTATACCATTTTTTTCATTTGTAACAACGACATGCCCCCGATATTTTAATATATCGTCATCATATTGATGGACATGCCGTCTGCACCTAGGAAATCAACTCTCTAGATATATCAGCATCGTCGAAGCTGGTGGCATGACACGATATGTCGGTTTATTGCACCATGGCACCTTTGTATATAATTAGGACCAAGGGAGTTTATGAGAAAATTAACATCACCGGTTGATTATGGATGAGAAGAGTGGTCTCAATATATATATATGTTCGTCAAAGAGATCACCAGAATGGTCATCGAAGGAGATTGACAGAATGGTCGAGCCGTCATCAACTGCTAAAGATGGATAAATGGTTACAAGACCACCCACCCCAAAGGAGTTGTCATAGTGTTGTCTGTTGGGGGTTTGCGGAGGTCACTCCAACGATCGTTTGAGTGCGAGGAGGTTGGGTTCCCCACTTCGAGTTCACTTCAGAATGATCTCTAGGATGAATCACTAGAGCACAACCATCTGTCGGATCTGAGAGAGAAAGAGAGCAAAAGGTGCAACAGATACTTATCTGGTTGTGAGGAGGAAGGCATAGGAACAAGGACGTGTTGACCACCAGCCTAGGACCACCGTTATGATACCAAAAGAAGAAGAATACGCATATCTTCCATTGGAACCTAGTCCTCTCTTAGATAGAGAGGTTAGTGGCAAAACTACAAATAGACCCTCCTTGAGAGAAGTCACGCAAAAAATAAACCTAAAGGAGATATTCAACAATAATATAATGGACAAATATTTAAAAAAAGCAAGAATGGCCCTTACCAATTCCCATGGGTGAATAGCTTGATGAAAAATGGAATAAAGAAGAAACCCCACATAACAAAGAAGCAGGCTACCAAAGGTTCCCTGTAAATTGACGTTGTAAACAGATTAACAAGCAAGCTTGCACATTTTCATAATAGTAATTCTTTTTTTAAGATTTTTCTTCACTGAAAGTCATCAACTACTGAAAACACGATATCTATAAAATACCTTCCACAAACGACTTTGTTGCTCTTGATTACTCTCAAAAGACCTTATCATCTCCTCTTGCTCTTGAGATACGATACAATTGAAACAAAAGAAACCGTTTTGGAAATGAGAATGGTATAGCAAAATAATTACAGATAGAAAACTTTAGTTAGAAATACAGTTTTAGACTCTACCATTCCAAAAGAAACTGTTTTCTCAAATTTAGTTCCAGACATCTCAAGGCACAAACCTTCTTGTAATATCTGGATTTCAAAATCAACTTCCCACTTTCCATAACTAGAACAGGTCATGATAAATTCTACAAACAATCTGATTTAGAGTCGTAGTTAGACGAAACTTCCTTGAAATTTAGGCATTTCAAGTAAAATTCCATATTCTAGCATAAAAAGGTGTCACCTACCTCGGGATATTTTGCCTTATTATGATATCAGAGTTGAAGTAATTTTTTGCCCACCTAAAAATCCATTCAAGTAATTGCTACAAAGGGCATCTACACATTTCCCTTCTCAACAAATTTAAGGCAAATATTTCAGAATGGATGAAACCTGTGGTCCTTACCGCATCTTAATAAATAGCATACTAAGAGATGGCAATTATAGGGTGTGTGTGTGAATCGCAAGCCCTCGCACATTCTTGAAACTTGCCACTTTTATTCTAGTCGTGTGTAATGTGCAATTTGCAAGATTTTCTTAATGGACCTTATGATTGTCAATATGTTAATCATGGCATCATTCCACTAGATTAACTTCCTGGTCAGAGTAAGAAAACATACAGGCTAATTGCAAGTATATATAACTTAATGGTTGGGTAAGAATCGTAAGATAACATAAAGGTCAACCACAAATAGGCCTGAAAGCATATGGCCCTCATTAAAAGGAATCCAAGTCAGCATTGAGTTTAATTAAATACAATGTGTACATCTCCCAAGAACATGTATGAAAGAAACTTGGATTTTAATATTTTTGTTTGAGTTTTTTTTTAATGAAAACAGACTAATATTTCCCATCTTAACGCATATAGCAATGAGAAAACCCAAAAAAGCTTATTGCCATCAACAAGCTGCTTTCTTCCACCTAACGATAATGGTATATTGGCTCTATTATACCATCAAGGTGTTCTTCCGCAATGAAATTCTCGCAGAAGTAATAGATAACATGAAGGCGCCCTGTTTGGGCTAGAACACTTTCACCAAACTCATGCAGAATAAAAGTTTTTGCAAGTTGTAAAGTCAATTCTAAATCTTCCTCTACAAAATTATAATCCGATGAATTATCTACAACACATGCAAGCTATAGCTTTCCACTTATATTTCTGTCTCCACAATCATCAGCTAAGTTACCACCAAATAATTGCTCACATGCCATGCTCAAATCAAGACCTTAAGATTCACCGAAACCCATAAAATACTAGTACAATCAAATCTAAATGAACGATAATTTATAGATACCTCACCCTCATACAGATGAAAGGTGTGTAGATCTGGAAAATAATAGTCTAATAAAAGTTTCCACTAACCTTGATCTAGTGGCATCCTCTTTAAATAAAAGAAACGCTTAAAAAATCAAGCCCGGGCATCTGTCCATGATCTCTTTATTTTTTTACTTGGGAACTTCATTTTAATGTTCCACAAACTCTATTGTTGACAGAGATCATGCAAGATTGCATGACGAACATGACTCGGTCATAAGGAATAGCCGAATAGGTGACATAAAGATATGACTAGAGTATCAATTGGCCCAATAAGAATATCTTTGACCGTTATTAACATAATATATGTTTGATATGCAGCATGATTATTAAGTGGAAATTAAATTTTAGAGTAAGATGAAAGGTTAAAAATGAAATTCTTTTTAGGTATTACAAAACGAAATAGCAGTTGGTGTTTATCTATCTCATCCATGCAATTACAAAATCTACTTATTCGGTGTCAAACTTCTTGTCTTATTGATGATGGAGGCATCAATTGAATCCACTCTAAAATAGGCCAATATATGTGTCCAAGGATTGGTGAAATGAAGTAGTTGTAACTTGTAAGTGGTTCGAAAATAGCTGTCTAAAATCATGAGGACAGTGGTATGTGCTTGATGTTACATGTATAGGTTATTTTTGAAAGAAAGTTACATGTATCATGACTACACCCCGCTGTGTTATGAGAGTGTACAAACCATTTTGGCTACACAAATCCATGTGCATACAGATTGTTATCTGTTGAGTTCAACTCGGTTATTAACTTGATACACTTACATCCAAAACATTTAAAATAAAACACCAGATGACATGTGCATGTTCCGTCCAAACATTATTTTCAACAAATCTCTCGAAACGTGCATAAATATGTGGACATTTCACATTCACATTGAACATCACACAAATCAATGAATACTTATTTATCCAGCAAAATTTTACCAAAACAAAGCTTAGTATCAACAATCTGTAAACTCCTTCGAAGATCCTCTGGAAACATTCAGATACATTTTTTATTGTGCTAGATACATTTCTTATTGTGCTAACATAAAGTTTGTCATCACTAAAACATAAAGCACAATAATTTTGATTGCCAATTCCTTCCAAGTATATCCAGGCAGATGCATCTTTATGGATAATTTCCTAATCTCTTTATACTTGTAGGTAGTTATCATGGTGTGTTGTATAAGATTCCACAATCAAATACGATCAGCATAGCATATGTTTACTAGCAATAACATAAGCAGGAACGATAATAATTGTCATGCTTTAGATGAAAGTATTACGGTAACAGATTGTTCAAACCTGTGAAATGGCTAGCGACAACACAAATATAGGCACGGTTAATAATTCATGATGATCTTTCAAAAGCTACCTTTTACACACTTGCATAAAATATAAACGATATTGGAGACGAAAGGGAATAAAAGGTGAGAAAAACGTAAAAGGAGCGATGTAGAGAAGGATGGAAACAATATAGAAGCTAAGCTGAAAGAGGTGTTGAAGGGGATGAAGAGAAAATATATATAGATGTTGGGAGGAAGGAAAGATGAATGAAAAGGAAGAGAATGCGAGTGAAGATAGAGAACGGAAAATCATGTCCGCAGTCTCCCTTCCCGAAGACATCTCGAGCGATCCCGTAATCCAAAATCTGCCCAAGCTGTTGATTCAGCAGAAATCAAATAATCAAACTCACCTCTCAAACACTTCAAAAAAATTTGCCAACTGGATCACGAAATTCCTCCCAACTTGAGCTCTTATACGTACCGATGACCCCCAATTTCCATTGAAACCACGCGAAAATCCAGTCTCGGAATATAGACGAACATTAGGGGTTTTTTGGATGGGGAAAATGGATTGGGGTGGACCTCGAGTGTCGATGGGTTGAAAGTCGTCCCGAGTGGGAAGGGAGAAGCGGTCGACCTCCTCCCCTTCGCCCTCCGCGCGGCGTGATCGCCGCCACTTCCTCGTAAGCTTCATCATCGCGCCGAGAAGCCCCAGTTCGTCGCCGGTGTTCAAAACTGTTCAGACGAGAGGATGGAGTCGCCGGTTCTGCGTGCCTTTTTGTTAGGCCGGAGGTTCCTGGAAACACACATGTAAAATGGAGTGCCGAGAGGAGAGGTTTTCCAAAAACAATTAAAAGAGCAAAAACAACATTTTCATGTGATTCATCACAAAATCAATGATTCGATATATTTTCTATTCTATTCTTTTCATTTTCAAATTCATTTACAATATATTTTTAGTACACTTTTTCATATTAAATGCATTTACACTCTTCCCTTTTATAATATTAAATATATGCATTCTCTATTAAATGCATTTACACTCTCTAACTCTAGTTAATATTAAATGTATCAACACTCTTCATTCTTTTATATATATTTCCCATCCATGTTCTACCGATTTGAAGGATAAAAGAAGTAACGAGGGATAAGTAGGATATATCATTCATTCTTGTTCAGTTGATTTGAAAGATAAGGAATAAGTGGTGTTTATCCCTCATTCTTATTCAGTAGATTTGAGAGATAATGAAGAATGCTTAATGCCGAATGAAACGTGATAGATGGTGTAATTATGATATGACAACCTTATCTCAAGATCAAGGTTTGAAATCTCGATTTTGATTTCATTTCAACCACCCATAAAGGGAAATAACGAAATTTCAATGATATCGATGGAAATCTCGGAAATGACGCAAAAAGATATTTTTTTTTCAATTTTTCATAAATTAAGATCATCCAGGTTATTATAACAATAAATAACTTATAACTAAATAATTATATCACACATATTGCTCATCTATACCCCATATGTCGCACATATCTGTCATATCATTGTCAATGATGGCTGATGACCGATAGTATATAAATGAAGTTCATCTAGACTCTCCAAACAATAAATGTTACAACCGAAATTAAAAAACATTAAATTGAAGGAGAGGGAATTGCAAGGGCTTCCTTGTAATTTTTCTACACAATTGTAAATGAGAAACATGACTCGAGGTCCATTCTCAGCACCTTCATTACTTTCGCCTAGCAGAGAGGGAAAGAAGGAAGAGAAGGGGAAAAGAGGAGAAAATAAAAGGGAAAAGGAGGAGAAGAAGATAAGGTAAGGCATCTAGACTCCATCCATTATATTTTTCTTTTATTAAAGTGTGTAGTTGGAACAAAGAGGTTAATGGTGATGGGCTTTAGTTTTTCTTTTGAAAACTTATGAGGATGTTTTGTCATGTTCAAAAATTATATTCTTCATGCTGAAATTGGGTTTTTGCATGTATGTTTTCCTAACTTTTGTGATAGATTGATGGTGGAATAACATCGTTCCTTGTAGATTATGATAATAGAATATATCAATTTTATTGAGCAGAATAGCTTAAACAACGGATAATAGCCCATTTGAATGAGAGAATCGAAGATCTAAGGAAAATATACTACGGTGAAAAGCTACCATAAGGAAAGGGTAAATGTGTGAATGTTTGTGATTAGTTTGATAGTTAGAAGTTGACGAATTGAGATGAAAAATAATGATGAAATGATTAATGTTATGAGTATTGTAGTTATCGAAAAGTTTAATGAAAGAAAAGATGGAAAGTGATTATTATTATGGGAGACATAGGTGTATGGATGTAAATAATGATGAAAAAACTAGATTTTTTATGTGGATTTTTAGAAGACCCATCTTAAATTTGAAGATTTTTTCACTGTACAACATATTTACTTTAAGTGTGTGGAAGAATACATGCTTTAAAAGAAGTTGTGGATTAAAGGAGGACTCTCAATAGTATGGCAATCAATCTTGGAAAAATAAGAGGATTGTTAGGAGAGTATTTTATAATATGTATTGGATTATCCTTGTTGAGGAAAAAAAAGATGATGAGAGATGAGCGGACGGGGAAAGAGATTAAGATTTCACGTAGAATTATTGATCATTAATTTCCCATTCTCCAACGATTTGGTCTACCATAATGTAATCCTGTTTATACTTGCAGCGAAGCCAGACTCGAATGGATTGTTTTAGAGTTTGAACGTAAAGCCTACTCATATCATAGTGAGCATTTCCTTGAATTAAATAATTTTTTACCATTCCTCTTGCTGAGTTGACTGTCTATTTAGTTATTGTATTTTTAGATTACGTAGATATCTAAGTGTTAAGTTAATATTTATGACACATGGTGAAAATCCATGGGAATCATATATACTGGGAGATGTATTTGATTTTATGAAAGAGACTTGGGATTATAGATATAAAAATATACGGTGAAAGAAAATATGAGTGAAATAAGAGAAACTACCCTACTGACCAAGGCAGATCCTTCGAATCGAAGGTTGTGGTATAACACAAGAAGAGGTAACCGGTCGGATATTAATATGTGATAAGTCACAAGAAAATTACAAGCCTAGAAAGTAAACAAGGAGTGACTCTGAGGATAGTCACCCGAGAAGTGACGACTTCTCACTCCGTCCATGTAACGGACATGACACTCGAAGGTTAACAAATCAAGAGACCACTAGTAAGTTAGTGTACTTGCTAGCTGCAAGTTATCTTAACCACTAGGGAATTCCTGAGATGAGTTACATAATATGTACAATAGCATGTATCATAACCAATAGCATGAAGATTGGTAATGGAAGAAAAGTGAATGCGGACTGACTAATACCGAAGAAGGAAAAATAGGAAAAAGGAAAAGAGAAAAGAAAACATCCATCACCCATAGAATATAAAATTGTTACTTTCATCCTAGTTATGTCTTTAATATGTCCTCGACGAGCCTTTGCTCACATCCTTAATTGACAAACCAACCCAGGTGATGGTCAAGACTCGCATCATTGCGTGGAAGTCCACCCGACCGCCTCGACGCCCACTCTGCCTACATTCAATGCCGACACACCCAACTCTCCCACCAACTATCATGTCCATGCCCCCTCGAGAAGATAGCGAACCGAGCATCACCTCCCCGTACCACATCCAGAGAGAAGAAGATAGGATTCTCGTCATTGTTTTGGAAATAATAACTTTTATGACCAATCTTACTTCGAGGTTGAAAATAATGATCCGCTACCGGTGCCAACACCAGCCACCTTATGACGATGAATGATGAAAGATGATAACTTTAGGAAGGATTCCTTTTTGATGGTTTTTTGTGATTATAAGTGGGGATGTAAATTTTTACACCCCATTATGAAAATGAACATACGATGTTGATCTGAAGTTTAGTTGTTTAGTTGTATAACAAGAAGTTAGTTTAGCTTAACTTTTGGGAATACCTTTTTTTATAACCAAGAAAACTGGTTGGAAATTTTTTAGGTGGCCATGGAATTAAATGGATATATTCAGTTGTACATATCCATCCATATATTTTTATGTCCCTGTGGTTTTTGTTGGGATGTTTGGAAATAGAATTTTTTGCTCTATTGCATGTTCTTTTTGAAGGATAAGGGATAATCCTCAAGCGCATCACGGAAGCGTGAGCGTCGTATCGAATACGACGAGGAACGACTAGTCGCACTAGTTGTTCTATGCAGTGGAAATTAAATTTTTTTCATGTGACGAAACCACATGATCCAAGAACACTTGTCGGATCGTTTCGTCTAAACCACAAATAAGTAATAGGATTACCTCTTGAAGTGTGGTTGCGATCGAGTCTCTAAACGAAGAGACCTCCTGTCTCAATCGGAGGAGATGCTTGCGAGCGTGTTGATGAAACACGTGCTTCTCGCAATCCTTGTTGATGATCCAATCGACAAATCTCCTGATCTCGATACACGAGATCCGACGTCTTCTTCACGAGTGAGGCGCACCGAAGGAGATGGAGATCCACGAGCAAACGATCGGGCAACATAATGACGACGCTGCGGCGATGGAGAACCTCTCTAGGGTACCCATGGTGGACGGCCACATGAGAGAAGAAGAGAGGGTGTGTAGAGAGAGAGAGAGAGACTTGTGTTCTCTTGTGTGTAAATAAGAAAAAAGGGGTTGCCTCTCCTTTTATAATATTTTGGGATCCATGGATCTCAATCCATGGACAACACAAATCCAATGGCTCACATTGATTTATGCTTCTTTTAATGGCTAAGATTTGTGTTGGTAAAAACCAACAATAATTAATTTAATTTAGATTAAATATATATTGATAAATCAATATAAATCAATCCCAGATTAAATCAAGCAATCATGGAGATTATTGGAATGAAGATTGCCTCCTTCCATGATATGGGATTTGGTGGCAATCTCATGTAATCTCATGATATCTCGTGAGATTACATTATTCCATGGAAATCTCCAAGATTTACAACAACACTTGTTGTAAATTATTCAACAAAAATAATTCATAATTATTTTGTGAATATTGCAATCTTGCCATTGGAAATTGTGAATCACATTCACAACCCAAAATAAAATGTGAATTACATTTTCAATTTAATGTTCAGTGTGAATCCAATTCACATTAACATTTAATTAACAAATGTAAATTACAAATAGCTATCTCTTATATATTATAAATCACATTTATAATATATATGATTAATATGGATAGTGCTATCCACATTATTCAATATCTATGATAATTAAATCACATTTAATCATCTTGGTTCTCTATTCTCATGTGCCCAAATAATATGAATCATATTCACATTATTCACATCTTTGATAATCAAATCACATTTAATTATCTAAGATAACTCTCTTTATAATATGAATCGAATTCATATTAATCATGATAATTAAATCACATTTAATTACCAATTTACTCAATGCTTGGATACATATATCAACAATGAAATTATCCTGAACTCTTTCAAGAATAATGTGCTTTCTCCGTGAATACTTAAAGATAAGGACAGTGCGATTGTATTGTTTCACGTATAGTGACTTGGATATTGAGGTTACATCTCAAATCCAGATCTCGAACCTCCCATAGATGCTTGATTAAATCAAGATCGTAAATCTAATCTTATCATTGCATTCGAATCATATTCAGATCAATGCCCAACATTTGGACCAAGATCATCACTTCTCTACTGAGAGGAGTCACTAAAATTCAGACCCGTTTCATCACTCCCTAGGAATGGAAGCATCATGGTTATACAACCATTTATGATCACATCACCCTCAGGTATTCCCAATACCTGTACATCCTGCATATGGAAAGACTCAGAATAAACCTGAAGTATAAGATCAATTTTACACTGTCTACTTCAAAATTTTATCATTAAGTTTTTCATTTGACTATTGGGAGTTGGTATCGATCATATCCTTTCCAAAAGCATATATCATACCCAGATGTTGATCATATACTTTCCAAAAGTATATATCAAACCTACAAATTCAGTCAAGTTTCCAAAGCAAGACGACCGTGCACGAAATTTGATACTTTCGAATATCTCATGAGTGAGCTCATGTCTTCCAGTTCAGTAATGAACCTGTATGATCCCTTTGAGAGATCGTATTACTCATATGCCCTTACATGCACACCAACACATCGGTGTATAGACCTTGATTAGGTCATCAACCTATTGGTCCGTCAAATGTACATACTCAGACATATAGTAACACATCTGTCTCCGGTCAGAGGACGCGTGCCTATATCGTGATAGCATACGACATAGGACTTAGGTTATCTCGATCTCGTTAAGTCAACTCTTTGACCTAACTAATCTGTCTATTCCCATGCAGAGGACCTGCATCAAGAGGTCGGTCAGATATCAGCCAAGTGAGAAAGGATTGACATCTCCTACTCAGGCTGGAGATTCTCTCTTAACAATCATTTGACGGTACTTGATGAGTTCTCAATCCAACTCTTTAGATGTCCATCTAAGTACCAGCCTCTATGATTCAATAATTGAATCAACAGTTGTATGATCATCAAGATAGCCATGATACATAACCCTAATTGTACTAATGGACCTATTATGCAAATTATTTATTCTTCATTTCAGATTAGGGGATGATATTCGCAATAACATTTATTGCATAATGGCTCGCCGTGGGCTCGCATATCCAACACTTTTCTTGGTAAACTGTTGGGCAGCAGGTTATAAGCATCATGTGTCGATCAAACCCGATCGTGTTGGGCACTGGGGATCGGGACGTGACAGAAGTGGAAGTAAATGAGTATATTCAATTGTACATATTTATCCATATGTTTTCATGTCCATGTGATTTTTGCTAAGATGTTTGGGAATCAAATTTTCTGCTCTATTGCATGTTCTTTTCTTAGTAAATTGTTGGGTAGCAGGTTATAAATATCATGTGTCGATCAAACCCGGTCCTTGGACACAGGGGATCGGGACGTGACATAAGTAGTATCATAGCATCATTGCCCAAATTTACTTAAAAATTAGAATAAAATAGAGCCCTAGAGATCTTGTTCTCTCTAAAGTAGGATTATTTCTTATCGCATCGAAAAATTCTTTAGATTATCCTAATCAAGCAATTGAATTTTTAGAAAATACCGTCGATGAGGAGAACGCAAAATGCAAATTCTGGTGGTAGTCGTCCTGGAAGGAGGATCTTGATGCAACAGTTTATGGAAATGATAATGAGTAAGCTTGATTACTTAGAGTCCCAACTTCCACTTGCTACAACTAATAGACACAAGGAAGAAACAGAGGTCGAGCAAGAAGCAAAAGAGTTGAACCAGGGTCGACCTGAAAGGCCTAAAAGAAGGGAGCATAATTTACAAGACAATTTAAATGATGTTGAAGAGGAAGCCAATGAAAGTTATGAAGAGGAAGAGATGCCAGATTCGCTAATAGAATCAGATGAAGATGATAAAGAGGGTGATGGGAAGAATAAATTCGTGATTAGCACTTTGAGGCATTTCGAAGGTAGAAGCCACCATCTTTCACTAGGGATGGTAATCGTACATTGGCTGAGAATCGGATTCAGAAATGATCAAGATATTCAGGTTCATGAATTTGGCTAAAGACACTTGGTCTCTTTTGCCACCTTTCACTTTGACGGAGATGCAGAACAATGGTGGAGATATGTTTACCCTAAGGAAGATCATCAAATGTCTTGGAAGAAAGTTGTTGAGATTTTCTGCGAGCAATACTACCCTAATAATGAAAGGGATGAGAAGTTGGATTTTTTTAACTTGCGTCAAGGGTCAATGATGGTCGATGAATACAAAATCGAGTCCTTAGAATTGGTTCGTTTTGCAAAAGAATCTGTGCTTCGCAAGAAGGAAACGAATTGGCATTTTGAGCAAGGTTTGAGGCCATCTATTTGTAGCCTCATTGATGGGTTAAGGCTAAATATTATCGCATAAGTAGCTGACAGGGCAAGGATTCACGGAAGGGAACAAAACGAATTACATCGCAGAAGGGAATGGAGAAACACGGGTCATGCTTTCAAGAAGGACAAGTTTCAGTCAAGGAAAGATCGTCGTTTTCACTCCATGCGATTTTAATCTCGCTAAATGCTTGTATTAATTTGTACTCGTTGTAGCACGACACTAAGCCAATTATACAGAACCGAGAGAGGGATCTCCGCGAGGAGTGTCTCGGTTTTAATTTATATCACAGGCAAGTCCGGGATAAACACATGGAGGCAAAGGAACAACGTCGAGTCAACTTAGATGAAATAGCTATGGGTTTCCAAGATGTTTTTTTGTATTTTTATGCAATATAAATGCAAATACAAATATGCAATTGAATTAAGTTCTTAAGAAATTAAGCAACTTAGCCAAAATAAATTTTAACATAAAATTAATCCAAATTAGCCAAATTATATTTTTACTAGAAACTTAATCCAGTGATGATGCAAAATATTTTTTTTGGAATTTTTGGGTTTAAAATACAACAAGGAAAAATATAAACTTTTTAGGGATTTTCATGTAATTTTTCATACAAACAGATTGCAAAAATTATGAAACTTGGTTAGGAACTCAAATATAATGAAATGAGATTACATTTAGATTTTTTTTGAAAATATAAGTTTTTTTTATGAATTTTCTAAGAGAAACATAGTGATTGTGAGTATTTAATTCCTAATAAATCTACCAAATCAATTTATCTAGAAACCAATTTATCTCAAAAAAATTAATAGGAAATCCAGGAGATTTGAAATTTTGTAAAAAATAATATTAGTGCATTTAATTAAAAATAAATGACAGAAATCACTCAACAATTTATTTTATGCACAAGACATCTCCATTTTTTGATGAAATTTGGACAGTAATTAAAACATATTTAGATGCATCTTTTCTGAATTTTTCACATTTTTTGGAACAATCGTTAATTAGTTATGAATTTCAAACCATGAATTGGGTAATAAATGCAAATTTTCATTAAAACAATTTTAATTAATTACCCAATGCTCACAAAATTACAAATAAATAGCCAACAGATATAGGATTTTATGCTCTACAATGCGATATCTTTGAATTAAATAAGAGATACCGGATACCAAATTGATGTCCAGAAATGTAGGGGTGTCTTTGCAATATAGAAAAAAATTTTCAACAAACTAAAGTTGTGCCTAAGGACACTTCTTTAATTACTTATACCTTTGGAAGGCTTCTTGCAATTGCCCAAAAAAGAATTCAAGAGGCTGGGTGCATCTTCTTCCTGGCCTTGTGTAGGTTCCAAGAAAAGGAACCACGACCGATCGTGGCAGTTGCTGCAGAGGAGGTCGTGGCCACGCACGCGGTGGCGGACGGCAGGGGTGTATGCGACTGAGATGGCGGTGAGTAGATTGTTGGCCACCGTTGAGCACGGGAGGGCACGACTGTGGTGGAGGTGGTGGGGCTTGCTAGTGCAGCCGCATGTGGAGGTGCAGTGTAGCACAATGGCGAGCGAAGAGGCTGACAACCTCCACACTGTGGGTGGTGGCGCCATGAGGTGGAGGGGCATGCGTGGGGGCATGACATCACAAGGCTGCGAGGAGGGCGGTTGGAGAGAGGTGGTGGGTTGCTACTTCTCGCCACGGTTGGTGAAGCGCTGGGTGGAGCAACTGCTCCGCGGGGGGAGGCGGAGGCTGGAGGGGTCGTAGGCTAGAGGAAGGCCTATCTTGGAGTTGGGCAGTGGTTGCGGGCGGGCTGTTGCTCCTCGCCATGCTTGGTGGTGTGTTGGTTGGAGTAGCTGCTCTACGCCATGCGAAGGCTGGAAGGGCCGCAGGCTGGACGAAGGCCTGGCATGGAGCTAGGCGGTGGCTACGTGCGAGCTGCGTTGGAGCAGCCATGCGAGGTGACGGCTTGGAGGGTGAGGCCACCGACCGCACGTGTGGGTGCGAACGGTTAGAAGAGCAGCCTGGAGAGTTGCGACCACATGCCGTACGCGCAATGGCTGAAGAGGGCGTCGTTGGCTGCATGCAAGCCGTCGCAGATCTTGGACTGCAGGAGGGGGGACGGCGGCAACGCACGGCTAGGTGGTGCAGTGGTTGGTGGTTGCGGGTGCTGGAGTGTGTGACAGTTGCATGTGAGATGGGTCGTGGATGTAGGCGGGGTGCCGCGTAAGGCAGTAACGGGCTACAAAGGTGGAGCCGCAGGTGGGTAGCGGTGGTGGGACGTTGTAAGTACGGTTGGTTGATGAAGATGATGGTCGTATGCAGCTATTTTTTTATTTTAATATTTTTTTAAAAAAACTCAATCAGGAATCAAAAAGTGGGAATGTTTGGGAGGTAGTGATTTGGTGGTGATGATGATGTGGTTTGGGATGATGAGGAAGATGATCTATGTGGTTGTGAATGTTGAACAAGAAAAACAAATAGACATTAGATTAAAAAAATTGAGAAAAAGTAGAGGGATACTAACTTGTGGTGGTTTCTCCCAGATGCGGAGTAGCTATGCTGCATTCCTGTCGTAGCCTCGAGAAGGATGTTACAATCCTACGAAGTTAAGCGAGCCTGATTGGAAGCTTGTGATAAGGTAATGGTGGTGTCGCGGATCTCACCTTTGAGGTTGTTGTAGTTTCACTCGTCTCCTACAGTTGTCACCTGGAGGTTAAATGGGCTCGACCCATGTTCTCTCGAAACGACGAATAAAGGAGAATGAAGGGAGGAGAGGGGAATAAAAAGAAGGAGGAGGAAGCTAGAAAAGAAGTGGGGTAGAAGTTGGAGGAGTGGCGGAAGATGAGGGGAGATGAGAGTTGGTGGAAGAAAAAATGGAAAAAATAAATAAATAAGTAATTAAAATTAATTCTACTGGTTTTGTGATTTTTTTATATTTTTTATAAATTTTATGTATTTTTAAAGTCCAAATATCTCAAAACAAGGAATAAATAAATACGTCGATTTTTTAGATTTAAAAATACTTAATATGCTTAAAATTTCTTAAAACTAATTTTATTTTATAATAATAATATAAAGAAAATTTAGAGGCCAAATATTTTTGGAATTTTTGGTGATTTTCCTATTTTTACTGAATTTTGAAGCTTTTTAATTTTTAATGTTTTTATTTTTTTCCTATTTTTAGGGATTTTTAGTCTGATGCTAATATAGGTAATAATAAACATACTATGATTTTTTGTAATTTAGAGGTGTTTTGTTATTTTTTTTGCATTTTTCTGTTTAGACAAGGATAAAAGGGATCCATTTGATTTTTAATAAATATGCAACAACAACAACAAAGCCTTTTCCCACAATTAAGTAGGGTCGGCTAAAAAATAAAAATATGTCATGAAAGAGAAAGCATCCGTGTACATTATCCTAATTATTCATAATTTTTAGAACATAGATGATATTTTTAATAAATAGACAACAAGAAGAAAAATGTATGAACTAACAGGGGCCTATTTGCAAATATAAAGAAGTTTTCATGAATTCCAGAACCTTAAAACAAAATCCAAGGGCTAATTTACAATTTATCCACTTACATTTAATTTAAAAATACATGGTAGGGGCATATTTGTAATATTCCAAACTTTCAAGGTTCACTGTGTAATTTGTCCACAAAAATTACCACTAATAATACAAATTTATGGATTAAATATAAATACAAAAAGTCACAAGAGTATGTTTGCGAAATATCCACCTCATGTAGGGGCCCATGTGAGGTGAGCTAGCATGGACATCGATGCAAATATACAACAATACATGGGGATTAATGCAAAAATCCCACCATTATTTACACTACCAATAAAACTTATAATGGAAATGTACAAAGGCAGAGGGAGTCGAGTTAATTTTACCCCCAAAGGTGCGCGGATGAATGGCTAGCAGTGTGCCATGTATGCACACTTAACTTCATCGGGCGACTTGGATGAGGCAGTGGTTCGATTTGCATCAACGATCCAGATTAGATATGGGTCGCGTTTTAAATACGATGGTGCTGAATGGGAGGAGGAAGAACATGGAAGAACACTTCCCTGTCCTCCCTTCGATCACGTATTCCTCCTCGTTCTGGCCACCATCTCCATCACCAGCGGGCTCCTGATGTGTCTGGAAGCATCCCACATTGGTTGGCGCCCCTAAGAAGATCCGGGCCTCGCTGGGGAGAGGTCTGGAGCTCGATGAAACCTTGGGGTCCCAAGAACTTCCTCTTGCACTGAAATAGACCTCCAAGGGTCTTTGGCGTGTTGAACCTGCAGAAGAAGAGTCTTGGGCTCGAGGCAAATCGACTTGACCCTAATTGAAGCTGAATCGCACGAGGGGTGAGGTGGATGGAGAAGCTCCGACGTACGGCAAAGGTGAAGCTCCGACCATCGATCCAGTAAGGATCGAGTTGGTTCAAGGCGGGGCAAAGGTGCAGCAGGCGAGGGGGAAGGGAATGAGCGTGAAGAGCAAGTCGGAACTCATCTGAATCACAATGGGACATGGCCGGAGCGATGAGCTCCGATAATTCTTTTTTATTATTATTTTAAGCTAACCTAACGATCGATTACTAAACTAAATGCAGAATTGAAATGATGATAAGAAATACTACATACGAATTGAAAAGGCACATCTCATACCTGATGGTTGATTAGGGAACAGAGGCATCGCCAGAGCTCCACCGCGTGCCTCCTTTCCTCCTCCTGTTGTACTCCAACACCACAGGGATGCGCCGCTGTCACCGGACACACACACACAAGGCTGGAGAAAGAACATAGCTCGAAGAGGGATCAAAGAAGAATTGAGAGGAGGGAGGCATTATTTATAAATAAAGGTCCACCCAACTTCGGTTGGCCTTATTTAGTGGCTCAATGGAGATAACTAGGATCTAATGATGGCGCGAGAAAGACGGTTGTGATGAGAAACGAATCGAAGAAGGACTCAAGGCATGTTGGTGACCTACGCAACCTGGAAAAATCGAGAAAATTGGACCGCTGGAGGTTTTGACATGGTCAGAGACGCCAAAGGGGCAGTTGATTGAGGTCAATAAAAAAAGAGCTCTGGTTGGTCCACATTACCAACCAGAAAAATACAAGGCAAAAATTCCTTGTAAAATAAAGAATAAATAGTAAATGAATTTAATAAATTTATATTATAAAATAAAAAATGTTTGATACTTTCTGTAGTAATTATTTTTATTTTTATTTATTTTTTTGGATTAATTTATTGTGAGCTATTGTTTACAAGTATAGTTATAGGTATATTTACGTATATATGACTTATTTAATTTTTATTTTTTGTTTTATATTTTATAAATTAAATTTGTATATTTATATACTACTTAAATATTGATAAATATATTTTTCTTTTATTTTTGTGATGTGTTTTGTACACATAAATAAATATGTCAACTTATTATATAGTTATAAGTATTGTATATTCATCTATGTATTTTGTGTATTATTTTATTTTAGTATTTTATTTGTAGTTTTATTTTATTCTAAATATGTACATAAATTATAAATGATATTAAAAAAATAATAAAGATACAAAATTATTAAAAATTTAAAGAATAAATAAAATGAATATTTTATTCAGGTAAACTATACAATAGGGGCACAAAACATGACTTTTGCATCTTAACTTCAAATTTAATGAAATCACCTTCATTAAATAGCTAATTAAAAGTTATACACAATTAAAAGTTATTTTAGTGCATTTTGAATTTTTATGGATAAGATATGGGTCTAGGAAGTTTGGGTTTTGGTTTTTTTATTCAAAATGAATAATGAACATTGTATATTATTTTTGTATGAAATCAATTTTGTATTTTTCTTTTATTTTTATCAACAATTTTTATCTATAAAGTTTACTTATTTGAGGTATAAATAATAAAGATAAAATAGGTCCCAAAATGCAATATTGAAGAGTAAAAATTAGGGTTTTATCTTATGTTTGGTCCTTATCTCCTCCTACTTTATTCGTTGTCTACCCAGTCATCAAGATGCCTAGGTCTCGAAGTTTAGTGTCATAAAATAAATTTGGAATTTTATTTCTTTTTCTTTTGTTTTATGGGATTTTTACCCGGCAGATCCTATAATCTTTGTCGATTACCTCTACGACCTTTGAAATAACCTAATTCGTCCTTCGACCCCGTAAACTTGCTAACCATTATCCGACAGACCCTATGGTTAACCCCCATCTATATACCCGTTAATTTTAACCAGATTCCTTTAAAAAGAGATACACAATGCCCTCTTTGTTAAGCAAGTTTACGAAAAATACCATCATTCCAGATATCCCTCACCCTCCTCACATCATCTTCCCCCTACCTCCATCACCCATCCCTAGCACCTCTTGTATGAGAACGAAGTCACCTCCCCTTCCTCGCACGCCATCGCCTTTATCTTGTACAACCCAACCTCCTGTACAATAACGAAATCGGGGCATGATCCAATGACAACCTGACCTCTTGTTCGATTTCTGAACTCGAGGTCTGTTTAGTTTTTTGCATAGTTTGATCTGAATGACGAATTGTTGCTGAAGACTGTCGTGGATATCATCGTCGTTTTTGCGGTTTCTATTTCTGTTGTGCTTGTGCTTTTTCGGATCTCAAATGTTTCTGGATGAGATGAATTCATGCAGTGATCTAAAAATTTCATGACGGATTATGCTTAGAGATGTCGAATCTGAGCTTTGGATCTGAATGCATTACACAGATATGATTAGTCTGGATATGGAGCATCAAGTGATAAGGTATAATCGGTTGAAGCACACGGCAAACACTGATGCCATGCCCTGCAACCGTCGAGCCAGAGTTGGTCCCAGGTTCCGCCACGCGGGAGAAGAGAAGTGTGAGTCGTTCTCGACGGATCCTCAATCTGGCAACATTCTACTGGGCACGATGGGGCGCCGTTGCACCTGCGGTGGTGGCAGGGACTTGGTGCGGTATGAGAGAACGAGGGAAGCAGGAAGGAGATGAGGGAGGGGTGCTTCGAAATGGATCTGTGGGCTCCGTCGTGCGAGGTGGCGACGGGTTGAGAGGGGGACGGAGGAGGGGAGGGGAAGACAAGGAGGAGGAGGCGGTCGCTGGAGCAAAGGGGGAAGACTCCGACGGTCGCCTCTGAGAGGTGTGGGGGCGGAGGAGGGAGAATGGGGTCAGCAGAGGTAGGGGACGAAGGGGATCTCATGGTGAAATATCCACTGTTGGATTCCCTTTGGTTAGATTTACACAAGACTAACTCAACTAATTGACTCAAATAAAGTAAAAACTGACGGCAAGGTTTGTGGGGTAAGACGGAGCAAGTTTACGGGGTCGAGGGAGGAATTAGATAGTTTTAAAGCTCGTGGAGGTGATTGACAAAGATTATAGGGTCTGTCGGGTAAAAATCCCTTTGTTTTATTTATTCTTTTATTTTAGCTTTAAACAATGTATTTTGTACAATATTTATGCAATAAATAATGGGTATTAATTTATACAAAATAATGTTCTTTACATGTATTTAGCTAGGGTTTAAAGACCAAAATGAAAGAATAAAGGTAATGAAATGGAGATTCATAAAGTTGTCAGAGACAGATTTCCTTGATAATAGATCGGTGACCTAATCTTGGGACATTACAAATGGTATTAGAGCGGGTTCCCTCTGATAGTGGGGAGGGCTACCCGAGAGGTGGATCCACCCCTATAAAGAGATATGAGGATAAGGCTACCCAGAGCATGCAACTACCACTGTCACAAGGAATAATTGATAAGGAATAATTGATGTGAAGTGTCACAACGAGGATGTTACAAATATAAAAGGGGGGTGTTGTAACACCCCAATCCCCAAAAATTAATCCCACATCAAAAACTCACGAAGTTTTAAAGGTTATAAGAGGCGGGGATTATTACTTGACAACTTTGGCTTAAGCATTTTGGGTGGCCGTCAACGATCCTTGAGTCTGAACCCAACAAGTTACTAAGGTCATTTTTCCTCGATAACGGACCCGGTATCTAAGCCTAAGACTTTACAAATGGTATAAGAGCAGTTTCCCTCTAATAATGGAAAGTTCTATCTGAGAGGTGAAGCCACTCCTACAAAGGGATAGGAGGAAAAAGCTATACGGAGCGTGCAACCAGCACTGTCACCTAGAATAAGAGATGTGACATGTCGCAACGAGGATGTTGCGAATATAAGTGAGAGAGATTGTAACACTCCAACCCCCCAAAAATAGTCCCACATCGAAAACTCATGAAGTTTCAGAGTTGGTTATAAGAGATGAGGATCACTACTTGACAACTTGGACTTAAGTATTTTGGGTAGTTGTCAACAGGTCCAATTAGGCTAGAACCGAAAAAGTTGTAGGGCTGATTTTTCTCTATAACAGACTGAGGACCTAAGCACGGGACATTACATCGGAAGCCGTCTAAGATAAAATAAATAATTTTAAAATCTGACATTTGTTGTTGAACTCTTTTCAATAATGTTCGAGTGGTGAGGGGGTTGATTTTAAAATCATTAAGATTTATGGAACTTTTTGCAATATGCATTACATTATATATTTTTACAAGTGTACTTGAAAATATTTTATCATCATAAAAAAGGAAATTATTAGTTCATGGGTAGCATGCATATTGTAATGATTAAAAAACGCTCACCGTAAATATGATGACATGTTTCGACACTGAAGTATGCTGAACAAGCTAAGGAAGATCAAGACAAAGATCATACTTAATATAAAAAGATCAAGCTTTCAAGATTGCATAAAATTTATGACATGGACTTTAAATTGGACCCACGTTTTTAATTTTTGTTATACATGTGTTACAAAACCTTGGTGTATTGGAAATCTTGTATCATCACTTCTAAAATATTAATGAGATATTTACACTCATAATTCTGAGTAATTTCGTAATTACCCTGAAAACCCTCAATGATTCATAATTATATGAGAAACCTCGAATAGTTACTCCATCTCACGCGTATAATCTTCCGTTAGTTTAAACCGTTCACCCAAGCATACCATTAAGTTAATCTATCTCATTTTTAATCGAATGGCTAAAAAATAAACTCAAAAAAAGAAAAAGAAAAAGCAACCCCACCAACACTCTCTTATACTGCCCGATTTTGGTCTACTCACTTTTAAAATAACATACATTCAAAGACCTTCAAAACAAGACTAATTTCATAAAAATCAAAGTTCATATGTGAAACTTGGGTTTTGGGCCCCTATTGTATATTATACATATTGACCAAAATACCCTTTATATTTTTTTTATTTTGTTAATTATTAATAATCCAAAAAATTAGATTAAATTGTAAATATTTCTTTCATATTTTCTCTAATTTTATTTTGAAATTTCTCTTATTTAAAAATGACAAAAAAATCTGCAAAAGATAAAAATGTGGTACTTTATACCTATAAGGTACCCCCCCAAAATATTTTTTTATACAGATGACTTTTTTTTTTATTTTTGATCCTTCACGAGAGTTGTAGATCTCGTCGATATGAGCAAATTTCATGTTGACCACTTTTTGATTTGACTCCTCTTGTTACTTCTTTTTTTATTTTTCTTTCAATTTAATTTTTGATTTTTCTGGGAGCGACACATAGCAGCTCTTAGAGCCGCCACGTGTCACCCCTTTTTTATCTTAATTATTTATTTTTTACATATTATTTACTTATTTATTTTAATTATGTATTTTATTTATATATTTATAATTATTTTAATCACTATTATTAATTTATTTAATTTTAATCTCATTTTCGTTGCCACATGGCCACGCCCTGCGTGTGCCACTTGGCCATCTCATGTCTCCCTCTCCTCTTGTTTCTCTCTCTCTCTCTTCCATCTCTCTCTCTCTCTCTCTCTCTCTCTCTCTCTCTCTCTCTCTCTTTTTCTCAATCCCCTCTGGCGCTCCTCTCCCATGCATCCCATGCACGCGTGCCTCTCCCCTCCCTTCTCTCTCTCTCTCCACATGCATGCCGACTCTCGCGTGCCTCTCTCCCCTCTTCTCTCTCTGTCTTCGCTAACTTAACCCGCATCTATCTCCCACCTACAACAACCCTACCCCCGACCCTCTCCCATGTAGGCCCGCACATCCCCCACCTCTTCCTCTTTGACCCATGCCACTCGCTCCCCGATCTATACAGCTGCATCTCCGCATCGCGCGACGGCGCGCGCAACCAACCACCTTCTGCACGACAGTGTTTTGCAGCCCCACGGTCCGTGTACCCATCTCCTCCACATCCCGCATCATACGCCATCTCCAACCACCAATAAAAGGGCCTTCCCCATCGAACGTCGAATCGATCCGTCAAATTGGAGGAGGGAGAGCCACCAGCTTCGTCCCCTCCATGGTGACAACATGGAGGCCCGATTAGAAGGCGATGACGATGTGATCCAATCCTTGTCAAGATCCAGCAGAGAGATCTACTTCTAGAGACTTCAAGAAAACTCGCACATCTTCTCGACGACCTCCATTGCGTCGATTGAGGTCACGACTGGAGCAGCGTTCCGCCGCTCCACCCCATGCGAACGACCTCCACTTCCCTTCTTCCTACAATCTTCACCTCCTCGTTTACCCTTCCCCAATTCTTCTTTCTTTGCTACATAAATCCTCTTGACACCACTCGACTTCACGCTACCCCGCTCCACCAAGCTCGAGCGTGGCGGTGAGCTGCTTGCACGCAGCCCCTCACCCGATCCACCTGCAGAGCACCTGCCTCCTCCTACTTGTACGCCATTGCAACCATCACATGCGGACACCAAGCATTATTGTATCCCCTCACACGCCTCCTGTCAAACCACCGACCCAACCACCCGTACGCGGAGGAGCCTCCGCCTCCACTCCTTCATGGTTGCCTCCCTCTTTGCACCACCGCCCCGTCAGGAGATCTCCAACGTCCTCCCTGGACCTCGAGCGTGTGTCGCCTAAGGTCCAGGCTCCGCTCCGCTCGCCACCAACCTCGACATCATCCCCGTGATAGATCCACATTGTTGTAGCCCCTCTCCCTTCGTCTTCGCCCGCCAGCGAGCTCGCCTCCAACCGCCAAATGACCTCTACCTCTGCCTGCATGCTTAGGCCGCGCTCGAGCACCAACCTCCAGTTGTCTGCCTCGGGCGGTGAGCACAGGCGCCCCAATATAACCCCAACACGTGAGGAGCATGTGGGGCAAGGATCAATTGTAAAGGGTCCCCAAGCTCTTGGAATCAACAGAAAGGTCCCTATTCCAGAGGTACGTGCAATGCATCCCCCTTGTCTAGGGAAATTGCACAAAACTCCTTGCATGTTTAGGTAATTAAAGAAGCGTCCTTGTGCGCTATTTTTTTTCATTTTGCTTTTATTTTCTGTTTTGCATAAATACCCATGTGTTTGGATATTTATTTGAACAATCATTTCACATCATTTTTAGTCCAAAAATAGCATGTTGTAAAATGACTCATTTTCTTGGAGTGGTTTTCTTGAAGTCAACGCATCTCGAATTGCATCGAAGGCCGACGATTCATGGATCAAGTCGGCTTTTGAGATGCCAAGAAGTTTTGAGAAGAAAGTTTCATTTATTGTGAATTAATTAATTTGTAATAATTACATATTTATAACGAATTCCATTTGGAATCTCACGCGTGTATTGGGATGGGGTATTAGACCCTTCGTGGTCATGTGGTTAATTGTCGTAGACTAGGTACTACACTTGCGGCTCTTAGAGCGTTTCCTTAGATTATTTTATTACTTGTGCTCACACTCTATAGGACCATACATCACATTTAAAGAGACGTAATTAGTCCAAATTAAATTGTTCAACACTCGCTAATAGAACTGTTTGTCTAGGAACGGTTTTCTTGTTTGCATTTCATGTAGTGTAAAATTTGAATTCTGTATTGCATCCCACATGTAGAGATCTAGAGAACACTGTAAGTATTCTTACTCAAGCATTCATCATCGTTTTCTCAATCGCATCGGCTTTTCCCGATTCTCCCTCTCAGTTTTTCTAACCTAAGATAAAGGAATTTGGACTGGATGGTAGACATGATTACTTGTGTGAATTAATTACAGTGACAACTAATCTCTAAAATTAGGACTGCTAATTGAATTGGACAAAAAATTGACTAAAATTAACCCTTGTTTACATGAGAGTAACCCCGACATTGTTTGAATTTACTTGCGAGTGAGAGAGACGACACTAGGATAGAGCCAAGCCTGGATTTTCATATATACTACTGGTTCTACAAAAACAATTAGCCACTTTTTAGTGAGGATCTATGGGTGGCCGACAAACGGTCCAGATTTCCTTAGCAGAGTGGGAGGTTTAGAGGACACTGTGTATGGATCCGTCCTGAAGTAATGGGTAGATGTATTTTTACAGTACGTACTTACTCCCATACTGGCTGAAAGTAGGTGCAACTAGTCGTATGAATCGTTCTAATCTGTAGGGAAATACAGTCACCTAACAACTCGTTAATCTTTCAAGACTTGCATTTGCCACCAACTAAAACTGACAAGATAATTCCACCGAACCTTTACGACCCTCACGTGTTGAGTTGGTGAATTTGGGGTTTGCTTTTGCGTTTGTTTTGTGTCTGTCTGTGTGTGTTATTCTGTGCACTTGCACGTTTTCTACCTCGATCCGCTTACATTCATCCATTCCTTTTCAAGATGTCAGGATATTGGTCCCCATATCCTAACCTCTCTGGTTACTCCTCCTCAACAATAATCCTTCTTCCATGTATCCTCCACCATCTGCGGGAGACCATTACCCATGGTTGGTTCCACCTCGACCCGATTATGAAGTCAGATCTTCGACTGACTTTTCCATTTCTGCGTATTTCTCACCTACCCCACCTTCTTACACCCCTGACCCACTTCTAACTTGGGCTAACTCACCTTATAGTCGGTCGCTTGCTGGAATCAAGGAACAATTCGAAGAGCAAGCTACAACTGAGACAAATGATTGGTAGAATTACGTGTCCCCACATACCTCCTTCTCAACTCAAGTTAGGACCAGACAATAATCCACATATACACATTCTGACTTGACCCTAGGGTATAACATGGTCGATCGAACAAATCAAATGGAGAGGCTCGCACCGTATGATTGTCCTGACTTGATTGAACCTAGTAGTCAAGCCTATGTTGACCAGCCTTCATACCACCCATTCGAAGAGCCTACACATGCACGGGCTTGGACTCATGAGCTAGACTTACAAGCCCCTCATTCATTGACTCCATTATTCGAGGCCCCAATCAATATCTACCATTCGGATGGTCCACACTTGACCCATCATTACATGCTAGAGTCTAAGCATGTTGAGTATGAGACTTCAAGATCCCATCAATATCCTCTGAGTAGACATACTGCTTCAATGATTTTCTATGAGGACTCTTTGGAGGATAATATTTCTAGGATTGTAAAGAGATATGAATTTAGTGAGGATAAACTTAGAAATATGATTGACCGATTAATTTCAATTTGTTCCAGCTCAGGTATGGAAGTGGAGAATGGAATACGTGGATTCAAAGTTGAAAACTTAGAAAATACAATGAAACACACACACTCTGTATAGCTGGAGTCCATTTTACATCCCTCTACTAACCACTTACCTCCCAATCTAGAGTCTGTACATCCCACCGCTCCTCTTTCACCTATTCAAAACAACAAAAAATTGAAAATATCGAAAAGACCAAAAACTTTTAAAAATAAAAAATCTCATAAAAATAGAAACTGAAAAAGATATAAAAAATTAAATCTTGTCTAAGAGAAGCACTCGATGAGGAATTGATTTATAATCTTCCCTTAATAAAGACCATATATCACTTCCCTGACCTCAAACAATTTGTGAAAGTAAATTGATGCCTAAAAGATCGACAAGGACTGAGAAACATCTAGTGTCTATGGTCACCTCCTTGGTGATGGGGAGAAAGATCAAAAGCCATAGAGTGAAGCAGTTGCCTAGGGTTGAATGTGAAATCAAAGACATTACCTTCACCAATGCTAGAATCAATGATGACTCATCAATAAATATCCTCCTTACCTCCGTGTTTGACAAGCTCAAACTCGAGCCAATTAGCAAGTCAAGAGAGATCGTTCAATTGGTTGATAGATCTATAAAACGATTGAGATTCTTTGACACACTCTACTCTAAGGTAACCAAAAAAGCTGTTGACAGTCATGACCATCAAGAGGTAGATGAGTCATACCTCTCTGTTACACCTAAGATACCGCCTATCGAGCTGACCGTTAGATCAGAGACTCCCCATACATCATTGACTCCCGCTGCTTGCATCACTACCAATGCCAAGACAATTGAGAACACTAGCTCCTACCCAAGACGTGTGCTGACCCTTCAGGAACTTTACAATCTTTATGGTGACTCGTCTGATGAGGAATCCATGATCAGCAATACACCACATCCCAGACCTTCAAAACAGATAACCAGTACTGAATTGACCCCACCCAAAACCACAGTTGCTCCTTCCTCTAGTCAGTTCTCCAATGAGCCGAAGTCGAGATTTGATTCCTTGAGGTGTTCCCTTGAACCCCTCAAGGCGTGTCACTATCCTCTCCCTCTTAATGCTTCAGGCTCTAGAAAACCGACTAAGGAAGTTTCCTTCAACATACTGAAGAAGGAATTTTCTGAGAAGTCCTCATCGAGTCTGGATGAGGTGGTTTATATGAGTGAGCTTAGTTCGACTATTCTTAAGCCATATCTGAGCACGCAGCCGTATTTCGACCATTGTTGGATGATCCCTTCACCTCACTATTATTCGTTAAGGACGATTCCAACAGCGACACATATATATTACCCACCTCCTTGCTCCCGCAAGAAGGTTTGTCATAAACCTTCTTGATTCTTATATATTCTCACTCCTCCTTGTATATATTTTCTTTCTTTTATTTCCCTCCCTCCTCAATATTCGTATCACTCACCTCAGCTCCATATCATTTCATTTTATGGCTATACTTAGGATGACCTGATCCTAACTATAGGGGGAGAGTGACCCGAGTCTCTTCTTGTCTTATTCACCATTCTTTGTATATTCTCCAGATCTCATCGATTCTTACACTCAATTGTCCTAGATGTAGGCTGACCAAAGACTAAGTATAGGGGGGACCGATGCCCACCCTATATATGTATTCATTCATTTCTCTTCTTAACCTCATCTGCCCTAGTTTTTGATCTTCTTCTACACTTAGGCTGCTAGAGCCTAATTATAAGGGTGTGGAGCGATTTCTATACTTTTAGTTGTTTTAGCTCTCCTACGCTTAGCACGAGCTATGTCTTATCTTCGCTTCTTGTGCTCTGAGAACATAACACATGCTAAGTAAAGGTGTGCGTGTATATTACATATATACTTTACCCATAGCTCATACTTTCATGTATTTTTGTGTACAGTATGTAATAATTATGGGGTGGGTAAATTTCAGTTAAAAAATTATATAATATGTATATTGTATATAAAATGTGTATAATTTTGTAAAATTCTTGTAAATAATACTTTTGTTGTAAATATGAGGTATACAAGAAAAAACTTGAAAAAATAGGCTTCTTATTTACTCTTGCATATCATCCTTGCATTCAAAAATGTGTCTTGCACTTTATCTATTGCATGTCATTTGCATTTCATCTGCATATCGCATCTTTGAAGTGAAAAGTTAGTGAGTTCTGAACCAAGTTATGAATAGAAGTTGAGGATCGAATTGATTTGACCTTAATCTACCTAATTTCAGAGGAACCTTATAGGAACCGGAGTTAAGATTTTTCATGTCGAGTGACTTAATTTTTTGAGTCCGCAAGTCTATGTTCACATGTCATCTTGATTGGTCTAAGTAGAATATTTCGTACACACACGCACGATTCTCTTAGACAGTGACCTAACTTGGACAAGCACCATGCACGTAACTCTTCATTGATGAGGTGGTGAGGAGGCAGAATCCTTTGGATTGGAGTAGCACATGAGTGGAAACATCCATCCTCCTCTAGGGAGGGTAGTGTACCTCAACCTTGTCTAGTGGTATCGACGTCTAATGACAGGATGTTGTGGGTTGCAATAATGATTCAAAAGAGGGATAATCTACTAGCTCAAGAAGAAAAACTCCTGATGTGCATGCTGCACTTTGTACATATGTCAAAAAAAGATAAGAGAAAAAAGAACCCCCCAAAAATGGGACATGCCTGATTGAAAATAAAATACATGCCAGAGTGTGTATATTTACAAGGCATATGCTTCAAAGTCTCATACCAAGGAAGCTTACAGCTGGAGACTTAGCTACACTGGTCAAGCTCGACGGATATGTGACTACACTGCTCGCAGTCCATTTTCTTCTCTACCCCCTCTTCTTGAGCTGGTTGCACTTGAACTTAGAAGCGAATACCCTGCTCCTTGAGGAAAGAGTTGCTAGACCGGGAATTAGAGTTACCTTATTAGAGGAGACTGTTTCGTTGCTATTCCTGATGTGGAGAGCTATATTTCACTTACACAGTACAAGTAATATTCATAGTCATCTGTATGAGGATTTGTTCTGACCTGATTGTTGAGGTGACTTGAATAGAGACTTGTGGAGCTTAAAGGCTATTAGGTCTTAAATTCAGATCCCAATAAGGTTCCACCACATTACTAATCCAAAGGTTGAGTCAAGCTCCATTTTCACCTTTTGTTCATGACCTTGGTATGGAACACAAATTTGTTTCACTTTTGCATTTCATTTTAGTTGCTCAGGGACGAGCAAGGTTTAAGTATAGGGGTTGATGAATCTGTGATTCATCACTCTAAAAGTCAAAAATAGAGCTTTGTTCCCAAGTCATTAGCTGCATATGTCCATTTATTATGCATTATTCTCATTCATACACTTAGAATTAATGTCTGCATTTTAGCATTCATATTTGCATTAAATAAGAAACTAAATTCCCTTGTACATATTCACATGTATATTAGCTAACTTCACCTTATTTTCCTTATTTTTATTTATTTTATACTAATTCTAAATCCAATAAAATCAACTCCATAGTGTATAATATTACTAACACTAATAAATGGAAAATATAAAAAAAAACACTAACTTGTAAAATTGACCAATAAAACCCAAACCCTAGTTTGAGACTAAGCGCCTTAAAAATTGAATCTCTCTCTCTCTTACAGTATCCGATTTTAGTCTACTCACTTTTAAAATAATATAAATTCAAAGACCTTCAAAACAAGATCAATTTCATAAAAATCGGAGTTTGTTTATGAAACTTGGGTTTTGGGCCCCTATTGTATATTGTACATATTGACAAAAATACCCTTTATTTTATCTTTTTATTTTCTTAATTATTAAAAATAAAAAATTACATTAAGTTATAAATATTCCTTTCATATTTTCTCTAATTTTATTTTGAATTTTCTCTTATTTAACAATGACAAAAAAATCTGCAAAATATAAAAATACAATATTTTATACTTATAAGGTACCACCAAAATACTTTTCTGTACAAATGACTTCTTTTGATTTTCGATCCTTCACAAAAGTTATAGATCTCGTCGAGATGAACAACTTTTATGTTGATACTTTTTGATTTGATTTCTTTTATTATTTATTTTTTGGATTTCCTTTCAATTTAATTTTCGATTTTTCTAGGAGCGATGCGTGGCAGCTCCTAGAGCTGCCACGTGTCACCCCCATTTTTTATTTTAATTGCTTATTTTATTACATTATTATTATTTAGTTATTCATTTTAATTATGTATTTTATTTATATATTTATAATGTTTTAATCATCATCATTTATTTATTTAATTTCAATTTCATTTTCACTGCTACGTGGCCATGCCCTACGCGTGCCATGTGGCCATCTCATTTCTCCCTCACATCTCGTTTCTCTCTCCATTCCCCCCTCTCTCTCTCCTCTTTTCTCTCTCCCCTCTCGTGCTCCTCTCCCATGGAGCGTGGATCGTCTGCTGTAGGAGCCCTGCTGTAGCGCAGGGGATCCCTCGGATGGGGAATGGACACCCATGATGGGAGCCCACTATCCCCGATCCCCTATCAGGGGGCATCCATTCCCCATCCGATGGTCCCCTGCGCTACAGTAGGGGTCCTGTACAACAGACGACCCCCCTATCCCATGCATCCCATGCACGCACGCCACTCCCCTCCCTTCTCTCTCTCTCTCTCTCTCCACATGCTTGCGCATTCCTACGCGCCTCTCCCCCTCTTTTTTCTCTCTTCACAAAGTTAACTCGCATCTATCTCCCACCTGCAACCACCCTACCCACGACCCTCTCCCATGTAGGCCCGCACGTACCCCAACTCTTCCTCTTTGACCCACACCACTCGCTCCCCGATCTGCGCAACTGCTTCTCCGTATCGTGCGACGACGCGCACAACCAACCACCCCCTGCACGACCACGTTGTGCGGCCCCACGATATGTGTATCCATCCCCTCCTCATCACGCATCGTCCACCATCTCTAAACACCCATAAATGGGACTTCCCTGTTGAATGTCAAATTGATCCACCAAATTGGAGGAGGGAGAGCCACCAGCTTCGTCTCCTCCGTGGTGACGGCACGGAGGCCCGATTAGAAGGCGACGATGGCATAATCCAATCCTTGGCGAGATTCTTTAGAGAGATCTGGTGTTGCGAGCCTTCATGCGAAGCTTGCTCAGCTTCTCTACGGCCTCTGTCGCGTCGATTGAGGCCGCGATAGGAGTTGCGTTCTGCTGCTCCACCCCAAGCGAACGACCTCCACTTCCCTTCTTCCTCTGATCTTCACCTCCTCGTTCACCGTTCCCCAGTTATTCTTTCTCTGCTACATAGATCCTCTAGCCACCACTCGACTTCATGCTACCCCGCTCCACCAAGCTCGTGCGTGGTGGTGAGCCACTCGCACACAACCCCTTGCTCGCATCCACCCGCAGAGCACCTGCATCCTCCTACTTGTGAGCCACCACAACCATCATGCGCGAACACCAAGCATTGTTGCATCCCCTCGTGCGCCTCCTGCCGCACCACTGGCCCATCCACCTGCGCGTGGAGGAGCCTCCATCTCCACTCCTCCGCGGCTGTCTCCCTCTTCGCAGCACTGCCCCGTCATGAGATCTCCAGCCTCCTCCCTTGACCTTGGGCATGTGTCGCCTAAAAAACAGGCTTCGCCCTGCTCGCCACTGACCTTGACAATGTTCCCTCTATATATCCACGCTACTGCAGCCCCTCGCGCTTCATCTCCGCCCGCTAGCGAGCTCGCCTCCAATCGTTGGACAACCGCTGCCTCCGTCTGCGCGTTAGGCCGCGCTTGAGCGCTGACCTCCACCTGTCTGCCACGGGCCGTGAACAAATGTGCCTCACTCTACCCCCCCCCCCCAAACACGTGAGGAGCATGCGGGGTGAGGGTTAATTGCAGAGGCCCCCCCAGCTCTTGGGATCAACGAAAAGGTCCCTGCTCCAGATGCACGTGCAACACAACCCCCCTATCTGGGGAAATTGCGCAAAACTCCTTACGTGTTTATGTAATAGAAAAAGCACTCTTGTGCGATATTTTTTTATTTTGCTTTTATTTTCTATTTTGCATAAATACCTATGTGTTTGGACATTTATTTGAATAATCATTTCACATCATTTTTTAATCTAAAAATAACATAGTGTAGAGCAACTCATTTTTTATCTAATGAGCATTTATTTACATTTTTGTGCTCAAGGGATAATTTACTGTAATTAATGTGGCAAAAACTTGTGTAGTTTACCCATTTTCTGCTCTTAATTCGATATTTTATTTTTCACTGATCTAAGAAATTCCAAAAATTCACAATAGGTAGATTTGAGGTTGTTTTATACCATGCCAAAATTTCATCTCATTTGCATGCATATTGAGGTCACAATAAATGAAATAGTTTTTGAATAATTGATTTTTAATTAATTTGACACTTAGCATTTTTAGGAATTAAAAATTATTCTGGATATGTCTCACATAGGCCTTTCTAGGATAAATTATTTTCTAGAAAATATTGACGTTTGGTATTTATTAAAATTAATTAACTCAAAATCATCTAGTATGCATTATTTAATTCATACTTAATTCATTTTACATCCCAAAATTCCAAAAATTTACTGGAGCCTTCCGTGATGAAGAAGGTGGGCCATGGCGGGAGCGGGCACCCTAGCGAGACCAAGGAAGAAGGTAATAACCACACTCTTCAACGAGAACACGGAGCCTGAGAGGGACAATGAGAGGCACAGGGGGTATTCTACCCCAACAGGATGACGGTGTTCGACCTTGACCTCACCGAGAGAATGTCGGATGGGAAGTACCCGTTGTTGTCGAAGGCGACCAACAACGAGCCGTACACCATGAAGATATGGCGTGTGGCGATTGTTGGGGTAGGGAGTGATTCGACGACAATGAGAGGATCAGGTGAACAAAGTGATGCCGAGGAGAGGGAGGGGGTTAGTGGGGGGAATGTGCTAGGAGGGGGCTGAGGAGGAAGGGAGGTGGTCGACATAAGAGGGGGTGCTGGAGGTGGTCGATGGGTGGGTGGGGGGAGGGGAGGAGGAGGTGGTTGGTGGTGGTGGGAGGAAAGAGAGGAGGAGGTGGGTGTTGGAGGAGGAAGGTGGCTGGAGATGATCGACGGGGGAGGGAGGAGGATGAGGTGGGTGCTGGAGGAGAAGGTGGTCGACGGGGTGGAGGAAGGGGAGGAGGAAGTAGGCGAGTGGACTCATCTATAAATAATGGGACTTAAAGGATAGAAAATATAAAATATTTGATGGATACCATAATAGTTAACAAGAAATTGTATGGAAGTTAATATGAGCTCAGCTGCTCCGCACCCAGGGAGAGACTTTTTGATAGTCTTGTCAGGAGCTAGGCTAGGAGATCATGTATGCGATAGCTGATGGGGGGCCCCTAAATCCCCAGGGACTGAGATCGAGGTCTTTCTCTCGCTCGTGTTATGGGTATAAGAGTTAAGCACTATTAAGGGTCTTGAGTGTAATTCGTGATTATCAAGGATTTTTTAGGTAATTACGAAATTACTTATGGATATAAATATCCTAATATAAATTTAGAACTTTCCTATCGACAAACTTTTCTTCGAAATTGACTAAATTTTATTTAAGTTAACTAATTCTAAAACCAGGCAACTAATTTTTTTCCCAAACAAGCAAGTCACTCTAATCAATCGTCTACTGCAAATCCAAAGGCCACTCTATCTATAAGTTGTATTTGACCTTTAAAGGGTTTATGTTAGATTTTGGTAGACCAACTTATTGACATGTTAACTAATCTTATTCATTAATCGATAAATTATCATGGTAAGCTTGCATAATTATTAGCTGCACTTTTGAGTTGACCAATCTTCTAGTCAATCGACTGCTTTGACCTTTTAAGCAAGCAAATCCTTTACTAGTTAAATGATTTTATTAATTAGAATTTAGTATCTAACTATATATTGAACTCTGTAGTTGACTAATCTTTTATCAAGTTACCACTTTTTGTCAATACATTACTTTTAAAATAATATATCGACTAAAATTCTATCCATCGTTAAATTTCCTTGTTTAAATATGTGCTGTAATTTTGATTGTTTTTTATAATTAGATAATACTACATAAAAATTTTATTTGACCCATATTACACAAACGTGTATTCTTACAATTCTATTTTCTCTGTCACAATTCACATTGATCTCTCAACTATTGGGAGTATAATTCAAAAGTTGGTGGATCAAAAAGTGTTATTTCCATACAGGGTTGAAGACGATAATTATGTTTAATTGATTAGATGAGTCAAGCTCATCAATCAAAATTGGTAAGATGATTGATTAATCACTTATTCTCACATGGCATGATTTAGAATAATCAAATGAGCAATTCTATTCTATCATTAAGGTGTGGCTGATATATCAAAGAACCCGTTCATGTTATGTTATGGAGTTCTAGGAGTCTTAAGCACCAAGTCATTTTTACATCGCATTTGAGGTTCTTCTACAAAATACAAGGTAAAGGTACCGATTTATTATGCGAATTCTTTTCTTATTCTTGATCATTCATTTGGGGTGTTGTCTTCAACTTAATCGAGTGATAATTATGTGTTAAAGCAACCAAGGAGTCCATATGATCGATAACCTTAACTATGTTGATCAAAGTTGAGTTACTATAACCAATCTAGGTTAGTATATCACATTAAAACACTTTTGTGATTCATTAGAGTGTTTGATCACTTTTGCATGTGTGATTAATCACTTTAGCATTGAAAAGTCATACACCATTTCATATCATAGGTGATTGATCAAAAAGTTGGGCTAGTCAATCAATGGACATAATGCACTAAACTGATCGATCACATGTGACATAAGGATCGACCAATCCTAAACATCAGTCAAGGGTGATCGATCACCATCTGTCAATTGAATCATATCTTTATTTTAGAGGTCTAGTTGGATTTCTTGTGGCATATCTACCCCAAAGGTGGTATCCCCAAACTCCTACATCAAGAAAATCAACTACAATGAAAGAAAATATATTTCAAAGGCATCAAAATCACTTAGAATTCTAGGGCTATCTATCATGTATGACCATGTAAATTGTTTACACGAGCAACATCAATAAGAAGGGTACAATTGTTACCTTCATGGATATTCAATTAGAACTGTAAACCCTAAACTCTAAAATTCGGCATGCTGTCTAAAGACAATGAATTATTACACTGAAGTATTATACAATAATGTTATATCATGCTTTATAAAAAATGAAGGATATAGGAGGGATTAGAAAGTGATATTTCCTTGAGGATTGCATAAGGAGAATGAACTTGACTACCTCAATGCTATGATGCCTTTTAAGATGGATCAAACTCGCATACCCTACAATGGTCTCCAAAAATGGCATGGTGGGTAGATGATAATATAAGAGTTTTAAATAAGATATTTAAGCATCCAACCCTTTTATCTAGAGAAGTTTACCCTTAATAGAGTCTTAAATGAATCCTTGACCTATGCTGGCTCAAACACCTGAAAATTGAGCTACATAACTCCTATTTACATGTTCTTGGACTCGTAGCAAAGCCCTTGACATGCCACTTCTATTGATATTGTATTTGGCATCGTTTGACTTTGGAGAGTTTTATGATAACAAAAACCAAGAGATTTAAAAGACATCTCAAGGTTGCACATGGGAACATGCTCCTTTTAAAAAAATGACCGTCTTTGTGGATGATAGAGAAATTTTATGTAGATTATGTTCAAGTACATTGTTTTGCATCTTTGTCGAGGACAAATCTTGTTAACGTTATGTAGCAAGAAACATGGTGTGCATCATTCGATAAAGGTGCAATCAGACTACATGACAAGGGGCATATAACTTAGCCGAGTTCGTGTGAGTCAAATATGTTCTATATGACTTGAGCATTAAGATCATTACCTATGGCGATACGATATCGGAATCATGTTCTCGTATTTTTTGCAAACAACATTGTCATTCATGAGAAGACCATAGACGTGGAGGTTAATTATCATTACACTAGTACTCTGATTCAGAAGGACTCTTTCATGCTCCGCGCGTGTTATCCAACGATCAGACTAAAGATATTTTCACCAAGCCTATTGTAAGTGCCTTACTTGATCAACAAGTCTTCAAGTTGAATATGTGCGGAATATTTAGGTATATTCGCTCACCTAGAGGAGTATTCTTGCGCTAATATACAGTTAGATATTTATTTGTATTATTCGCTCACCCTTTTATTATGTCGTTTATGTTTTTGGATCCTTGTATAATTCTTCCACCATCCCTTGTCTTATACAAGGAGGGGTAAGGCCCTCGTAGCTAACAAGTTTTTTCTTTTTCCAACAATCTCGTAGTTAACAAGTTCTTTCTTTTCCAACAATCCCTGTTTATAAGCATCTCTTGTAATTTGGATCATATGTATTTGGCGTTTCTTCGTTACTTTCATGATCTAGATAGTTTGGAATCTGACGTTTGGCAATCACATGCATTCTAGTTTGTTATATTCTTAGCATCTTTTTTGTGTGCCCCGAGGTATATATTTGTTGTGTTTGGGACATCAAACTGCATGGTTGAAATGTCGATATCATAGTTTTGGATGTTAGCAACATATCATGACACACTTGCAGCCAGTTGATGGCGTGCTTGTGCTCTCCAAGGAATTTAATGGAGCCTTACATCAAAGGAGCAATTCTTAGGTATTACTCAATTGATTCTATTTGTTGCCGAGTAGTGGAAGCAACATGCACAAACTTCAAGCAAACACACAAATACATGGATTTACAATGTTCAACCGTAACTGAGTTATGTCCATGGATGGTAACAATTAGTTGCACTATTTGTGGAGAACAATACATTATAAAAAGAGAACCCTAATCCTAAGGAGTTTATATATTACTCCCATATTAACGGATTCCCATATTAGACGGATCCGAACATCCATATGAACATTCATTTCGGGATGGGGGTGTTGCCCTCTACAACCACTACAAGAGGGGGTGCAACTGCTCCCCCAACCCTTCCCGCCCAGACTCGTTGATTGGGCAACTAGACCCCCGTGTTGGTAAGGTACGCTGGCACTGAGGGGTGGGTTAGGGAAAGAGGGGTGCATTAGATGGTTCTTCAATTGAATTTAACGGAACAAATGATTATGATTCTAAGACATGAATATTATTGTTATCGTCATTAGCAAATAAAAGGGGAAAATCCAGTCTTGGGTTATATTTTACTCTAGTTATTTTGGATTCTCAACATTCCAATACAAATCTTTTTATCACTATATATCTTTTTTGGAAAATCGGAATAGTCAATCTCTATAAAATGTAGAGACAAAGATCATTGCTTCCAACATCGAACACCAAGCAAGCAACAAACAACGAAGAACACAATATTTAATGTGGAAGCGATTAGCTTCATGTAAGGGGAAAGTTCACAAGGGAAAAAATCGTGGGATAAATCGATTGTTAGGATTAGAGTCCTATTAGGATTATGAATCGTAATGAGGTAGGACTCTTAATCTTAATAATAGTTAGTTGTGTTCTATTTATAATCCTATTGGGAATCGGACTATGGGAATTGTAACTGAACTATATATAGAGGGGGTAGGAGGCATTGGCTCCACAACACCCCCACAAGAACAATGTAACTCCTAGAGAAAGGAATGAGAGAGAGAGAGAAGAAATGAGAAAGCGAGAGAAAGGAGAGAGTTGCACTCGTTCTAATTTATAAGTAATCTTTCTTCTACGATGGTCGCGATAGGCAACCGACCACCGTTATATCTAGTTGTTCTTTTCTTTACGTGCTTCCGTGGTGGTGATCGATTGCACATCCGTATTCGTATGGTGGTTCGTATCCTAACAGCTGGTATCTGAGCAGAGACGATATCGACTCGTATTCCAACATTGATCACCTCTCACCATTTGCCAGAAAAGATTCACTTTAGAAGAAGACATTGCATACAAACCAACGAGAGAGTCGTTACTCTTGATCACACCAATTTCCTCTCAGCTACGTCATTTCCCTCAAATCTCAATGGATCAAGACTCTAATGAGATATGATCAAATTGCTTTTCTCATAACCAAATCTCTAATTAAAATCCCAAAATACCTATCCAAATTAGTACTTGCAAGCATAGCCATGGTAGATCTACTACTAACTAGCCTACAATACTCCATGTGATGAATTATGTTTCCATGAGTATAATCCACTCCCAACTTTGATGCATTAACCATGTAAAACTATTGTTGAGGTATGAAATTTCTTTCATCCCAACAAAAGGCATTGTTGCTACGTGTCAAAAGTTACATATACAAATTGCTCCAAGAGCAGAAATGCTAATTTAAACACAAGCAAAGTGGCTTTTACAGCCTGCCAAAACAAGGTAACTTCACCTCAACATATGTACAGAAACTTCTAATCTCCATGACCATGAAGAGAAGCAAGGAAAAATACAACCCCTCGCAATTATGCATTCTCTAAATCCATGGAACGAGTAATTCCACCATCATATATCTTACCATGTTGCCAGGATCTGATATGTGTTGCATCAGATCTCCCTAACTAGCATTAAAAATGTGGTATACAACATGACACATGGGGAATTGATCTAATCCATGGAGTGATGAAGCCTACAAAAACCTCACTATACAAGTCGAGCCGAGAACTATTTCAAAGTAGCTACCTGGTGCTTTGGATATCCTCACAGCTATGATGTGTGATCTTGCCTCCTACATCTTGAAGACTGAGGCACACCACAGTGCAGTCGTCTGCTGATGAAGACGACTTGAGTTTCCACTTACTGGCAGCTGCTTTAACTATAGCCTTTGCTGCATCCTCCCGTCTCTTCGCTGACCATGCGATGGACGCAACTTCCTCATTGCTGAGAACATCCCACACCTTCATTACCACAAGATTAATGTGAGCTTATATGATTCAAACAAAACATGCATTGCATTTCAGTAAACAGTTCAGCATGGAATAACGGTGGAACGAATTAGTTCAAGGCATCGACTTTCTGAATCTGTAAACTATTTATGTGCATCGCGCAGAAGAAAGAAAAAATGTATTGAGTAGAGACTCTAGATTCAACTGTTGTCTTAACCCACTGCTTATAGGGGGAGATAAAGAGTAAGCACTTCTGACGTGAAAGATAACTTCTAAATGAAAAAACTGTTAATTGCACACCATTCCATGAGAAATTTGATGAGTATGTGACATTTTGTAATACGTCACTAATACAAAATAGACCTTTGAAAATTGTAATATGTCTAGAGAGTTAATGATTAACCAATCCAGTGTGATATCTTGTATTATGGCATACTATTACAGCGACATGCATAGCCTACAGTGGTCAATATTGGATAAGATCGCAGAGAGCAACTTGGAGGTCAAATCTTTTACTATACATATATTCTTGTTAAGATGTCAGTTGGCACACATAAGAACACATGTACAACTGCACATCAAAATTTCAAATCTGTACAAGTACATTTATAATTGGCACAGTTGAGACTATGAAACTAAGATGCGTGATTGGCTAATGTTCACCTTGTTTAAGCCTAGTACTCCACCCATCTTGATTAGGATTTGTTAGAAGCTGCTGGCTGCCTATACTAGAAACAAAGTAGGATTTTCATACTACTTCTCTATTATAGAATGACGATTCTCGTGTTTTGACGAATCACGCTATACTTTGACTTTCTTCCTTATCTTGTTAATGTAGTTTTATCCGCATATACTTCAAAAACATAACAAGACATATTGTGACGAGAATGAGCTGTTGAGAGTATAGGACAGTTTGATCACTCCATCAAAAAACCAACCCATTTGAGTTAAAAGCTATTACCACATGTAGGAGTTTAGGAAGTTACCCCATCAGTTGCAAGGATGACAAACTGGTCCTGCTCACGCACGCGGCGGTACGACACACGTGGAACGGCAATCACCCCGTAATTCTTAAGCTGGAAGTCGCCAAATGCCCGTGCCATAGCCAGGCCGGGGTAATCCTCATCTGGTAGCCACACTCGATGCCTGTTGGGATCATCTCTCAATGCAAAGACACGACCATTACTCTTCTTTATCCTCTCAGCCTCATCTAGATAAGGCCAACTTTTCTCAGGCATTTTGACAAACACTTAACATGGAACTCAAATTATTTAAAATGACAAGAGTGGGGAGGAGGCAAAGAAGGAGAGCTCACGAGGAAGATCGGGCTTGAGGTCAGTTGTGAGCTGGATGGCCTCTAGATTGCCCTCTTCGTTTATGGTGCCCAATATGGCTCTGGAGTCTCCAAGGTTTGCTATGATCAAATCCTTTCCCTGCATTTCAGATACCATCACACCATCAGAGCATATAGAAATAATATTTCCATCTTAAAACATAATTATTTAAAACCCAATAATTATCTGTAAAAAAATATTAAATATATTAACTGTAATGGACGAACGCATGTGTGAACAGGTCCAAACCAACAACCCGTCGTAGTCCAGTATGAAAACGAGAAACAAAAGTCTAAATTTTGGCTTCGCAATACCCATATTATTTTCCCTTTTAATAAAAGAAGAGAAATTAAAGATTTCTACCTGTTTGATAACGGTCACGGCAGTAGTGCCACTGGCGTAACAGCAGCTCAGGCGGCCGAGCTCCCTGTCCATGGCCTTGAAGGCCCCCAAGCACGCTTCCTTCCACTCGTCGAACATCTCCGGCGACGAGCAGCTGTAGTACTCCTCATCCTCATCCTCTGAACTATCGTCCTCATCGTGGTCATCGTAGTTGCCGACCTCTCGATCACAACCGTCCGAAGTATCATCGTCGTTGGACGGAAGAAACGCCTTGATCCTCTGGGAGAGCAAGAGGGAGGGGAGGTTGTCCCTCACCAGCTTGCTCGCTATGTGGCCGTTCCTCCCGTGCCCGTCGAACACCCCGCACAGCACCCCCTCCTCCGTCGCGAACCCCTGTCCATTACCCGGTTTACTTTTATCATCACTTTGATATTAGCAACGGCAATTACACCTATCACAACTTTAATGGTAACATTCTTCTTGGTATAAATTCTACAAGAAAAATATAAAAGTTGGGTTTTGATCTTCAGAACAGGTCCTCTGCTCAACAACGAAATGATTAAAGCTAGTTCGATATCACACCATTTCCCCTCTTCCCCATTCGATTCCTTTTGTTTAGGATCTACTTAGATGGCTTTTAGCTTTGCTTTATATGTTCCCAGTTGACTTTTTTGCTTATTGCTTGCAGCACTTGCTCTAGTGCTCCGCAGATGCAATTAAAAAAAGATGGGAATCCACTAAGACAATTCTTTAAGCTTCAAAAGCAATGAACCGAAAGCAAAGCACGAGAGGATAACTATCCATGTTGGAGTACCCACTTTGGGGAGCACGATCTAATATCATCCGACTCGGATCCTATGCAATAAATCAAATACACCACATGGACGATCTGGTGCTGTAATTCTTACCTCTCAAGTCACAAATATTGCAAAGTGCCAAGTCGATAGCAACTAATACTAATCAGAAAAAGGAGAAAGAGTAGCACCCAAAGAAATTTATCTCCAGTATCTCTTCACAAAAGCTTGAAGTTATAATGACCATTTGATGGTACCTGGCAAAGGATGGCAGAGTCCTGGTTGGTGCCTCTCTTGCCTTGTCTTGTGTGGAGAGAGACCATGATCCTGCTCTTCATACCACGAGGAGAACGTAGCCCTTGATGATCGTCGGCGACCATGCGATGTCCCCTCTCCAGAGAGTGGCAGAGACCCATCGAACTTTGCTTTATGTCTAAAGAGAGGGAGAAAGGGGAAGATCGGAGAGGGGTGGGGGTCTTATAGGAGGAGCAAGTGGAGTTCTTCTCGTGGATAATAATGTGAGGTGACGGTGCGTGGTGGGGGCCGACGCAGAGTTGGAGTTTATTGCTTGTGGGGATTGAGAGGAGTGACGCGTTTTGGTTAAGTATTGACCGTCATGTGATGACGATTCAAAAGGGATGGGGATTGTCTTGTGTGTCTCGTGTGATGTTCCTCATCAGCATCTCTATTTCTTCATCACCCCTCGTTAGTCGTTACTCATACTGGTCTGAAATGTCGCGCTCCTGCGAAGGTCCCAATCGGGAATTTTTGAATATAGATGTCATAATAGATACATTGCATGTTGAATCAGAAATATCTACTATTATGCAATTATTTATTCGTTCAATTTGAACTCTGTATCGGATCCTTATAGAGGTAAGGACAAAAGGATTCCATTTTATGGTTATGTTTTTAGAATAACTATATTAAACAATTAAAAATATGTCAAACATTGAAGAGATAAACTAACTAGATTTATAATTTTCTTAGGAATGCAATTGTAGATTCGAACTCTTGGACGGCAAATCAATCAAAAAATGATTTACATGGCTTCCAAAGGAGAGAGAGAGAGTCTGGAAAGATTTTACTATTAGAAAAAAATACCTCCCCCTACAATCTGATCTAATCAAACTGTTGGATGTCCTCCTCAATCAAATGGCTATGCTTCACTTTATTCGAGTACGATTGAACGACTATGATCAAATGTGGAAATGAGGATGTATACTGGGAGATACTATTGGAGGATCCATTTCTTTTATTTGAAGGACCGAATTGTGTATGGAGAAGGTGTATTCCTCTGGAGGAATACCAGAGTATCCTCACTCACTGTCATACTCTTGAAGCAGAGGACATCACTCAGGAAGGAGAACCACATACAAGGTGCTCTAGTGTGGATTCTACTGGACAACCTTGTTTCGTGATGCATTTGTTGTACAGTCGTAACCTATCTGTCAAAGAACGGGCGGGACAGCTGGATCTCGAGATGAGATGTCCATGCAAGTGGTGATATTTTTGACATTTTTGATGCGTGAGGTATTGATTTCATGGGACCCTTTCTCAAAAGTAATGGACATGAGCACATCTTGTTGGCAGTAGATTATTTATCAAGGTGGATGGAGGCTATCCCAACTCGAATCGCATACAACAAGACTATCTTTAAGTTTGTGGAGGACCGCGTTATTGCTAGGTTCAGGGTTCCCAAGGTACTTTTATCAGATGGAGGTAGCCATTTTGTAAATAGAAAAATAAAGAAAACTAAGGACTATGGATTTGATCACAGAGTAACTAGTCCTTACCACCCACAGTCGAACGACATGGCAGAGGTTACGAACAAAGAAGTGAAGAGTATTCTTAAGAAGTTAGTTCATCCTGATAGGAAGAATTGGCCCCAGCTATTAGACCAAGTTCGATTGACCTACATGACGGCCTACAAGACGCCACCCAACACTTCACCTTTTAGAATGGTTTATGGCAATCCATGCAATTTGCCCACTGAATTATTGCATAAATCTGAATGACCAATAAAGAAGATAAATTAGAGTTATCACCTAGGAAAGCTTCGACATGACTTGAACCTGGACGAACTCATTGAGATCAGAAACCACACGTATGACAACAGTGTGATATACAATGACAAAGTTAAGAAGTGGTATGATCATCACATAAGGTGCAAGAACTTTGTCTCGAGATAGAAGATATGGTTGTTCAACGTAAAAGTTAAAGATTTTCTGTGGGAAATTAAAATAAAAGATAGACGAGTCCCCACATAGTAAAGGAAGTGCACAATAATGGAAGTGTAGAGATATCTGATCTCCTAGATGGTGCACAATCCTTCTTGGTGAATGGACAACTGTTGAAGTACTTTGTATAATCCAATGAACGGTTACTCGAAGTTGAAGAGATTGACTTCATGCATAGTAATTTTCATGAAGACATCCCAAGACATTCTACGTGAAGCCGCAACAGAATATTCAATTCTGAACAGATTCAACATCTTAGAAAAATCCCATTTTCTTCCTTTCTAACACTAGTTTATCACATAACTTATTCTATTTTTTCGTGAGTTTAGGTTCTCTATTCTTTAGATCCTAGCTCTATACTTAGGCTATTTATGCTTAAGCATAAGGGAGACCTGAACCCATGTTTTGTACATTCCTTGTACTCTCGATCCCTTCTCTTTTTCAATTCCTTCTTCCTACTTAGGCTATTTTAGCCTAAGTATAGGGGCTGGACCCCTTGTCTGTTCATTCTCTTCCAGTCCTCCATTCTTTGCTAGCCTATTCTTTTATACCTCATTCCTACACTTAGGCTATTTTAAGCCTAATTATAGGGGGGTTGTAACTATTCTAGTTCTTTTACAATCGCTTTATGCTTAGCACGAACTATGTCCTTCATTTCTCTTTGTGCCATGAGGACATCACACCCGTTAAGCATAGGGTGTGTACGTATATATTTCATATATATGTTATCCATATCTCGTAATTTAAAATGATTTCTTATTATTATGGGTTATGAGTATTGAGAATTTAAAACTAATTCATGTAGAAAAGATTCGTAAAATGTTTTGCAAATCTTTATATCTATGTGACATGATTTTTATAAAAAAAAATATGTTTTACAAATTATTTGCAAAAAGGGTACAAATGTTTTTGATACATTATTATCGTATATACTTACGAAATAGATAAAAAAATTCTCTAAAAAATTGTACTATCTAATAAGTGATTTTATATCTGACAATTTTACATCACACAAGGCTTATATAGTTCAAGATATATGATTTAGGGTTATAGTTAACTTAAAGTTTACCATTCTTGGTAATTAAGGTTTCTAGAACTTAATAACTCAAAACTCCCTAGTTTGAAAGATATGCATACTATATTCCATGCAGAATCTTCATTCTAAAGGAATATGACAACACTTCACTTTCACGATTGCATAGACTTTGTGATGAGTCGTTGTTTTGTTCTGTATGGGAGGTTTGGTTTTCGACATGATTAAATGATGCTCGAGGTTAGGATAAGATTGAGTAATGTTTCATGAAACCTGAGTATCAACACCTTATCCAGTATGAGAATAAGGTTCTTATATTATGTTGATTTAAACCTAAGTGCCAATGTGTGTTAAAACCATAAAATTGTTGATCAACATGTGATGAATCTTTATTTCATCATGTTTATTCTTTCATTTTGGCCTTAAATCCCTAGATAAATACATGTATATATCATTAATTTGCCAAAATAAATGCTATGGAATTTATACAAAATAATGTATATATTGTATGTATTTAATTCCAAAATTAAATAATAAAGGAAGAAAAGAAAAAGAAATGAGAAACCATAGGTGTTGAGAGACCCTAGACCTCGAGACCCAGTCACCATGATGACTTGGTCGACAAGGACTAAAGTAGGGGGAGATAGGGCAGATGGATTGTACATAAAAGACACAAAAACACTAATTCTTAATTCATTTATAGTTAATCTTTGGAACCTATTTTATTCTTTATTATCTATACATCAAATCAATAAACTTTGAACATGAATATTGTAGATAAAAATACAAGAAAAAATACAAAATTGATTTCATAAAAAAATAATGCAATTTGTGCCAGAGACGTACAGAATAAAAAGATAAAATAAAAACTTCACAGACATGTATCTTCTGCACATTATATCAAATGGACCAAAATCACCTTTAATTGTATATAACCTTTAATAAGCTATCTAATGAAGATGGTTTCATTTAATTTAGAACAAAGATGCAAATTTTAGATTTTGGGCCTATATTGTGCAATATACTTGTATATTTTATTCATATATTTATTCCTTGTATTTTAAAAATTCTTTTATTTTTATAAAAATATAAATATTATTTGAAATATATGTACATAATTAAAATATAATAAAACAATCAAAATAAAATTAAAAATACATATAAATACATAGGTGAAATATACATATATATATACACCTATAATGTATATATACCTAATTACTTAAGTGTACATACAAACTCATAAAAATAAGAACCTCTAAATGTGTATAAAATAAATAAAAAAATATATACAAATTACTTGTATAAAATAATAAAATATAAAACATAAAATACCAAAATACATGTATTTATACATATATTTTACATGTAAATATTAACTTGTAATAAAAAGGCTCATAAAATTAATTAAAAATATGTATAAAACACTACAATAAATTTAAAATACTTTTCATATTTTAATAAAAACAAATTAAATCGATGTTTTTTTATTGATTTACAATCTTTTTCTCCATGGATTTTTCTGCTTGGTCCATGTGGACAACCCAGAAGTCTCCACTAGTTGACCCCGATCAACTGGCCCCCTTTCTCTTCCTCGAGCTTTGACATGTCAGACCCCACTTCTTCGCCCCTTTTTCCGCTCGAGGCCATCATCATTTTAGTTGGTGTGCCGCTTGATTTCTGGAGATTAGATTTCCTTAATTCACGTCGTGGGCAACGATGTCTTCTATTTCCCTTGCTTTGTCCAGAATCTCTGATCGAAGATCCTCTTTAATCCATCCTATAAATAAGCTCTGTCAACCTTCTTTTCAAGTTTGATCCTTCTTTGTTCCCTCTTAGCCCCTCAGAATCGGTCCAACCAGTTCCTCTTGGTGACCGCTCGTGATCTGGAGGTTTCATAGCGAGGAGGAGGTGTAGAGGAGTGATCCACAACCACTGCCGGAAGAGCCTTATTGGAAGCTCCAGCTTCCTCGACTCCGGTCGAGTCTAGGCCCGTCAGTCCCATCCTAGGTGGCATTTTGTTCTAGTTTTCACTCCTGCAGTTAATTTTAGGTTAGTCTTGTCTTTAGTTTTAATTTCCAAAATCCCTAAATACCTGGAGCTTGAGCTCCAAGGAAAATCCATAGTGATCCAACAGTCAGATCCCCATGATTGCCATCCCATTTTCTTCCCCTTCATCTACTCCATCGATCACCCATCTTATCTACCGCAGAACCATTGTGGATCTGGGAGTCGAAGCTCCCTCCGTCGCCCTTCGCCGGAGCTCTACCTTCATCTCACCCATGTCGATTTTTGCCTAACCCCTTGGTCGAGGAGATAGCCCTCGAACCCAAGACCCTTTTGGTGTAGGATATGGGGCTCGAATACCCATCTGGAACCACCTGGAAGACCTGGAGCTGCTCCAAGTTGTCTGGAGTCGTCCGAGCTCCTAGGGCATTATTGACCCTTTTGAAGATATCCAACAAATGTGGAGGAGGATCAGGAACGTGGAAGTCATTGTCGGAGCTGCGAACGGAGGCTGGAGACGGGAGGAATCAACGATCGAAGCCACGACCAGGACATGTTCTTAGTTGTTCATCCACCACACTCGAGAGCCATTGGATTAAAGCCATGATCTAGATCTAATCTGGGCCGTCCAAGTGAAGCAAAGTGGTGCCCATCCCCAGCTGAGCGATCTTCCACGTGGCATCCAAATAGCGACCGAATCCAAGGTTTTAAAGTGGTATATATGCAAAGATCCACCTCCGCCCTTTTTGTTATTTCGAAAAGGTTCTATACTATTTATTTTACGTTCTTTGTGTACTATTTGCATGTATGCCATTGCGACTCTTTGATATTGCATTTAAGTCGAGTGTCAGGTCACCTCACATGGACCCTCATGTAAGTAGACATGTTTCAAGTAGGCACCCTCAGCTTTTGTAATTTGTATTAAGTACTCAAAAATTAAGTTGACATTCAAACTTTATGGTTATTTTACACGTGTACCCCTGAGCTTTATTCTATTCGCAAAAATAACCCAACCAGCTTGATTTAAATTTATTTATGCATTTATTTTTATTAAAAATAGCTTCTATGCTCTAAAAAATCTCAAAAATAGGTGTATTTGCATGATTGGATGCTTGTTTACGCTATCATTTTTATTTGCCATTTTGCTTGCATTTATTTTTTATTAAAAATCATTTGGAGCTAATTTATTCCTTATTTGACTTAGAAAATCCAAAATTATAAAATCTTTTTTGAAAATTCAAAAATATTCCCTAATATTTATTACCTTATTTTATAACTCAAAATCACAAAAAATATCAAAAGAAACTCTAAAAATTAACAAACCATTGCTAGTCTACAAGATGTCACTCGACACTTCACCTTTTAGAATGGTTTATTGAAGGCCATGCCATTTGCCCACTGAATTATTGCATAAATCTAAATGACCAATAAAGAAGATAAATTGGAGTTATCACCTAGAAAAGCTTTGACATGACTTGAACTTGGACGAACTCATTGAGATCAGAAATCACATGTATGACAACAATGTGATATATAAGGACAAAGTTAAGAAGTGGCATGATCATCACATAAGGTGCAAGAATTTTATCTCGGGATAAAGATATGGTTGTTCAACGTAAAGTTAAAGATTTTCTAGGGAAATTAAAATAAAAGATAGACGAGTCCCAACATAGTAAAGGAAGTGCACAATAATGGAAGTGTAGAGATATATGATCTCACAGATGGTGCACTATCCTTCTTGGTGAATGGACAATTGTTGAAGTACTTTGTATAATCTAATGAACGGTTAGTAGAAGTTGAAGAGATTGACTTCATGCATAGTAATTTTCATGAAGACATCCCAAGACATTCTAGTGAAGACACAACAGAAGATTCAATTCTGAACAAATTCAACATCTTAGAAAAATCTCATTTTCTTCCTTTCTAACACTAGTTTATCCCATAACTTATTCTATTTTTTCGTGAGTTTAGGTTCCCTCTTCTTTGGATCCTAGCTCTATACTTAGGCTATTTAAGACTAAGTATAGGGGAGACCTGAACCCATGTTTTATGCATTCTTTGTACTCTCGATCCCTTCTCTTTTTCAATTCCTTTTTCCTACTTAGGCTATTTTTAGCCTAAATATAGGGGTCGAACCCCCTGTCTGTTCATTCTCTTTACTCCTCCATTCTTTGCTAGCTTATTCTTTTATACTTCATTCCTATACTTAGGCTATTTTAAGCCTAATTATAGGGGGATTGTACCTATTCTAGTTCTTTTACAATCGCTTTATACTTAGCACGAACTATGTCCTTCATTGCTCTTTGTGCCATAGGACATCACACAAGTTAAGCATAGGGGGTGTACGCATATATTTCATATATACGTTATCCATATCTCGTACTTTAAAATGATTCCTTATTATTATGGGTTATGGGTATTGGAAATTTAAACTAATTCATGTAAAAAAGATTTGTAAAATATTTTGAAAATTTTTACATCTACATGACATGATTTTTGTAAAAAAATATATTTTATAATTTATTTACAAAAAGGGTACAAATGTTTTTCATACATTATTATTATATATACATATAAAATAGATAAAAAAATTCTACTAACTAATAAGTGGTTTTATATTTGGCACTTTCACATCACACAAGGCTTATATAGTTCAAGACATATGATTTAGAGTTACACTTAACTTAAAGTTTACCATTCTTGACCATTAAGGTTTCTAGAACTTAATAACTCGAAACTCCCTAGTTTGAAAGATATACATACTATATTGCATGTAGAATATTCATTCTAAAGGAATATGACCAACACTTCACTTTCACGATTGCATAGACTTTGTGATGAGTCATTATTTTTTTCTGGATGGGAGGTTTGGGTTTCAACATGATTAAATGATGCTCGAGGATAGGATAAGATTGAGTATTGTTTCATGAAACCTGAGTGTCAGCACCTTATCCCGTATGAGAATAAGGTTCTTATATTATCTTGATTTAAGCCTAAGTGCTAATGTGTGTTAAACCATAAAATTGTTGACCAGTATGTGATGAATCTTCATTTCATCATGTTTATTCTTTCATTTTGGCCTTAAATCCCTAGATAAAGACATGTATATATTATTAATTTGCCAAAATAAATACTCTGTAATTTGTACAAAATAATGTATATTGCATGTATTTAATTCCAAAATTAAATAGTAAAGGAAGAAAAGAAAAAGAAATGAGAAACCATAGGTGTTGAGAGACCCTAGACCCCGAGACCCAGTCATTATGATGAATTGGTCGACAAGGACTAAAGTAGGGAGAGATATGGCAGATGGATTGTACAGAAAAGACACAAAAACCTTAATTCTTAATTTATTTATAGTTAATCTTTGGGACCTATTTTATTCTTTATTATCTATACATCAAATCAATAAACTTTGAATATGAATATTGTAGATAAAAATACAAGGAAAAATAGAAAATTGATTTCACAGAAAAATAATACAATTTGTGCCCAAGACATATAGAATAAAAAGATAAAATAAAACTTCACTGACCTGTATCTTCTCCACACTATATCAAATGTATGAAAATCACCTTTAATTGTATATAACTTTTAATAAGCTATCTAATGAAGGTGGTTTCATTTAATTTAGAACTAAGATGCAAATTTTAGGTTTTGGTCCCATATTGTGCAATATACCTGTATATTTTATTCAATATATTTATTCCTTGTATTTTTAAAGTTCTTTATTTTTATAAAAATATAAATATTATTTGAAATATATGTACATAATTAAATTAAAATAAAATAACCAAAATAAAATTAAAATAAATAATACATATAAATACATAGGTGAAATATACATATATATATACCTATAATGTATATATACCTAATTAATTAAGTGTACATACAAACTCATAAAAATATAATAAAAACCTTTAAATGTGTATAAAATAAAAAATATACAAATTACCTGTACAAAATAATAAAATATAAAAAATAAAATACCAAAATACATGTTTTTATACATGTATTTTACATGTAAATATTAACTTGTAATAAAAAAGGCTCATAAAATTAAATAAAAATACATATAAAATGCTACATTAAATTTAAAACACTTTTCATATTTTAATAAAAAAATAAAATAAATCATTTGGTATTTTTTTATTGATTTTACAATCTTTTTCTCCATGGATTTTTCTGCTTGGTCCACGTGGACAACCAAGAAGTCTCCACTAGTTGACCCTGGTCAACCGGCCCCCTTTCTTTTCCTCGAGCTTTGACATGTCAGACCCCACTTCTTCATCCCCTTTTCCACTCGAGGCCATCATCATTTTCGTTGGTGTGCCGCTTGATTTCTAGAGATTAGATCTCCTTAATTCACATCGTGGGCAATGATCTCTTCTATTGCCCTCGCTTCGCCCAGAATCTCTGATCGAAGATCCTCTCTCAGCCAGCCTATAAATAAGCTCTGCCGGCCTTCTTCTCAAGTTTGATCCTTCTTTGTTCCCTTTTACCCCCTCAGAACTAGACCAACCATTTCCTCTTGGTGACCGCTCGAGATCTGGAGGATTTGTAGCGAGGAGGAGGTGCAGAGGAGTGATCCATAACCATCGTCGGAGGAGCCCTGCTGGAAGGTCAAGCTTCCTCGACTCCGGCCGAGTCTAGGCCCATCAGTCCCATCTTAGTAGCATTTCTATTCTAGTTTTCACTCTTATTTAATTTAGGTTTAATCTTGTCTTTAGTTTTAATTTCCAAAATCCCCAAATCCCTAGAGTTTGAGCTCCAGGGCAAATCCATCGTGATCCAACCATCAGATCTCCATGATTTCCATCCCATTTTCTTCCCCTTCATCTACTCCATCGATCACCCATCTTATCCACTACAGAACCATCATGGATTTGGGAGTCGAAGATCCCTCTGTCGCCCTTCGCAGGAGCTCCACCTTCATCTCACCCACGTCGATTTTTGCATAACCCCTTGTCCGAGGAGATAGCCCTCGAACCCAAGACCCTTTTAGTGCAGGATATGGCACTCTAATACCCATATGGAACCACTTGGAAGACCTGGAGCTGCTCCATATTGTCTGGAGCCATCTTAGCTCTTAGGGCGTCTTTGACCCTTTTGAAGAAATCTAGCAAACATGGAGGAGTACCAGGAACATGTAGGTCATTGTCGGAGCTATGAACGGAGGCTGGAGATGGGAGAAATCAACGATCGAAGCCACGACCAAGACATGTTCTTAGTTGTTCATCCACCACACCCGAGAGCCATGGATCAAAGCCACGATCTTGATCTAATCTGGGCCGTCTAAGTGAAGTAAAGTGGTGCCCATCCCCAGCCGAGAGGTCTTCCACACGACGTCAAAATAGAGGTCGAATCCAAAGGTTTTAAGTGGTATATGTGCACAGACCCCCTGCACTCTTTTTTGATATTTCAAAAAAGTTCTATAATATTTAGTTTACGTTTAAAACTTTGTGTATTATTTGCATGTATGCCATAGTGCCTTGTCACCTCACGTGGACCCTCACGTGAGTAGACATGTTGCAAGTAGGCACCCTCGGTTTTTGTAATTTGTATTAAGTACTCAAAAATCAAGTTGTCATTCAAACTTTCTGGTTATTTTACACATGTACCTATGAGCTTTATTTTATTCACGAAAATAACCTAGCTAGCTTGATTTAAATTTATTTATGCATTTCTTTTTTTATTAAAAATAGCTTCTATGCTCTAAAAAATCTCAAAAATAGGTGTATCTGCATGATTGGCTGCTTGTTCATGCTATCATTTTTATTTGCCATTTTGCTTGCATTTATTTTTTTTTTATTAAAAACCATTTGGAGCTAATTTATTCCTTATTTAACTTAAAACCAAAAAATTATAAAATCTTTTTGGAAAATTCAAAAATATTCCCTAATATATATTACCTTATTTTATAACTCAAAATCACAACAAAATATCAAAAGAAACTCTAAAAATTAGCAAACCATTGTTAGTCCTAAAAAATGTAAAATATTTGAAAAATCCTAAAATACTAGTTTCTACCTATATATATCATTCTATGTATATTAAATTCAGTTTTAAGAAATTTTGAACCCGTTTCTTATTTTTAATTCTAAAATAATTTCTTTTTATTTAAAACAGTCCTTGTTTTGCTTGTACCTACTTTTAAAAATAAAAATTGCAAAAAACTCCCAAAATCCTTAAAAGTAGAAAATATTTGAAAAAAGTATATTTTATTTTGATCTTTTTGCATATTTTTATCAGTATTTATAAATAGTATACCCTATATAGCCTATATATACTTTTATATTATTATTATATATATAGTATATATCATTATTAATCACCATAAATACCTTATAAATATTTAAACCCATAAAAAATAAAAAAGGACTATTCTTTTGATTAATTTCTGATTTTTGTATATTTATTATATATTATACTATAGAGAACATATATTATATATATTCCCTTATATACATTTATATATATTATTAAATTTAAAAGGAATTAAAAATTCAGAAAAGTAAAAAATAAAAAATATATACTATTTAAAAAAGAAAATTAATTTATTTAATTAAAAATCCACTAACACATTGATTGATATTGTGCATACTTGCATACACATTTTCATTGTTTATTTATTTAAGTAATTCCTGCTACATCCCATCTCCTTGTATTCGACCCCTACCTACGTGTCTGCTATACATACTTGTTTATGGGATACAATAAATTTTGGTTCACACCTTGACATGATTGCTTTATATTCTTGTGTGGGTTAATTGTTGGTTTAGTCATTGGGCTCAGTGAGAGGTCACTTCAGCGATTGTGGTCCGCCTTGTGAGACTACACGATCACCTCGCTCCACTCTGGTGATTAAATAAATGGTACGGTTGTTGGAGAGCAATGAATAGCGCACCTTTATGTATATTTTTGTGTACATCATTTCTCTCTTATTTTTCTACTTATTTATTTTTGATAATTATTTGATATGTTCTGACCCATATCTCTTTATTTGACTTTCTTGTAAGGGACCACGTGTTGACGATCGCTTGTTAGGAGGTGGACACACCTGAGCTGTGAGGAGGTTAGCACTTCTTCTTGTGAGCCGACCATGAGAGAGCATGAGAGAGGCAGTGAAAGGATGAGAAGAGCAGCACATACAATTAGCTAATTGTTATTTTATTTTGTGAGGAGAGTGATATTTACTTTATTTTTGTATAGATATTTGTGATAATTTAGACATTAACTCTTCTATCTAACGAGGTCCAGTGCCTGGGTGTTTGTTCACCTCAGGGCCTCGTCGAAGTTTTTTATATTTTATTGATTTTATTTTCTTTGTTTCACGAGTTTTGAGCATTCTGCCTTTATTTTTCATCCGTTTTATGTGATTGAAGCCCCTATATCCAGGTTTGCTTGATTCGGTAGCTAGGTCCAAAGCCCTAATAGAAGCATGCTCGTATAATCTCTTTTGCTTGAACTTAGTCAAATAACTAATTGCCAATTACTTGAAATTGGAACCGCAAGCAGTAAGAAACTCCACACAACACTTGCAAGACCCATTATGGCGGGCACTAAGGAGTTTTCAAGATCGGATACTTGGATCTGTTTTGAGTAATTGACATCTTGTTCTTTCCAATAATAGCAAGGTCTTGTTTAGGATGCTTTCATCTCTTTCATATCTCCATATAGTATAAATATTAAAATTCTGCCTTGCATCCTGCATGGAGAGCGTTGGGAAGAACTGTTAGTCTTCTTACTTTGCATGCATCATATGAAATGAGAGTGAGATTTTCACTTTTGTATCTATTAGCATTGCTTTTCCGTTCTCTCCCTCTTTTTTATATCACATTTAGGACTTAAAAGTAAAACAAAAAAATCATTAGGTAAATTTCTTTGAAATGCCCAAAAAAGTGAAAATAAAAAAAATAAAAAATAAAACTAGGAGACTGCTAAATAAAACTTCGACCTTAATGAAAATAGGTAGTGGGCATCCTTATTTTGGGTTCATAAAGCCCTCCTTGTTTTTAGGTATACTCTATACTGAGTGGGGCGTGTCCCCTTAAGGATAGACCCAAATCCCAATCCGTAGCGCCTTGACTATCACATGGGACGACTAAGTATTGGCGCTTCTATCATATGTGACCGAGTAGGGCCTTATCGACGATGGTGTTCCCGCCTTGTGTGAAACACCGACTTGGTCTGAAGTACAGAGCTTAGGCTACACCCTCATGGGTGTGTCTGTCTCATCGGTTTGTATTCGAGTACCCTGCTTGCAAGGAAAGTAGTGATTTCACCTATTGGCTTCCTTTCTCCATTCTTTGGTTGAGTAGCCCCCCGGACACGAGATCAAGGACTTCCAAGTGCGTAGATGACATGTTACAAAGGAGGTGAAAGAAGTACATGGTACTTTCCCGACAGCACACACACTCCTATAGGGATATCGTTCTTAAGGACTTGTTAAAAGATTTTCCTACAACATAACCATAAAACTAAAAAGATAAAATTAGTCTAACTCTTAAGGCTTCATTTGGGTTGAGTTGGTGAATCCACAACTTGCTTGGTGTTTGTTTGACTAGATTAATGTCAAAGATCAAAGTCATGCACATTTGTGCAAATTTTGCCTTCATTTTATCTTCTTTTATTCTCATTTGACCCCTGCTCATTTTGACATGTTCTACTATTTTGCACTCCTTTTATTTTTATATTAACCTCCATATCATTCATATATTCTTGATTTTCTCTTTGACCCTTGAGATGGCGACTCATGGATAGATTAGTCAGGACTCCTCAGACACCCACATCAATTCCATGCGGTCGACCTCTCCAATATTTCGAGGTGATCTCGAGATTATGATTCAAACTTCGCAAACTATTCTCCATAGTCCCCACCTTCTTCAATAAACCGAGATCACTCTCGTCCTGAAATCTGCCCATTTTGGATGGATTGATTTCACTCCATACTCCTCTCCATCCTTAATGAATTCTGTGTTGACCTTAATACATAATGATTCTTATCACTTAATGCTTCCATACAGACTTATCGGGGCATTATTCCATTCACCGATTGATGAATCCGTGATTCGTCACGCTAAAAGATGAAAACAGAGCTTCGTTTCTGAGTAGTTAGATGCATTTCATCATTTATTGTGCACTTTTACCATTCATGCACTTAGAATTAATATCTACATTTTAGCATGCATAATTTCATTCATAATCCCCTTCACATTATCACCTAAATTCATGCATTTTTAATTAAATCATGCCAAATCCGAATGACATAAAACCAACTACATTGTGTGCATATTACTAATAAGATTAAAGGAAAAATACAAAAACAAACTAACTCAGATAATTGGCCCTTGAGACAAAGTCCTAATTTCAAGATAGACAGACTAAAACGCACATATCTTCCTCATATAGTATCCGATTTTGGTCTAAAATAATATATATTCAAATACTTTCAAAATAAGCCTAATTTTATAAAAATCAGAGCTCATATGTGAAAGTTGGGTTTAGGCCTCTTTTGCGCATTATGTATTTTACTGGATTTTAACCTATTATCTTATGTACATAATTAACCTTTTTTCTTTTATTTCTTTTTTTTTTCATATTTTTTTGATGAAAGTTTATTAAAATACACAAAAATCCAAATTCAAAATAAGACTGAAATCAAAGAAACTGCTCGAGTCTGAGTGTCCTTTGTTATTCTGTACAAATATCTCCTGATTTCCATTTTATTTTATTTCCCTATTTTCTTATTTATTAAAAATATAAAAAATAGAGTAACATATAAACATGTGTCCTTTATTTTATCGTATTTTATTTCTCAAATTTTCTCTTAATTTAAAAAGCATAAAAAATTACAAAACCCTAAAAATCGGTGTTATATGTACATAGAGTACCCAAAAAAATCATTTTGCACAGATGGCCTCTTTTGCTTTTGGTTCTTTCATGAAAGTTGTAGGTCTCGTCGAGACGAGCAACTTTCATGAAGAAAATGTTCGATCTGAGGTCGTTTATATTTCTTTCATATTTATCTTTAGAATTCATTTCTCGATTTTTCTTGAGCTGACACGTGGCAGCTCCTTGAGCCACCACTTGTCACTCAATTTTGACCTTATTTTTATTTCATTTTATTAAAAAAATTAATTATAAACCTCTGCACGTGCTGCGCACGTGCCGCCACCATGCTCTTCTCCTTCCTCCCTCAAATCTCACAAACAACCTTCCTAGTTAACCCTCCTCCGCAGCCACCGTACTCCTCTCGCGCAACATCCACACGTAACCTCCATCGTTATATCCTCTTCGCAAGCACCTCCCTGACTCCTATTTAAGCCCCTTTACCTTCACCAGGAGCCATATCAACCATATCCAAAGCAAGTGAGTTGGAGAAGGGTCGGTGATATGGACCCTCCGTCCAATGATTATCCTCCAAGGTGTGATCCCATCGAGCTTCTCGGGGCCCCTCATCGGCTTCGATCAAGGCGAGAACAAGGAAGAGGACCACTGTCCTCCTCTATCTCCCAGGAAACTACCATCAGGTGATCCTCTGCTACCCTTCCTTTTCCCATGTTTCATCCCAATTCCTCTATTCCATGCGTCTTTCTCAATCTCCCTGCTACCGCACCACCTTCTACCTTTGCGCAATTGCCTTTGCGTTTCCCTCACCCTCACCATCTTCTGCTGTAACCACTCGCCTGCTTCACCTCCACGATCGCCAGGAACAACAGCGCTCCCCCTCTTTATAGTTACAACACCGTACACCTGCTCACCATCGCCATATTGCCCCTTTGTAGGTGAGCACACCCCCATCATGCTACCGCACGCTTCAGAGCAGGTCTGCACGAACCAACGTGCTCTAAGGTCATCAACGCTCCTCAACCGACCACCTCGAGCAATGTGATAGCACGAGGCTCAAGCTCTGCCTCATCCTCGGTCACTCGCCTCACAATCGACACCTTTACGCACGGCAAGCCACGCCCTCTTCGCAGCTCCATCGACCGATGTACCTCCGCGCCTACCTCGTACAACAAGAGCAACCTTCAACACCGGAGGACAGTCTTCATCGACTCTAGACCACCGAGCATCCCTCTAGGAGATCACCGACCCTCTACCTTCAGCTCGGGCCACCCATCCTTCATCGACTTAGCCTCCTGCCGGAGGCATCGCTACCTGCCTCAACTAAAGCTCTCACGTGTCGCTACCTTCTCTTGTCCCCACGTGAGGCACACACGCGGGAGGGACACATGATTCGCACCCTCCTCTTCAGGGATTTTGCTGAAGAACCCTATGGAGTTTTGCCAACGCACTAGAAACCCCCCAAAGGACTGTCAATTCACAAACTACCCCAAGCACCCAATGGTCATGTGCTTTATACGCATCTGCTTGGATTTTTTTGCAGAAATCCCCTGAATGTTCTTGGTAATTAACATTCGATCCCTGCTCTGCAATTTTCTGTTTATTTATTTATTTATTTATTTATTATGTTTTACACTGAGAATCCTGTGTTCCTCTATTATTTTGAACCTTCTTTCCATTATCTTTATTTATTAAAAAAATAGCATTGTGTTCTTCAATTAATTCTTTACATAGCGACATGCTTGTGATATTTTTATTCTCTGTGATTAATAAATAATTATTATTATTGCAAAAATTTGCATATTTTTCTCAATTACCACTTAGAAATTCATTGTTAACTAACCCTTACTCTAAAAATTGTAAAAAATTCAATGATAGTAGAATTAATTGATATTTATATTATGCCCAAAAAGAATTACATTTGCATGCATATTTTGCTTTATAAAAATTATTTTGTGTAATAATTAATTTTTAGTATGTAATAAATTAAACATTTTTAGGGTTTAGGATTTTTTTGAGATATATTACCTAGTGATATACCTTAGATAATTTTATTTCCTGAAAATAAGAAGATTTAATATTTATTGTAATTAATTATTGAAAAACTTATTTTTTTACATTCATTAAATCATAGAATATTTATATTACATCCAAAAATTCCAAAAAATAGTAGTAGTCTAATCTCATCACATTTCACATTCGGGCCAAGTTTCATAATTTTTGGACATTATTTGATCATGATTTACGCTGTAGTTCCCGAACTTCACCAAAATTGCATTTAATTTATTATTCACATTTAAAAATATCAAAAAATACCTCTTTGAAAAATTAATATCGAGATTGACTATAAATCAACCTAAGAAGACATTGGCCTCCCTGAGTTCAACCTTGGACTTCCCAAGTAAAAAAATTTGACTGCTCGCTTTAATTGGACTAATAATTAAATTGCGGTTTTTGATCCATCGTGAATTGCCTACCTACAACAAACAAAATTGAGCGTTAATTTCAAAAAAAACAAGGGTAATTGATGAATCCATGATTCTCACTCTTTATTCTTTTATTTTTGATCTTCTTCTTGGAAAAATACCCTGTAAATACCTGTAAGTATAATAATTTAGCTTGCTTCATGCTCTTGTTAATATTGCATATTTAGCATGTATTTTTGGCAAAAATAAAAGAATAAAGGAAAAGAAAAGAATGATGTATTTATAATAAATACAGAGTAACCCAAACTCCAAGAGAAGGTCAAGACTTGATCTGATCGCAAAATAAAACAAATAGAGAGAGATAGGGTTCACTATGTATTGTATATATCCTCTATACGTATACATATTTATTTATTTATATTAAATCCAAAATTATTTTATTCTTTTACACTCTTGTATATAGTGTTAATAATATTATTAAAAAAGTAAAAATCATAAAATAAAAGAAAAATAAAATCATCAAACATTTGTATAAAAGACACATATACATATCACATCCACTATTTATTAGATACCCTTAAATAAATTATAAAAAAAATAACAATTCTTTTATGCTTATAGAATTATATTGTAAGTAAACAAAATATAAAATAAGAGTATTTGCGTAAAAATAATAAAATGAAAATACTTGTACATAATACATATGTATAATAGACTTGTATATAATACTATATACTGTATATAGGTTATCTTTTTTCATAAAAATAATTAAAAATATAGAAAAATACTTTGGAAAATAATAAACATTTTTCATTTTATACACTTTTTATTTTAAATTCATTTGCTATTTTTATTTGAATTATCTTTTATTTTGTAAATCTTGATTTTCCATTGGCCCACGTCAGACCGTTGACTCCAGTCAATAGTCTCTTCCAGACCGGTTCGGATCACTCCTCATTCACCAGAGCTTCTTCTCCGACTTTTCACGTCTGAACTCGATCTCCTCTTCTCCCAGTTCATGCGCCCGATTGAAGCCCAAACTCCCATGATCCTCGCAGATCCCTAGGCACGACCGGATCTGCCTAGGGTCCCGTGATATGCTCCGATCTTCTAGGACCCTTGTGAAGCATATATAAATTCTCTTCAGCTCCGCCAACCCTCCAGCTCGTCCCTCGTGCCCCTTTCTTCCCTAGACACCTTCAGTGGAGTGACAGCCACTCGAGGAGCCATTTAGGATCGTCTGGAGGAGCTTGGAGGCTCGTAACTCATATGTGGCCGGACTCCTTCGCTGCGTGAAGCCTCCCGGCCAGCCACAGCTTGGTTGAGGCCAAGACCGCGACGCTCGCCTTCACTTGAAGCTCAAGAGTTGAACCGAACCTTCAGGTATAGCTTGCATCCCCCTCAGTTCCTTATTTGATTCGATTCATCCATTTCGCTCCGCCGACATTCACTGGCTCCGACCAGAGGTATGGAGCCCTTCACCCACATCTATCCACACCAATCGACATGCTTAATCATCGTCCATCTTCTCCCGCAGCCTTTCCCCTTGAATCCCTCTCATCGGAGCAGGATCAAGTCGGGTCTTTATCCCTCGTCTTCGCCAGAGACCCAAAGCTCATTCCCATCACTTCTCTTATCCCCATATGCAATAAACGGTCGTCGGAGCATCGCCTTCGAGCGTTGTACCCATTGCAGGTGTCCACGTGTGCAGAAGAACCTTTTGGACACCTATCAGCTCAGGCGGAGTAGTTTCAGGAGGAGTTGAACTTTACGAGCATCCAACCGTTAACTCCTCCATTGAAGCCCTCTACGAGACGCGGAGCATACTCACAAGACTCCCGGACTTTGCCCGCCCTTCATCGGAGCGTCGGATGTCCTCTGATGCTCAGTTGAATCTCACCTGGGAGCAGTTCATCCAGCACCTTCTGTAGTCGTTCGATGCTCCTCTGGCCCTAGTTCTGATCGTGACTGTTTGTTTGCATTTATCCTCCAATGGTCAGATCAGAACCTGATCTCATCTCAGTCGCCCGACCGCGACAGACTGCAGACCGTTGGATCAGCCTTGCAGGCTGCATCTAATACGCACGTCCCCAACCAGATTTGCAGACGTCAGACTACTTTCCAGAGAAGATAAAAGCCATCCACTTCCACAGTCTCATGCGTACGACACATGTCCATTGGGTATACTTCACTTTCGCCCCTTTGTTTATTTTATTTCGCTTCTAGTCCATTAAATAAAGTTGTAGTTTAATACATTTTGCAGTTTGGACCTTATAGTTTATGGTGTTTGCGTTTTGGTCCTTTCGAGTCTTAGTCACGTGCATCCTCACACGCGTTTTGGGATATTTGCGCTATTTGCCCTGAACTTCCTATCTGTTATGGAATGAATGTCAAGTTGTTAGTATTTGCATTTATACCTCTGTAAGTCTGGATCACGTGTAACACATGTATTGGTTAGGTTAACTGCATATTCAATCCTTGAGCTTTTATATTATGTTATTCTTCAATCTGCAAACTTAAAATAATTGCTATTAGGTCCCTGTGAACTGTGCCTAATTACATGATGCATTTTGGACTTAATAAATAATAAATTAATTCGAAAAATTACCTAAAAATTACCATTGACTCCTTTTAATATGTATTTTTTTGTGATTTTCTTGGATTGCTTTATTTATATTTCTTATTTTTTAAAAATTCAAAAACCTTTGAAAACATCCCTGATTGCCTTAGTAAATTTATAAAAAAACGAAAAATGTTTTAAAAATTATATAAAAAATCTTATGTATGCCTTTCTTGTGAGTTTTATTTCCAGTATTAATTTTGCTTGAAAAACCCTTATAAAGTCCCTAAAAAATACAAAACATTTAAAACATTATAAAAATCTTATAAAATCATATAAAACTCCAAAAATTCCATTTTCAGTTTCTGTTTGTAGGTTTTGATTTATAACTTATCATAAAATTGTTATCTAGGACTTTAGGGATTTTAAGTATTTTTAATTTGCAATTTAGTCATGGTTGTGCATTGTTTACATTTTTAGCATTTTTTTATTTTTATAAAACCACAAAAATATCAGAAAAATCCCAAAAAATTACAAAACCATTTTAAAACCTCTAAAATTGAAAAATATTTTTATATGATTTTTTGAGCTTTTTTAGTTATTTATAAAAATCCAAAAAGATCTTTGCACTTGTTTTCTCTTATCTTTGTTGATTTTATTTTCTTATTAAAAATTAAAAATCTGACATTAAAAACCACTAAAAATTATTTTATTTTGATAAATTTGACTACTTTGTATTATTTTCGTGCTCCTTGTGTTCGACCCTGATCGCTATACCAGGTAAATAAAATAGCGAATCGCTTACATTTGTTGCTTGTTTTTATCTATCTTGAGTTGTTGCGAACCGCTTACATTTGTTGATTTTTTTATCTGTGTTGAGTGGTGTATTTCTTCTCGTTGACCTAGCTCGGTGATTCAGGTCACAACGACCCCTGTTTACTTGCATACTTATCCCGAGTGGCCGGACCCAGTCATCAGAACGGCACCGTTGCCGGGGAGCATGCTTAGTAGTCATTTTTCACTCTTATCCATTTTTTGTTTCTATTTGATATAACCGCTTTCCGACACTTATTTGTTTCATTTTTGGTGCAAGGAATCACCCGAGGACACTTCAGCTTTCTTCTAGAGGAGACCGTACCTGAGGAGGAGTAGAGGAGCGTGAGAGAGTAGTTATATTATATATATTAGTTTATTTTTGTAAAACATTTTGATTATTGTAGTAACTGTGGGACTTGAACTCTTATTTGGACACTTAGACACTTTGGTGTCTATTTTACCGAGTAGCAGTGTACTCGAAGGACCTCACCACAACTTTTTCGTGTTTTATTTTATCGCTTTTTATTTTCATTTGATTCTCGAGGATTTAGCACTTAGACTTAGGATTTTTGTTGATTGTGATGTAATTAGCTAAGGCCCCACACCTAATTGCATATCTGTTCCTATTGATCGTAAACGGACTTAGCTAAACATAAAATCTAAAAAGTTAACTTATTGGGATTAGAGACCACATGTCGAGAGAGGCCATATACAGTGATGGTAGGACCCATTGTGGTGGGCACCGATTGGCATCAGAGACCAGACTCCGGACTCTCTTCCCGATAGTTAGCTATTTGTGCTTCACAATTAATAGAAATTGCTCGTCTAAGGCCGATTTCCTCACTGCATCATATATGTAGTTTTATTTCTGTCTTTACTTTTATGCGTGGATCACCCTGCATGTAGAGTGCCGAAGTCAGGTACACATTTCTATCTCTGCATGAATCATCGTGTTTGAATGTGCATCGACTTTTTCGACTTCCTCCCCCTGTTTTATTGGACTCAAAATAACCAAGGAAATCGAAAACTTCGTTAGGCATTGTTTTATTTCAGAAAATACCTAAAAAGGTGAAAACAAAATAAATTTGGGACTGATAATGCAAACTTGACCCTAAAATACACTTCACTTAAAAATCTTGTTTTGGGGAGAGTCACCCCCTCATTGATTGATTTATCTACAGTGAGAGAGTGACCTACACACTAGGCTAGAGACACATCCGAACTCCTTTCAGACAATTGGTCCCGTAGCTGATTGTTCTCCAGTGAGGATTTCATCAGGTAGCCGATAATCAATCCGGGACTTCCTTAGCAGATTGGGAAGATCGAGTGGCCGATAAACGATCCACACCCATACTGGCTGGAAAATATTAGTTGCAAGATTCAGGCCAGTCTCCTGGGAGCATTGGATTCCCAATATCTCGCTTAATCGCTCTAATATTTTGATTTGTCACTTAAATAAAAATTGACTAGATCAACGACCGATCTTTCACGCTCACCAGCTCAAATATTGAGTAGGTGAAGAAGGGATTTGTCTTCTCATCTTGTTTGCATCCAGATCTCAGATTTGTCTTCTCATCTTGTTTGCATCCAGATCTCATTTTCATAAATTCCCAGATCACGATTACAGGCAGGAGGTCCCTTAGGCTGCCTTTGACTGCACCGCTTTCGAGCACTCCTCTCCATTCATCTAGGGCAGCTTCAGAGAGCCCAGACCAGCTCTCTGATCCTGATTTCGCTACCAACCTTTTCCCCCTTGACCACCCTTCTTCCAGTCATGAGGTGCCCGAGCAGAGGCCAACATAGTTATATGTTTACTTGACAGCACTTGAGTTGGGGTCTTTTGCCTTTGTAGATATCCAAGAGATGAACAACAGTGAGGGACGCACCGATGAGCAGCCGCAGGGGTCTGCATATGTACTTGACCAAGCTCCCATCAACAAAACACTCTTAGCCTCCCTGGAGACCATGCAATGACAGAGCGGAAACCAGGGAGCATTCATGGAAGAGGTGCACCGAGAGCTGACACAGATGCGACCTTGCAGAGCAGAGCCACAGAGACTAGTCGGTGGTGAGATATCGGCAGTTGGAGGAGGAGACAGATGCCTGGATTACCAACCAGAGCAGATGCCAGCACAGACGATGAGGCAATTGCACAACCCTGGTGCAACCCTCACCGACCGTTGGATTCAGCTTCTTGAGATCCTGGGCGACTTCGAGCTTCACCCCAAGACCATCCATTTACTGCCCAAGTTCCATGGGCTATACACCAAGGAGACGTACCTCCATTTGCAGGAGTTTGAGATGATCTACAGAACTGTATATGACAGATTAGTAGATGAGGTCACAATCAAGATGATCACCTTCCCGTTCTCCTTAGTTGATCGAGTAGCCTATTGGCTGAAGCATTTGGGGAGGTATGTTACTATCTGGAAGCAGCTCTGGACCGAGTACTTGAACACGTATTATCCACTCGACCATATCAATGCCACTCGAGCCATGATCAACAATTTCACTATGATCCCAAACGAGCAGTTTCACGAGGCTTGGGGTCGATTCAGAGAGCTCATCGACCGGTGTCCACATCACAAGATATCCAAGCCCAACCTTGCCTAGAGCTTCTTTTATGGGCTGACACCGGAGTTGCAAGGGCTAGTTAATGCCTAGTGTGGAGGGTCATATTTTGTCAAGGATGAGGATCAAGTCAGGGCCATCTATGATAGATGGCAGAGAACTACACGGTGATGTCCCATGCTAGGGTATACACTCAGGGGAAGCCCTCCCACATGTGATCTCATATCAGAGGATTGCACGAGTCGATGCCGGTCCTTCTACTTCGTCAACAACAGCACGGGTCGAGTCCTCAACCGATGACATGGGGATCATTGATGAATACCAATTCATCACTCTTTATTCTTTTATTTTAGCTACAAAACCCATGCAAAACATATGTATATTCTTGTAAATAGCAATAATTGTCAAATAGCATGCATTGTGTAAAATACAATAATTAGCATGTTTTTGTGCATAAATAAAAGAATAAAGAAATAAAAAAAGAGGGAGATATTTCGAATAAATATTGAGTGACCTAATCCCAAGGGAGGGCTCAGCATGGGCCTGACCGCATAAAAACCCAAGTAGAGAGAGATAGGGAAGCTCATGTGTTTGTATATATACCTGTAAATAAATAAAAATTATTTTCCTCTTATTCAAAATAAAAATGGGTGTGTATTTATTTGTATATATTTGTAAATATAAAATTAAAACAAAAAATGATAAAAACAAAACAAAAATAAAAAACAAATAAAAATTCCATTCATCATTGTATATATGCCATGTACATAGAACCACTCACCTATTTATTATCACCTTGAAAATAGATAATAAAACTCTAATAAAAATGTTTTCAAATTCCACATTTCATGATGTAAATAAATAAAATAAAAATTGGAAAAATAAAATAAAAAGAAATAAAATAAAAACAAAAAAAACTACCTTGTATAGATACCATGTATATATGTATATAAAACTATTTATTTAACCCTTGTAATTAAATAATAAAAATAAAAAAATACCCTATTATTCCAAATTTTATTCTATAAATAAAATATAAAATTGGAAGAAAATGTATAAAAATAAATAATTAAAAATCAAAAATAAAAAATTCATATTGTATATACCTATATTTAATAATACTATATTGTAAATACATTATTTTTATTTCAAGAAAATAAATAAAAATCACAAAAAATAGTTTAAAAATAAATGAACATTTTTCATGTTTTGACTTTTTTGAAATAAAGCCATTTACTATTTTAAATTGAATTTTCAAATAATTATCCAATGGTAGCCTCTGATTGATCCACGGGGGATTGTTGAAAACCGATCAACTCTCCCCCGCGGACCCTCTTCTCGCGGATCTGGGCGCCTGATCCAATTTCTCCAAATTTTGGCGCCCTGATCCGAGCTCCATTTACCCTAAACCCCATGTCCTAATCATCCCTGATACATCCGAGATCCACGCCGATGCATCCGCTTAGGGATCCGTGCTTCACGAAACCCTGCCCGACCCCATCTTCTCGGACCTGCAGTGGTATATAGCTGAACCTCCACCCGCAATTTCACATCATCTTTGGCGCTGCCCCTTCATCCCAGGACATCCATTGTGCTCCCCAGAGTGACAGCTGAGTGAGCGTAGTGTCGAAGAGAGGAGAGGAGCCGTCCACCACTGATCCGACGACCCCTGGTTGCCGTGCGCCGTCGTGAGCTGCGCCCGAGCCTCGGGACCCCGACGACCCGTGAGGCGACGAAAAAGAGCTTCCTTAGCGATTCCACTCATCAGGTACCCCCGATTCTTCCTATCTTTCTTCAATTTTCGATTCCCCCAATCCGCTCCGCCGCCATCTCTCATCGATTCCGACCACGCCGCTCACCCATTTCATCGACCGACCCGACCAACATCTTCACGGGACCTCTCTTCGCATTCTTCGCACATTCACCCCCCTTGATTCGACCTGGAATCAAGAACTCGACCTCCCTCGTCGTCGCCTTGCCGGAGGTCGCCCATCTCGACGCGCTAGCCACCCATTTCGCCTCTAACCGGGTCGAGGCAGTTTACCCTCGACCCAGGATGCTTCCTAGGTTGTTTTGCAGGTCGAAGGAGACCCATCTGAGGGTCGTACAGTTCGAGCCCAGGAGCTTCGAGCCTCCGATGTCGCCAGACCACTCCGGTGGTCTCCGGTCTCATCGGAGGATCCTAGTCGCTGCGAAGCACCGAGACGAAGCGATTCCACCTTCCAGCAGCTCCAGAGGAGGTCCACACCGCCTGCACGGAGCCGGCGAAACTCGCCGGTGAAGTGTTCTTCCAGGATCCTCCTCCGCCGTCCGTTCATCCTCGGAGCTCCAGATGCGATCCAAACCATCTATTTGAGGAGTAGCCGCCCACTATCAGATCCAGCTGAGGGTTGATCATGACTGCCCGATTCAGTGAAGGGGTGCCCTTGCTCCAGCACCGTCCGATCTTCCACGTGGCAACCCCTCAGCCATCCGTATTAATAAAGGGTAATTTACCCGTAGGCCCTTCCTCCTTTTATTTTTAGTAATTAGTCCTGTAAATATTAGATGTAGTTGTTTTTATTTTGATTAAATTGCATAGAGGACATGGATCTTTATTGTATTTGCATATCAGTCCCTGTAAGTGTGGACCACGTGCTTCGACACGTGAGGACTTGGATTTTTTGCAATATATACCCTGCAGTTCTTGTGTGTTATTGTTTGCATGTTTTAAAATAGGAATTGCAAGTAGGTCCCTCCGTGCCTGGACCACGTGCCCTGCGTGTGAGTTATTGGGATTTTTACACGCGGGCCACTGCACTTTTCTGCCGTGTTATTGTTTGGCCCCCGGACACGTTTTTATGACATATAGGTCCCTGTGCTCTGTGTGCCTCTTTTTAATTTAAATAAAATATCATTCCTAACCCAAATTACGTGAAATTTGGATACGTGGCCCCTGCCACTATGTAAAAATTTCCCTAATTTTTGGGTACTTTTTTGAGGCATTTTGTTATTTTGAAAATTCAAAAAATGCTATTTTTGTGTCTGTCTAGATTAAAAAATCATAAAAAAATAAAAATTCTTTTAAAAATTCTAAAAAAACTAGTATTTATTAGTTTTACTGTGCTTTATTTTCTATCCAATTTTTGTTATTTTTGGACTTATAAAAATCTTAAAAATTAAAAAAAACTTGAAAACTTGTAAAAATTCTAAAAAATTATAGAAAAACCAAAAATTTACAAACTCTTCTTCTGAATTTTCTTTATTATTTCTGTTTTTATAAAAAAATATGTCCAGGCTTTTACAGGACCATTTGATATTTTTCATGGCCCTTTCAAGCCTGACTGGATAGTAGCATACTGATTTTGCCTTCTTAGATTTTTAGAAAATTTCATAAAAATTATAAAAATATCAAAAATTCACCAAAAACAGTAAAAAATCTAAAAATATTAAAAATATTTTTTTTGAATTTTTGGACTCTTTTTGAGTGTTTAAATAATTGATTGAAGTTGCTTGTATTTGCTTTTTCTTTATTTTTCCTTCATTACTAAAAATCCAAAAAAAATATAAAAATATTTAAAAACCCATCAAAAATAGTTGTTTTTATTTTCTTTTATTTTTGACTACTTCGTAGGCTGCAAGGCCAACTCGTGCTCCCTGAGTCTGACCCTGGGTGCTATACTAGGCTAATCTCATAGCCAGGACCACTATTTTGGTTTTTATTGTTTTATCTTGTTTATTGGTGGTCTGCTCTTTATTTTTCTTGTTGAGTGATGAATCCACATTTCATCATCTTTATTCTATCATTTTGGCACCAAAAACCCTAGCAAATGCCTGTAAATACCCTTAAATAGAGCATCTTAGCATTCATGCATGTGCATTCAAATAGTGTATAAAACACTGTAATTAAGGCCAAAATTATAGAAGAAATAAAGAAAAGAAAAAGAATAAAATATTGTAGATATTTTATGACCCAAAACCCCCGAGACCTAGGCATCTTGATGAATAGGTCGACAAGGAATAAAGTAGGGGGAGATAAGGTCAGAAACACAGATAAAATACTTATACATTCCATTCATTCTTTATTCATTTTGGGACCTATTTTTGGTTCCACTTTTTGTGCATCAAATAAAGAAACTTTGTACATGAAAGTTGTAGATAATTTCATAAATAAAAATACAAAATTGATTTCACAGAAAAATCATGTACAGACAAAAAGCTATGGTCTGAATAAGAATCCAAAATCCCAACTTCCCAGACCCGTATCTCACAACTGACAACTCCAAATGTAGCAAACTCACCTTTAATTGTATATAGAATAAAATAATCTATCCAATGGCGGTGGTTTCGCATTTGGCGGAGCTACGGTTTGAAAGTTGACTTTTGGACCCCTATTGTATACTTGTACATATTAAAATATTCAATTTATTATTTATTTATTATTTTTATAATTTTATATTTTTATAATGTTGTAAATAATACTTATAATAATTATGTATATTAAAATCAGAATAAAAACATAAATAAAATACAAATAAAAATACTTGTATATATTCAAAACATAGATACATGACCTATATATATACCTATACAAAACATACTTGTATTTTATTAAATATACAAAATAAATCAGAAAAATAAAATAAAAATATATTTGTGTAAATAAAAGTATTCTATAATTTTATAAAATACTAAATATAAATAATAAAAATAAAATACTAAAATACATAGATATTATACCTATATAGGGTTAAAAAGGTAACTTGTAAAAATATAACTCCTTAAAATAATTAAAAATCAAAATAAAATACTACATAAAATTCTAAACATTTTTTATTTTATAATTTTTATTTAATTCGGCCATTTAGTATTTTAAATGGAATTAATAAAACTTTTTCGCAGGGTTTTTCCTGGTTGGTCCACGTGGACCAACCAGGAGGCAGTCAGCATTGACCCTAGGTCAACTGCCTGCCTTCCCCCGCATGTGTCCTGTCAGACCTGGGTTTTCACCCATTTTTGTCGAGATTTTCCAGCCGTGCCTTGCATTTTTTCGTGGTGATTTCTTCACATCTTTTCTTCCTCGTTATGCGGTGAATCGCGTCCAAGTGAAACCTTGGACTTTGGATCACTGTGGCGATCAGGGCACCTTGATCTTTGGGGCTCCTCAGCCACTTAGTCAAACTGCATAAAATGGAGCCCCAACTTTGAAGTCGATTTTGAACACCTTCGGTCCACCACCTCGCGCCTCTCCCGTGCTCCAGAGCCACCTGGAGGTGACAGCTCCGACGTGAGCTCTTCAGCCAAGGCCGCCAAGGTCGGAGGCGTCTCCACCACCTCCCGCGAAGTCGCCGGTCGAGGTACTCTTTTTCCTCTGGCTCCGGCCATCGAGGGCGCCACCCCGCTTATTTCTTTCGTGCATTTAGTTCCTGGTAGCTTAAGCTTCAAAAACCCCAAAAAAATTACAAGTTCCATCACGTATTTCGCCACTCCAAGCATCATCGCCGGAGCGCACCTCCGGCCACCGACGTCCACACACCCTCGCGCTTAGATTAGGTCCACCCAAGGTCCAGGCACTTTGCCCTGGACCTTCTCACCACTTTTTGCAGGTCAAAGATCCTTGAACGCACCTGGAGGGCCATTTTGTGTCCTCGCCGGAGATACCTGGAGCGTAAAGCTCCGCCGCCTTAGCGCCAGCACCTCGACGCCCCTCCGGCGAATCTGAGCCATCCAGTCCATAGAGGGACCTCCCATGAGTCTGCAGCTCCATTTTGGAGCCCATCCATCGCCTGAGGAGCGAGATCGGAGCCGGGGAAGTTCGCCTTCGCCGGCCTTCTTCCATGTTCTTCCTCCTCGCTTCTCCACCGTCCGATTGAGCCGCAGCTCCAGATCGCACAGCCTCCGTTGGATCGTCCTTCGCCTCGACCGTCCGATCAACCAAGGGGGATCTAATCCAGACCGTGCATCGTCGAAGCGTCATCGACCGTTCATCGTGCGCCACGTGTATAAGTGGATCGCTTCCAGCCGCTGGATCGCACCCTGTCGCCCCGCCGTTGGATTCACGCCACGCGTCGTCATCAGAACGCCCGAGCGAGGGTATTTTGCATCTACACCCTCACCATTTTTGTATTTAATATTTAGTATTTAAACTTTTGTCTGTAGTGTAAAAGTTTTGTAATATTTGCAAAGAGACCCCCAGGCTTTATTTAGTTGCATTTGGGTCCTTCGCCACGTCTCACGTGACCTGTACACGTGAGGGGGTGGGCATTTTGCAAGGATACCCTCGTTCATTTGTTTATTTCATTGTAGTCCTGAAACTTTCGCAGCACGTGTATTATTTTTGGATATTTTGCAAGTAGGCCCCCAGGTTTCTGTTATATTACATATTAGTCCTTCTCAGGCGCGTGCAAGTCACGCGCCCTGGTGGGTAAATTGCTAGGAGGCCCAGGCGGCTTTTGTAATTGCTTTTTGGTATTAAAAATTGAATATTCAGTGTAAAGTTTCGTGGAAAATTGCGTGTATGCCCCTGGATGTTTAAGATATTGCACATATACCCCTGCCAGGACTGTTTAATGCTTGGATGTTTGCTCTAATTAATTGACCCATCATTTTAACTCCAAAAATTTCACAAAAATAGGCTTAAGCATCTGGATAGGTGTACTTTAACGCCATCTATTTAGTTTTTGATTTTATCTTATTTTTATATTTATTAAAAATCAAAAACTTCCTTTTTGTGTACTGTCTAGTTTAGGAAATACCAAAAAAAATATTAAAACACCTCCAAAAATTCCAAAAAAATCACCTAGTGTCTATTTTATCCTCTTTTAGTGTCAATCCAAAAATCATTAAAAATCTCAAAAGAAAAACACTAAAAATTTAAAAACACTTAAAAACTTCAAAAAAATATATAAAATAGTAGAAAACTCCAAAAATTACAAACTCAGCTTCTGTTTGTTTCTTATTTTGTCCTTTTTATTTGAAAAATAGTGTGAAAATTTTTAGCTACTGTTTGTTATTTTTAATTCTCATTTTTATCACAGCCAGCATTATTTCCACTGTTTTGCTTTATTTAAGTAGTTAAAAATATCAAAAACACCTTGAAAAACCCCCAAAAATCACAAAAACAGTAGAAAATTATAAAAATACCAAAAACATTTTATTTCTGAATTTTTGAATATTTTTGCACATTTTTATAAATATTTTAGCTTGTCTTTTATTATATTGTATTTACTTTCCAATATTGAAAAAGAAAGAAAAAATTATAAAATATAAAATATAAAAATCAGAAAATTAAAAATCAAATACAAAATTAAAAATTAAAAAAAAAATAAAAAAAAAATAAAAAATTAAAAACCCACAAAAATTCATTTGCTTGTTTGCTTAGTGTAGACACTCCACACATCACACACACACTTAGCATTTTTGCTTGAACTACCCTGCTTGTTCCCTGTGTTCGAACTCTCTACATACTTGCACCTATACATCTTTTATGTAGAGTTAAAAATAAATTTGACTCCACACTTATTTTTTTCATTGATTGATATTTGATTGTGGGTTCATTGTTGATTAATTACGGGATTTTGTAGTGGTCAAGACATCGACTGTTGATTCGCCTTGTGAATCAATACGACCGCTCTCAATTCCGCGATTATCAAATGGCGCCGTTGCCGGGGAGCAACAGCGAGTAGTTCGCATTTTTGATATATTTGTTTGATTGTGTGATTGTTTACCATAGCATCATTTTCCATCTCTTACATTTTGATTATATCTTGTTGAGCTATCTGACCATTCTTCTTTGTCTTCTTGCGAGGGACCGCGGAGCGAGGCGGATCGCCTAGGTGACCCGACGCATCCTTGGGAAGCGGAGCCGGCTGTTCTTTAGCCAAGCCAGCATGAGAGAGCAAGGAGTGAGAGAGAGAGTGATTAGATTAGTTTTCATTTATTTTTGGTGAGAGAGTGATTTATTTAATTTGTAATAATACAGGTACACTTGGACTTGGACACTTAGACATTCGGGCCTAACTTCCGGGTGTTTGTTCACCCGGGGGCTCACCGCAGTTTTGACGAGTTTTTATCGCTGTCATTTTCCGGTTTTGTTTTCATTTTTCACTTTCTTTTGTGGATTGAGCTCTTAGTTCTAGGTCTGCTTGACTCGATTAGAATAGGTCCAAACACCTAATTATATTTGCATGCTCCTATAGATTCGTATTTGGACTTAGACTAATTAAACAGTTAGCCAGTAGCTTCCAAATCCACGCGCCGCGAGCTCACACCCGAACAAGCGCTTTCTCCTACCCCAAATGTGTTGGGCAGAGGAGGGGTGAGCCTAGACCGGACACTCGGATTAGGAGTTACTAGTTAGCTTGCGGTTCTTCACGCTAGCAGCTGCCTGTTCTAGGACGATTTCCGCTTGCATTTCGCCATATAGCTTAGGTTTAAAAATTCTGCTTTGCATCCCGCATGGAGAGAGCTGGGATTCGCTGTAAGTCTTCTCACTTTGCACGCATCATCTAGGCACAAAGGTGAGATTTCCACCTTGGTGTCGACTTGCACGGCTTTTTCCGACTCTATTCTCCCTCTGTTTTTGGAACAAAGTAGGATAAAGGAAAAATACAAAAACCGTTAGGCGCTTGTTTGAATTGACTCAAAAGAAGCGATAACACCAAAAAAATTAAAAAAGGGACTGCTAAAGAAAACTTGACCAAAAATAAAATCGGTAATTGGATTCATTGCTTGGGGAGAGTAACACCCTCACTTGTCTTCAGGTTGCATGGGAAGGTCTCCTTCCAAGTGAGGTGAGCGCTTCGTAAGGATTAGAGCCAAAAACCCAACTTGTGGCTGCCTTGTGTATCGCCTGGATTTCCGAAGTATTGGCGCTACTATCGTACGTAGTCGAGTAGGACTTGGTCGCCATTGGTGACTCACTATTGTGTGAGCGCCGACCTTGTCCGAAGTACCGAGCTTAGGCCACGCCTTCACGGGTGTGTCTGTCTCACCGGCTGCGTCCGAGTAGGATCTTGCACGCTCACGGGTGATTCCGTTGCGAGCGAGGTCCGAAGTATCGGTTTCGCCTATCGGCTTCCTCCCTCTTTTTCTTTGGCTGAGTAGGGATCCAGGAAGGGTTACAAGGACCTCAAAAAGCGCAAGTTACATGTTACACAGGAGGAGGACAAGTACGGGGACACTTTCCTGGCAGTACTCTCTCTCCTATAGGCGTAGCGCTCTAAGGACTCGTGAAAAGATAAATACCTGAAAAACAGGCTAAAACTGACAAGATCAAAGCCGAACCTTCACGGCTTCACGAGTTGAGTTGGTGAACTTACCCTTGCTTTGTGTTTGATTGTTAGATTTATTAAGGTCAAGATCAAAAACACCGCACAATTGTGCACAATTTTGTTGCATTTCATCTTCTTTTTCTTGCATTTTCCCACTCTTTCCGAATAATCAAGATGATGGGACGGAGATCTCTTAGGCCGACCTTGTCGGCACCGCTATCCAGCACTCCTCCTTATTCATCTAGGAACAACTCGGAGAGTCCGCTCTCCGAGCCCGAGTTCACATCCACCCTGTTCCCCCTCGACCACCCTTCCCATTCTCCTTCCCTCAGTCCAATCATTTCAGACTTCAGTGCATCATAGAGTTCAGCTCATTCAACAGCACCTGAAATGGCCTCTTTTGCATTTTCAGAGAATCCAGCAATGGCAGACAGAGGCGAGCACCCAGATGACCACGATCACCCTCCATTCATAATTGATCAGGTGGCCGTCAACAATTCTTTGCTAGCATCCCTGGAGACAATGCAGAGACAGATTAGGGACCAGGGGGCATTCATGGGTGATCTCATGAGGGAAATAGCTCAGATGAGAGAGAACCGAGCTGGCGGAGGCGGTGGCAGAGAAGGAGGAGGACCTGATGCAGGAGGAGGCGATCCAGACAGTGAGCGACCGCCACAGACCATCATGAGGGAACTGCACAACCCAGCTTCGTCCCTCACTCACCGGTGGATCAGACTCCCGCCAATCCACGGAGACTTCGAGCTTCGGCACCACACGATTCAGCTTCTTCCCAAGTTCCATGGGCTGCCGACCGAAGAGCCGCACCTCCATCTCCAAGAGTTCGAAATGATATGCAGCACCATCCACGATCGGTTGTTGACCGAGGACACTATCAGGATGATCGCCTTCCCGTTCTCATTGGTTGATCGAGCCGCATATTGGCTCAAGCATCTAGGGCGATTCGTCGATACTTGGGCAGATCTCCGGTCCGTATATTTGAAGAAATACTATCCTCTCGGCCGGACCAACGCAGCTCGAGCCATGATCAGCAACTTCGTCATGATCCCAAATGAACAGTTCCATGAAGCATGGGATCGATTCAGAGAGCTCATAGACCGGTGTCCACATCACGATATCTCCAAGCCCCACCTGGTGCAGAGTTTCTTCTGTGGGCTGACACCGGAGCTGCAGGGGCTTGTGAACGCCTCTTGCGGTGGGTCCTATTTCTCCAAGGGAGAAGACGACGTCTGGGCCATCTATGAAGGCATGGCAGAGAATTCCACAGTGATGACCCAGGCCCGAATCTACACACAACAGAAGCCCCCGCAAGGAGCGGGAACATTTCAGAGGATCGCCCGCATCGATGCCGGTCCCAGCACAACGTCGGTAGCCGCAGCACAAGCCGAATCAGCAGCAGCCGACATGGGCATTATCAGTGAAAAGCTGGACCGCATGGAGATCCTCGAGAAGAAGCAGAACCAAGGTCTAGCCCAGATGGACCTTCTCACCAAGACAATGAGTGACCTGAAAACTCAAATTCTCTGTATTCAGGAGGCACAGGCCCATTCACAACAGCCTCCCAGGTCACAGGTTGCTTTCAGCAGCAACAATCCCAACCAGGCCTCCACCTCATACCGCCAGGTGAACCATATCCAGGCGGAGCCGGTTCCATTGTTGCAGTACCATCCAGAGCAACCGCCATCTCAGGAGACGCAGATGGTGGTGTATCAGCAGGAGCAGCCACTGGCAGTTCTTCCTCCACCGTCCTTCGAGCAGGAACCGTTGATGGAAGTCAACGGGATTTGGTATGACCGATACCCTCAGCCCGCAATTCGTAGGGATCACCCCGGATTCCGTTGGGGTAATGGTGGATCCTCATCCCAACAGCATTCCCCTGCTCAAGGACAGCAGAACGGCCAGCCACAGCAACAACACAAGCAGCCCCAGTACAACCAGCCCCAGCAGTATCAGAGTGGTCCTCATCCCGCCTATCAGGGACAGCAGTGGAGGCAGCGCCAGCAGCCTCAGCAATCTTATCACCAGCCTCCCCCCCAATATCAGCAACAGCACCAGCAGCAGCAACCCCATTTCCAGCAGGGACAGACGTCCGGTTCTCAGGGTCCAGCCTTCGAGAACCCTGCCCTTAATGATCTTGCCCGCTTGCTATCTGAACAGCGAGCATCTTTCAGGCAAGAAATGGATGAGTTCCGACAGGAAATGCGGGATTTCATCAAAGGCAAGGCCGCCATACTTGCTCAGATCGAACCGAACCCTAATAATTTAAAAAGAAAATCTGAGCAGGTAGAGTTCATGGAGGATGCCTCTCCTAGTGACAATTTGAATGATATGTCTTCTTTTGTGAATGATGCTGATTTTGTGACTACTAGGAGAGGTAGGATGCCAGCCGGCGGCGCCTCTTCTGAGCGACAGCCAGATGCTGAACCAGGAGCGCCAGAGGAGCAGACTAGCGGTGCTGATGCGGCTAATGATGATGTTGAAGACTGTGGTGCTGATGCCACCAAGGATGGAGTCCAGGACAACGGTGCTGATGCCGTTGTGATACCAGATGCAGACGGTGGTGCTGATGCCACCATTTTGGATGCTGAACCAGAGCGCGGTGCTGATGCCGCGAAGACCGGTGCTAGCGGTGGTGCTGAGACCACCACATCTACTTTTGTTGAGCCATCTGTGATGTTGCCACATTTTGTATCTAAAGACTGTGGGAACAAAAACAAAAACAAAAATATGAATAAAGGAAAGGTTTCTGTTCAAATTGCGGATCCATATGTGGTGAATGATGATTATTGTATGGATTCACCGTCTTCACAGACACAGGGACCGATTCCTAGTCCTCCATCTGAGGAGGCCCCTACCATCCCCTTCCCTGAGGCACTCCGCCAAGCGAAGGGGAATAAAAAAGAAAATCCAAAAAAGAATCAGCAGATAGAGTTCGGCAACGAAATGATTGACAGATTTCACATTCAGCTGACTCTACGGGAAGCATTTGAGCATATCCCCTTCTTCAAAAAGAACTTGAAAGAGACAACTACTGTTCGAAGGAAGAAGAGGCACAGAGATCAAATCCATATGCTCACTCATGACACTTGCTGCGCCATTCAGAAAACATTGCCAGCCAAGCGACCAGACGCAGGAGCTCCTTATGTCAGATGCGAGATTCAGGAGCAGCAGTTTGATCGTACTCTATTAGACAGCGGCTCTTCAATTAACCTCCTTCCGGCAGCCTTACTCAAGCAGTTCGAGTTTGGCCCTCTTCTTCGAAGCAGAACCGTCCTTCAATTTGCTGATAGGTCGATTAAGAGGCCGAAGGGGTTATTGAAATACGTGGTCGTTACCATTCAGGGCCTGAAATTCCCCGTGGACTTCGTTGTGTTGGACATGGAGATCCCTGAGTCGGTAACTGATGCCCCCATCATTCTCGGACGTCCATTCTTGGCCACAGCCAAGGCAGTGACCGACCATGATAGTGGGAAGGTATGCTTTCGCGTAGAGGGCGAAACCATACAAATAGAGACGATCGAAGAGATCAGAGCCAGAGAGGCAGAATGCTCAGAGCAGTCCAGCGAAGCCGAGCAGATGACAGAGGAGGAGCTAGACATCCACCAGGTCTGTGATTTTGAAATGACTGATGATGAGTCCAACTGGACAGATCCCGTAGCACCGACCCTCGCCTTGCCTACAGATTCACTGTATCTCAAGCTCATGGCAGTCGAGAGCCGGGAGAGCACATCCCTGGATGAGGATATCTCTGAGGCTGACAGTGTTGTGATGAGTGGTGCTGAGGAATTTCAATCTTGCTCATCGTCTTCTGATCCCTCGGATTCAGACATAGACTGGGATGACTTTGACGATTATTTACCTTGTCTGATTCCTACTGAGCCAACAACCATGACAGAGTGCGAGCCAGTGCAGTTTATTGATGAACCATCGAGCCGCCCTTCGTCAGAGATTCATGCAGAGCGAGAGTTCTCCCATGCAGACCTGGTAGCATTTACACAGACATATCAGAAGCCAGATCTGCCACCTCCCAGTTGCCCAGAACGGAAACCTCTGCCGCAGTCAATGAAGTACAGATTCCTTGCTGGAGAGCCAGAAATGCACCCAGTCATTATCTCAGCAGATTTGACTGGAGGACAAGAATCTCGTCTGATGGAGGTTCTTGAAAGAAACCGCAAGGCAATCGGTTGGAGTATAGCTGATCTCCAGGGGCTGAGCCCAAATCTTTGCTCTCACCACATTTATCTTGAGGATAACGCTAAGCCATCGCGTGAATTCCAACGACGGTTGAACCCGAATCTTCGAGACGTAGTCATGAAAGAAATTTCCAAGTGGTGGAGCGCCGATTTTATCTATCCCATCTCCGACTCCAAATGGGTAAGTCCGCTACATGTGGTACCCAAGAAGACGGGTATCACTACAGTTGTTAATGAGTCTGGAGAGGAGATCGCTACCAGAGTACCAACTTCTTGGAGGGTCTGTGTGGACTACAGACGATTGAATGAGGCCACCAAGAAGGATCACTTCCCGCTACCATTCATTGATCAGATTATCGAGCGGCTAGCTGGGAAGAGTCACTATTGTTTCCTTGATGGGTACTCTGGATACAATCAAGTGGCCATTGCGCCCGAAGACCAGGAGAAAACGACATTCACCTGTCCGTTTGGGACTTATGCTTTCAGACGGATGCCCTTTGGTCTATGTAACGCTCCGGCGACATTCCAAAGGTGCATGTTGTCCATCTTCTCGGACATGGTGGGTGACTGTTTAGAGGTCTTCATGGATGACTTCTCGGTCTATGGCGACGGGTTCGAAGCTTGTCTTGACTGCCTAGACCGTGTGCTGAAGCGCTGCATTGAGGTCAATCTTGTCTTATCCTGGGAGAAGAGTCATTTCATGATGACTCAGGGGATGGTCCTTGGTCATATCGTCTCCAACAGGGGCATGGAGGTCGATCCGGCTAAGGTGGATATCATCAGAAAGCTCAATCCACCGTCCAATTTACGTCAGTTACGGTCTTTTCTGGGGCATGTCGGTTTCTACCGACGGTTCATTCAGGACTTCAGTCGAATTGCCCGACCGCTTACTGACTTGCTGACCAAAGACACCGAGTTTATTGTTAATGATAAGTGTCTTGAATCTTTTGAGACTCTCAAGAACATGGTTGTTTCAGCTCCTGTCCTTCAGCCACCCGATTGGTCTCTCCCATTCGAGATCATGACGGATGCCTCAGATTTTGCCGTTGGGGCTGTGCTTGGACAGAGGAGGGATGGTTTACCCTTTACCATTCACTACGCCAGCCGGACTTTGGATGCCGCGCAGCGGAATTACACTGTGACTGAGAAAGAGATGCTGGCCGTAGTCTTTGCTCTTGATAAGTATCGATCATATATTCTCGGATCTAGAGTAACAATCTACACTGATCATACCGCCATCCGGTACTTAATGGCCAAGAAAGATGCCAAAGCACGTCTCACCAGATGGATCCTTCTACTCCAGGAATTTGACATTGAGATTAAGGACAAGCCTGGAGTCAAGAATGTGGTGGCGGATCATCTCTCCAGATTGGAGAATCTCGAGGAATCTGAGCCCAGCGCACCTATCATAGAGACATTTCCAGATGAGGCGATCTTGGCTGTCACCTCACTCCCGTGGTATGCTGACTTTGTAAACTATCTTGTTGCCAAGACAGTCCCTCAGGGTTGGCCCAGGCAGAAACTTGAGACCTTCCTAGCTAAGGCCAAGTTTTACCATTGGGAGGATCCCGTCCTTTATCATGAAGGAGGGGATAGTATCTGGAGGAGGTGCATTCCTCAAGAAGAGCAGCATAGCGTCCTCACATACTGCCACAAGCTTGAGGCAGGAGGACATCATTCTGGAAAAAGAACAGCACAGAAGGTGCTTCAATCCGGCCTATGGTGGCCTACTCTCTTCAAGGATTCTGATAAGTTCGTGAAAAGATGTACTGACTGTCAGAAAATGGGAACCTGCGGACAGAGAGACATGTTGCCCATGCAACCCATTCCCTTCTGTGAGGTTTTTGATGCATGGGGTATTGATTTCATGGGCCCATTTCCTAAAAGTCAGGGATTCGAGCATATTTTGCTCGCTGTAGATTATGTCAGCCGATGGGTTGAGGCTATCCCCGCCCGAGCCGCAGATGCTAAAACCGTATGCAAATTTTTAAGGAAAAATATCATTTCACGGTTCGGTGTACCTAGAGTCTTGATTTCAGACGGGGGGTCTCACTTCATCAATGACAAAGTCAGGGCCCTTGTAGACGAGTTCGGCATTGACCATCGGGTTGCCACTCCTTATCACCCTCAGACTAATGGTCTTGCCGAAGTATCGAACAGGGAGATAAAGAAAAGTTGTCCGCCCAGACCGAAAGGATTGGTCACAGCTTTTGGACTCGGTCTTGTGGGCTTATCGGACATCTTTCAAGAATCCATTGGGGACATCTCCCTTCCGTCTCGTCTATGGCAAGCCGTGCCATTTGCCAGTGGAGATCAAGCATAAATCTTTTTGGGCAGTTACTGAGTTGCTTCTAGATCCCGAGAGTATAGGAGACCAAAGAAGAGCAGAATTGGCAGCCCTGGAGGAACTTAGAGACACAGCCTTTTCCAACAGCCTACAGTACAAGGAAAAAGTGAAGACATGGCATGATTCGCATATCAGCCATAAACAGTTTGAGCCAGATCAGAGAGTATGGTTGTTTGATTCCAGGCTGAAATTATTCCCAGGGAAATTACAGAGCAAGTGGAAAGGACCGTATGTGGTCAGGAAGGTACATGACAATGGCAGCATCGACATATCCGAACCGTCATCTTCCTCTACCTTCCGCGTCAATGGTCAACGACTGAAACTATATCTTGATCATGATCCGCCGACCATTGACGTTGCCCCCATCCTTCTGGTATGAGACGTGTCCTTTGATTCTGATCATCTACATCTCATACATGGTGATCAAATTCTATCTTCTGCTGTACAGATCCATCTGTTTATATCACTCTGTTGTCTGTTGATTTATTTTCTTATTTTCTTCTTTTCTTCTTTTCCTTTTCTATCTTCTTTATCTATCAAAAAGGTGTCGCCCTTGTAGACAGTTTTCCATACTTAGGACGTACTTTGTCCTAAGTATAGGGGGGCGTGCACCCCGAGTTTTTCTATTCTTTTCGATCCTCTCCATTGTCTCCTCTTCTTGTCTATACTTAGGGATATCTTACCCTAAGTATAGGGGGAGACAATCTGAGTACGATCTGTTCATTCCCACCCTTGACCCTCCCTGCGTTGTGTACAGTCTGCTATACTTAGGATTAATTGATCCTAAGTATAGGGGGGACGGTCAACTTCTCATTCATTGATTCCTTCCTTCATTCTTTAGACTTGTCTATACTTAGTACGAGTTATGTCTTCTCTTTTCTCTCCGATCTATGAGGACATAGCTCAAGCTAAGTATAGGGGGGTCGTATATACTACGTATATACTTTAGCCATAACTCGTACTTTCCTATTTCCCTAATAATATGGCTAATAATTCTTTAAAATTCATTAAAAATTCTTAATAAAAAGATGTGGTTATTCCTCAAATTCTTTTTGTATTTACCGATTAATAAATCAGGTGAAAATGTTTTTTGCAAAATGTTTGAAAAATAGTTTGAAAAACTTTGTGAACATCTATTGAAAACTATTTTGAAAATATTTTGTTACATGTTTTCAACCTGTGTAAAAATGTGTGGATTGTAAAATTTCTTTTCTTTGTGTAAAATAAAATGTTTGAAAAATGATTTGCAAATGGTTTGACAAATGGTTGCAAAAATGATTTGAAAAACCTATATATACTATTTTGAAAGCCTTTGCAAAATGATTTTCAAATGTGTGTAAAATGATTGTAAAAATTATTTTGGACTATAGTTTTCAAAAAATTGTGTAAATTGTTTTCAATTAAGTTTGAGGAATATACACATCATACCAAAATCCACTTTGTATATATGTATAAAATTGACCACTTACCCTTGTAAATCCTTAAAATCCACTTCTTGTAGATATAAAGAAGCACTCCCGTGTACATATTTTAACCTATTTTTCAGCCAAAACCTTTTTGTTTTCAAAAAGCCCAAAAACATTTGCAAAATTAAAATCCAAAAACATTTGAAAAAATCTTTTTGAAAAATACAAAAAAAATTGCATCTGCATGCAGCATCTTTTCAAAAATCCATAAAAAGTTCAAAATCTTTGAAAATTGCATCACAAAAATATTTTCTGCATTGCATTGCATAGCATGAGCATTTTTCGGATTGAGTTTGATAGTTGAACAAGTATAAGTAAAATCCGGAGATTGGAGCTTGATTGGACCTTAAAATCTACCTAATAACAGGAACCTTATAGGAACTGGGTTTGAGGTACTTCAGGTCTAGTTGACTTAATTCTTTGAGGATCACGGGACTTGGTTCATTGGATTCTTGACTGCCTAAGTAGAGTATTTCGGAGCACACGCACGACTCTTGTTGATAATGACCTAACTTGGACACCTGCACCTTTCACATGGCTCAACTCAGTTGGAGTGGTGAGGGGATTGGATTTGCCGGTATGAGACGCACACAAGTGGAAACATTTGTCCTCCTCTAGGGAGGGAAGTGCACCCCAACCCGTCCAGTGATTAGGAAGTCTAAAGACAAGAGGCTGTGGGTTGCAATAAAGCTTCAAAAGAGGGATAGTCTACTAGCTCAAGAGGAAAAACTCCTTATGTAAATGCTGCTGTATATAGTATTTCAAAAAAAAAAAAGAGTTCAGGCATGTGTAAAAATAAAAAGCCTGCAAGTACAAAGTCAATAAGCAAGCTTGAGTTCCAAAGTCATATCATGTGAGCCTGCAGCAGGATGACTTGACTACACTGGTCTTGCATCCAAGGATAGGTAGCTACACTGGCTACCGTCCATTCTTCTCTTCACCCCCTCCTCTTGAGTTGGTTGCCACTTGAACTTAGAAGGGAATACCCCGCTTCTCGAGGATGGAGTTGCTGGATTGGGGAATCATTGGGTTGTCATACTGGAGAAGTCAGTTTCTTTGTCATTCTAGTTGGGGAGAGCCACCATCACTTACACCGTACAAGTCAGATTCATAGTCGTAAGAGTTTGCGTATGAATTGAGATATTTCTGACCTGGCTATTGAGGAGACTTGGACAGAGTTTTGAGATTCTCAAGGACTGTTGGATTTCAAACACGGTTCTCACCAAGGTTCCGCCCGCACTAAAATTCCGAAGGTCCGACTTAAGCTCCAAACTTTGATTTTGTGAAGACAAGTTTGACAATCAGATAAAATCCAAATTCTTCTTTTTCTTTTCTTTCTTTTTCTTTTGGCACTTATTGCATAAGTGTTTGCTAGGGACTAGCAAAGGTAAAGTATAGGGGGATGATGAATCCACATTTCATCATCTTTATTCTATCATTTTGGCACCTAAAACCCTAGCAAATGCCTGTAAATACCCTTAAATAGAGCATCTTAGCATTCATGCATGTGCATTCAAATAGTGTATAAAACACTGTAATTAAGGCCAAAATTATAGAATAAATAAAGAAAAGAAAAAGAATAAAATATTGTAAATATTTTATGACCCAAAACCCCCGAGACCTAGTCATCTTGATGAATAGGTCGACAAGGAATAAAGTAGGGGGAGATAAGGTCAGAAACACAGATAAAATACCTATACATTCCATTCATTCTTTATTCATTTTGGGACCTATTTTTGGTTCCACTTTTTGTGCATCAAATAAAGAAACTTTGTACATGAAAGTTGTAGATAATTTCATAAAGAAAAATACAAAATTGATTTCACAGAAAAATCATGTACAGACAAAAAGCTATGGTCTGAATAAGAATCCAAAATCCCAACTTCCCAGACCCGTATCTCACAACTGACAACTCCAAATGTAGCAAACTCACCTTTAATTGTATATAGAATAAAATAATCTATCCAATGGCGGTGGTTTCGCATTTAGCGGAGCTACGGTTTGAAAGTTGACTTTTGGACCCCTATTGTATACTTGTACATATTAAAATATTCAATTTATTATTTATTTATTATTTTTATAATTTTATATTTTTATAATGTTGTAAATAATACTTATAATAATTATGTATATTAAAATCAGAATAAAAACATAAATAAAATACAAATAAAAATACTTGTATATATTCAAAACATAGATACATGACCTATATATATACCTATACAAAACATACTTGTATTTTATTAAATATACAAAATAAATCAGAAAAATAAAATAAAAATATATTTGTGTAAATAAAAGTATTCTATAATTTTATAAAATACTAAATATAAATAATAAAAATAAAATACTAAAATACATAGATATTATACCTATATAGGGTTAAAAAGGCAACTTGTAAAAATATAACTCCTTAAAATAATTAAAAATCAAAATAAAATACTACATAAAATTCTAAACATTTTTTATTTTATAATTTTTATTTAATTCGGCCATTTAGTATTTTAAATGGAATTAATAAAACTTTTTCGCAGGGTTTTTCCTGGTTGGTCCACGTGGACCAACCAGGAGGCAGTCAGCATTGACCCTAGGTCAACTGCCTGCCTTCCCCCGCATGTGGCCTGTCAGACCTGGGTTTTCACCCATTTTTGTCGAGATTTTCCAGCCGTGCCTTGCATTTTTTCGTGGTGATTTCTTCACATCTTTTCTTCCTCGTTATGCGGTGAATCGCGTCCAAGTGAAACCTTGGACTTTGGATCACTGTGGCGATCAGGGCACCTTGATCTTTGGGGCTCCTCAGCCACTTAGTCAAACTGCATAAAATGGAGCCCCAACTTTGAAGTCGATTTTGAACACCTTCGGTCCACCACCTCGCGCCTCTCCCGTGCTCCAGAGCCACCTGGAGGTGACAGCTCCGACGTGAGCTCTTCAGCCAAGGCCGCCGAGGTCGGAGGCGTCTCCACCACCTCCCGCGAAGTCGCCGGTCGAGGTACTCTTTTTCCTCTGGCTCCGGCCATCGAGGGCGCCACCCCGCTTATTTCTTTCGTGCATTTAGTTCCTGGTAGCTTAAGCTTCAAAAACCCCAAAAAAATTACAAGTTCCATCACGTATTTCGCCACTCCAAGCATCATCGCCGGAGCGCACCTCCGGCCACTGATGTCCACACACCCTCGCGCTTAGATTAGGTCCACCCAAGGTCCAGGCACTTTGCCCTAGACCTTCTCACCACTTTTTGCAGGTCAAAGATCCTTGAACGCACCTGGAGGGCCATTTTGTGTCCTCGCCGGAGATACCTGGAGCGTAAAGCTCCGCCGCCTTAGCGCCAGCACCTCGACGCCCCTCCGGCGAATCTGAGCCATCCAGTCCATAGAGGGACCTCCCAGGAGTCTGCAGCTCCATTTTGGAGCCCATCCATCGCCTGAGGAGCGAGATCGGAGCCGGGGAAGTTCGCCTTCGCCGGCCTTCTTCCCTGTTCTTCCTCCTCGCTTCTCCACCGTCCGATTGAGTCGCAGCTCCAGATCGCACAGCCTCCGTTGGATCGTCCTTCACCTCGACCGTCCGATCAACCAAGGGGGATCTAATCCAGACCGTGCATCGTCGAAGCGTCATCGACCGTTCATCGTGCGCCACGTGTATAAGTGGATCGCTTCCAGCCGCTGGATCGCACCCTGTCGCCCCGCCGTTGGATTCGCGCCATGCGTCGTCATCAGAACGCCCGAGCGAGGGTATTTTGCATCTACACCCTCGCCATTTTTGTATTTAATATTTAGTATTTAAACTTTTGTCTGTAGTGTAAAAGTTTTGTAATATTTGCAAAGAGACCCCCAGGCTTTATTTAGTTGCATTTGGGTCCTTCGCCACGTCACCTCACGTGACCTGTACACGTGAGGGGGTGGGCATTTTGCAAGGATACCCTCGTTCGTTTGTTTATTTCGTTGTAGTCCTGAAACTTTCGCAGCACGTGTATTATTTTTGGATATTTTGCAAGTAGGCCCCCAGGTTTCTGTTATATTACATATTAGTCCTTCCCAGGCGCGTGCAAGTCACGCGCCCTGGTGGGTAAATTGCTAGGAGGCCCAGGCGGCTTTTGTAATTGCTTTTTGGTATTAAAAATTGAATATTCAGTGTAAAGTTTCGTGGAAATTGCGTGTATGCCCCTGGATGTTTAAGATATTGCACATATACCCCTGCCAGGACTGTTTAATGCTTGGATGTTTGCTCTAATTAATTGACCCATCATTTTAACTCCAAAAATTTCACAAAAATAGGCTTAAGCATCTGGATAGGTGTACTTTAACGCCATCTATTTAGTTTTTGATTTTATCTTATTTTTATATTTATTAAAAATCAAAAACTTCCTTTTTGTGTAATGTCTAGTTTAGGAAATACCAAAAAAAAAATATTAAAACACCTCCAAAAATTCCAAAAAAATCACCTAGTGTCTATTTTATCCTCTTTTAGTGTCAGTCCAAAAATCATTAAAAATCTCAGAAGAAAACACTAAAAATTTAAAAACACTTAAAAACTTCAAAAAATATATAAAATAGTAGAAAACTCCAAAAATTACAAACTCAGCTTCTGTTTGTTTCTTATTTTGTCCTTTTTATTTGAAAAATAGTGTGGAAAATTTTTAGCTACTGGTTGTTATTTTTAATTCTCATTTTTATCACAGCCAGCATTATTTCCACTGTTTTGCTTTATTTCAGTAGTTAAAAATATCAAAAACACCTTGAAAAACCCCCAAAAATCACAAAAACAGTAGAAAATTATAAAAATACCAAAAACATTTTATTTCTGAATTTTTGAGTATTTTTGCACATTTTTATAAATATTTTAGCTTGTCTTTTATTATATTGTATTTACTTTCCAATATTGAAAAAGAAAAAAAAATTATAAAATATAAAATATAAAAATCAGAAAATTAAAAATCAAATACAAAATTAAAAAATAAAAAAAATAAAAAAAATTAAAAATTAAAAACCCACAAAAATTCATTTGCTTGTTTGCTTAGTGTAGACACTCCACACATCACACACACACTTAGCATTTTTGCTTGAACTACCCTGCTTGTTCCTGTGTTCGAACTCTCTACATACTTGCACCTATACATCTTTTATGTAGAGTTAAAAATAAATTTGACTCCACACTTATTTTTTTCATTGATTGATATTTGATTGTGGGTTCATTGTTGATTAATTACGGGATTTTGTAGTGGTCAAGACATCGACTGTTGATTCGCCTTGTGAATCAATACGACCGCTCTCAATTCCGCGATTATCATTGAGCTGAGATCTCTATCGATCCGGGTCACAACGACTTAAGAGTGCTTATTTTTAATCTGATCCGGATTGATAGGATATTTGGCTCATCAGAATGGCGCCGTTGCCGGGGAGCACGGCTTAGTAGTCGCATTTCTTTTTGTTTTATTTTCTTTTTTATTTTTTTTATTTTCACGGCTTTCTGCGGCTTTTTCTTTGTCCGTGGCTTTTCGCGGCTTTTCGTTTTTCTTTTATTTTCATTTTCTTTTATTTTCTTTTGTTTTTGGTTGTTTTGAGTGTTCATTTTTATTTCCCATTTTTGCACATATACCCTGTTTTATTTTCTTTGCTTTATTTACTTGGTTTGTGATACACTTTTTTATTTACTTGCGAGGGCCCGAGGACCGAGGCAGCTCCTCTCGAGGAGCCGACGCAACAGCGGGAATCGGAGGCAGCTCCCTTCTGCACGGAGCTGCAGGAGAGCGCGAGGAGGCAGCAGAGTGCTGGAGTAGTTTAGATTAGTTTAGGTTTATTTTCTGCAAATAAATTGTTGTAATAATACAGGGACAGGACACTCAGACTTGGACTTTTTGAGACTCTTGGGGTCCATTTCGCTGAGCACCGGTGTGCTCGGGGGACCCCTCATGTTTTTGCGGCTTTTTACGCGGTTTTTATCATTTATTTACTGCCTTTATTTCTCGCGGATTTTAGCCTTAGCTTAGGATTGTTTGCTTGATTACGCCGTAATTAGTAGGGTCCACACACCTAATACATCTGCCTGTATCTATAGACCGATTAATTGGACCAAAATAAAAGATTAATAAAAAGACTATTTGGTCACCTGAGGGGTCACGCACCGCTAGAGGTCGTATACAGCGCTGGTAGGACCCGTTGTGGCGTGCACCGATCGGCATCCGAGACCGGACACCGACCCCTCTTGATTGACCACTTAGCCATTGTTCTTTCGAGTAGAACTGCTGGTTAGAGCTCGGATTTCCACTTGCATCATTTAGATAGTTTTATTTCTGTCTTTTAATTATGCGTGGATCATATTGCATGTAGACTGCTGGAGTCATGTACGCATTTCTTACTCTGCATGCATCATTGATTTCACGCGCATAGGCTTTTTCGACTTCTCCCCCCATTTTTGGACTTAAATAACCAGGAGAACCGAAAAATTCATTAGGAGATTGTTTGTTATTGAAAAATACCTAAAAAATCAAAACCATAAAATTGGGACTGCTAACTCAACTTGACCCTAAAAGACACTCACTAGAAAAATTTGTCTTGGGGAGAGAAACCCCCTCCTTGTCTGGTTTGCATGTGCAAGAGAGTGACCCGCACCTTAGGATAGAGCCACATTTGAACCTCCTTCAGACTACTGCTTCTGGGCTAGTTGTTCTCCAGTGTGGATCGCTCCGATCTCCGGTAAAGCGGGCCACGATATCCTTAACAGAGCGAGCCGATCGGGTAGCCGGTAAACGGTCCACGGCTTGTACTGGCTGGGAAAGATATAGTTCGGGATCAGGCTAGTCTCCTGGAGGAATCAGACTCCCAACAGGTCACGTAATCGCTCTGCTATCTTGACTTGATCACCTAATAAAAACTGACAAGATAATTGACCAAACTCTTACGGTCTTCAGCTCGCGTTGAGTAGGTGAATCAGGGGTTTGTATGCTGATCATATTTGTTACCAGATCCCAATCCGCCCGACTCGCCAGATCAAGATGACGGGCAGGAGGTCCCTTAGGCAACCTCTAGATGCACCGCTATTCAGCACTCCTGCCCGCTCATCTAGGTTGGTTCGCGAGAGCCGAGACCCACTCTCCGAACCCGAGTTCGACTCCACCCAGTTCCCCCCTCGACCACCCTTCTTCTGTTTCTGAGATGCCAGTGCCAGATGAGAGACCACAGACTGATTTATCGGCACCTGAGTTTGGGTATTTTTCCTTTGCAGAGACCATGGCCGGTAGCAGTGACGACCGCACCGGAGGTCCCCAACAGACATTCATCATGGACCAGGGTGCGATCAACTCCACCTTGATCGCCTCCCTAGAGATAGTTCAGTAGCAGTTGAGGGATCAGGGAGCCTTCATGATAGAGATGAGGCACGAGATGGAGCAGATGAGAGCAGACCGCGATCAGTGCGGGCCAGGAGACGGGCCGAGGAGACCCGACGATGCAGCCGCAGCAGCCGCAGCAGCAGCCACCGCAGTAGCGGCAGCACCAGACCAGCCGAGACCGATGCAGAAGTTGCACAACCCCGGATCGACTTTGACACATCGTTGGGTCGTACTACCAGCTATCGTGGGGGACTTCAAGTTCCCCCCGAACACCTTGCAGCTTCTACCCTGGTTCCATGGGCTCGCCACTGAGGAGCCTCATCTCCACCTCCAGGAGTTTCTGATGATCTGCAACACAGTCCACGACATACAGGTGGATGAGGATACCATCCGTCTGATTTCCTTCCCCTTCTCACTGGCCGATAGAGCCAGCCACCTGGCTGAAGCACTTGGGGAAGTTTGTGTACACCTGGGAGTAGCCGTATTTGGTGAGAAAGGTACATGCCAATGGGAGTATTGACATATCTGAGTTGTCTTCGAGTGAACGGCCAGCGGCTCAAGCCATTTCTAGATCATGAGTCGTAGGTCGTCGATGTTGCCCCTACTCACTTTGCGTGAGATGTGGTCTCTTGATTCACATCTATTGCATCTCACGCCTGATTATCACTGTTCTTCCGACCTGTATAGATCCAGTGTCCATATCACTCTATTCTTTAGTCCCACATCCCGTCTTTCATCTTATGATTATGCTATACTTAGCGTGTACTTTACCCTAAGTATAGGGAGGATGTAGGACTCTCGGGTATGCTTTTGATTCATTTTTACCCCTGTTTTTGCTGCCTATACTTAGGGATATTTTACCCTAAGTATAAGGGGGGGGGGTAGACCACGTACATTCTTCACTCGGTTTTCCCTTTGTGTATAGCCTGCTATACTTAGGATTATTTGATCCTAAGTAGAGGGGGGAAAAAGCCGAGGTCCTCTTGCATTTCTATTCTTTCATTCGTCTTTGTATATAGCCTTCCTTTTCACTTCCCTATACTAAGCACGAGTTATGTCTTCTTTCATCTCTCTTGACTATGAGGACATCGTTCGAGCTAAGTATAGGGTGTGTGTGTATATTTTATATATACTTTAGCCATAACTCGTACTTTGTGTGAGTGTGTTAATAAATAAAAATAGCTAAAAACCCAAAAATCCATAAAAATTAAAAAAAAAATTTCCTGTAAATAAACATTCTTTTATTTGCACATACATAGCTATTGTACAAAATTATTTTTGTAAAAATGTTTTCAAAAACTTTTTGTGTAACTGGTGTGTAAATATTTTCATATCAAAATTATGTATATAGTACAAAATTTTTCCAAAATGTTTTGAAAATCAAAAGTTTGCAAAAACCTTGTGTAAATTTGTGTAAATATTTTGCAAAACTTGCATTCATGCATACATTCATGGTTTCAAAACATTTTTCAAAAATTTTGCACATGTGTAAATTTTGTGTAAATAGCATCTTTGTATATATCTGTATAGTTTTCCTGGATTATAGTTGACATTTAAACTAGCCTGGAATTAAACTGAAAAAATGGAGCTTGATTAAGATCTTAATCCACAAATTATAAGAGGAACCTTATAGGGCTTAGGGTTAAGGCTTTTCAGGTCCATGGTGACTTAATTCTTTGAGTCCACTAGGCTATGATCACATGTCATCTCAATGAGCCTAAGTAGAGCACTTAACAACACACACATGACTCATATAGACAATGGCTTGTTTACACCGAGCTCTCTACGGATGAGGTAGTAAGGAGGCAGTCTTCTTTGACTTGGGGTAGCATATGAGGGTAGTACTTCTAGGCGGAACCTCTCTTCTTCTTTTAGTGAAGGAAGTGCATCTCAACTTGGTTTGATTGCCATGAGGTCTAACGACAGGAGTTGTGGGTTGCGATAATGCTTCAAAAGAGGGATAGTCTACTGGCTCAAGAGGAAAAACTCCTTATGTACATAGGCTACACCTTGTAAATATGTTGTATAGATGCACTTTGAAAAAAATGCAAAAAGAAAATAACTCCAAAAAAGTGGTGGGTCTGATAGAAAATGATAATCCCACCGGAGTATGTATATAGTGCAATAAGTAAAGCTTGAGACTCATGTTCCATCTTATGTAGCTTGCAGCAGGGAGACTTAGCTACACTGGTTGAGCTCCCAAGGATACATGGCAAAACTGGCCATGGTCCATTCTCTTCTTCCCCCTCTTCTTGAGCCAGTCGAACTTGAACTTAGAAGGGAATACCCTGCTCCTCGAGGAAAGAGTGTCCAGACTAGGGTCATAGAGTTACCTTGTTGGGGAGGGTTGTCAAGTTGCTACTTCTGAGGTGGAGAGCTAGACTTCACATACACTGTACAAGGAAAGATTCATGGTCTTCAGGGTTTGTGTATGTAGACTTGTTCTGATCTGGATTGTTGAGGAGTCTTGACTATAGATTAGCGGATCTTAGATGCTGTTGAGTTTTAAACCTAAGTCCAAATAAGGTTCCGACACATTAATAATCCAAAGATTTGATCAAGCTCCATATTTCAATTTAATGAAGGCAAGTTTAATACTCAGCATTAATCCATGCATTTTATCCTCTTTTTCTGTTTCCTTTTCTTTTTCACTTCTTTTTCAAAATAAGTGTTTGCTAAGGGACTAGCAAAGTTAAGTATAGGGGGGGTGATGAATACCCATTCATCACTCTTTGTTCTTTTATTTTAGCTACAAAACCCATGCAAAACACAAGTATATTCTTGTAAATAGCAATAATTGTCAAATAGCATGCATTGTGTAAAATACAATAATTAGCATGTTTTTGTGCATAAATAACAGAATAAAGAAATAAAAGAAAAAGAGGGAGATATTTAGAATAAATATTGAGTGACCTAATCCCAAGGGAGGGCTCAGCATGGGCCTGACCGCATAAAAATCCAAGTAGAGAGAGATAGGGAAGCTCATGTGTTTGTATATATACCTGTAAATAAATAAAAATTATTTTCCTCTTATTCAAAATAAAAATGGGTGTGTATTTATTTGTATATATTTGTAAATATAAAATTAAAACAAAAATGATAAAAACAAAACAAAAATAAAAAAACAAATAAAAATTCCCTTCATCATTGTATATATGCCATGTACATAGAACCACTCACCTATTTATTATCTCTTTGTAAATAGATAATAAAACTCTAATAAAAATATTTTCAAATTCCACATTTCAAGATGTAAATAAATAAAATAAAAATTGGAAAAATAAAATAAAATAAAAATAAATAAAATAAAAACAAAAAAACTACCTTGTATAGATACCATGTTTATATGTATATAAAACTATTTATTTAACCCTTTTAATTAAATAATAAAAATAAAATAAAAATACCTTATTATTCCAAATTTTATTCTATAAATAAATAAAATATAAAATTGGAATATAATGTATAAAAATAAATAATTAAAAATCAAAAATCAAAAATTCATATTGTATATACCTATATATAATAATACTATATTGTAAATACATTTTTTTATTTCAAAAAAATAAATAAAAATCACAAAAAATAATTTAAAAATAATTGAACATTTTTCATGTTTTGACTTTTTTGAAATAAGGCTATTTACTATTTTAAATTGAATTTTCAAATAACTATCCAATGGCAGCCTCTGATTGGTCCACGGGGGATTGTTGACCCCGGTCAACTCTCCCCCACGGACCCTCTTCTCGCGGATCTGGGCGCCTGATCCGATTTCTCCGAATTTTAGCGCCCTGATCCGAGCTCCATTTACCCTAAACCCCAGGTCCTAATCATCCCTGATACATCCGAGATCCACGCCGATGCATCCGCTTAGGGATCCGTGCTTCACGGAACCCTGCCCGACCCCATCTTCTCGGACTTGCAGTGGTATATATCTGAACCTACAGCCGCAATTTCACGCCATCTTTGGCGCTGTCCCTTCGTCCCAGGACCTCCATTGTGCTCCGCAGAGTGACAGCTGAGTGAGCGTAGTGTCGAAGAGAGAAGAGGAGCCCTCCGCCACTGATCCGGCGACCCCCTAGTTGCTGTGCGCCGTCGTGAGCTGCACCCGAGCCTCGGGACCCCGACGACCCGTGAGGCAACGACCAAGAGCTTCCTTAGCTCGTCCACAGTCGATTCCACTCATCAGGTACCCCCGATTCTTCCTATCTTTCTTCAATTTTCGATTTCCCCCAATCCGCTCCGCCGCCATCTCTCATCGATTCTGACCACGCCGCTCACCCATTTCATCGACCGACCTGACCAACATCTTCACGAGACCTCTCTTCGCATTCTTCGCCCATTCACCCACCTTGATTTGACTCAGAATCAAGAACTCGACCTCCCTCGCCGTCACCTCGCCGGAGTCGCCCATCTCGATACGCCAGCCACTCATTTCACCTCTAACTGGGTCGAGGCAGTTTGCCCTCGACCCAGAAAGCTTCCTAGGTTGTTTTGCAGGTCGAAGGAGACCCATCTGAGGGTCGTACAGTTCGAGCCCAGGAGCTTCGAGCCTCCGACGTTGCCGGACCACTCCGGTGGTCTCCGGTCTCATCGGAGGATCCCAGTCGCTGTGGAGCGCCGAGACGAAGCGATTCCACCTTCTAGCAGCTCCAGAGGAGGTCCACACCGCCCGCACGGAGCCGGCGAAACTTGCCGGTGAAGTGTTCTTCCAGAATCCTCCTCCGCCATCCGTTCATCCTCGGAGCTCCAGATGCGATCCAAACCATCTATTTGAGGAGTAGCCTCCCACTGTCAGATCCAGCCGAGCGTTGATCAGGACCGTGCGATTCAGTGAAGGGGTGCCCTTGCTCCAGCACAGTCCGATCTTCCACGTGGCAACCCCTCAGCCATCCGTATTAATAAAGGGTAATTTACCCATAGGCCCTTCCTCCTTTTATTTTTAGTAATTAGTCATGTAAATATTAGATATAGTTGTTTTTATTTTGGTTAAATTGCATAGAGGACATGTATCTTTATTGTATTTGCATATCAGTCCCTGTAAGTGTGGACCACGTGCTTCGACACGTGAGGACTTGGATTTTTTGCAATATATACCTTGTAGTTCTTGTGTGTTATTGTTTGCATGTTTTAAAATAGGAATTGCAAGTAGGTCCCTCCGTGCCTGGACCACGTGCCCTGCACGTGAGTTATTGGGATTTTTACATGCGGGCCCCTACGCTTTTCTGCCGTGTTAATGTTTGGCCCCGGACATGTTTTTATGACATATAGGTCCCTGTGCTCTGTGTGCCTCTTTTTAATTTAAATAAAATATCAAACCTAACCCAAATTGCGTGAAATTTGGACATGTGGCCCCTGCCACTATGTAAAAATTTCCCAAATTTTTGGGTACATTTTTCTGGCATTTTGTTATTTTTAAAATTTAAAAACTGCCATTTTTGTGTCTGTCTAGATTAAAAAAATCATAAAAATATAAAAATACTTTTAAAAATTCTAAAAAACTAGTATTTGTTAGTTTTGCTGTGCTTTATTTTCTATACAATTTTTGTTATTTTTGTACTTATAAAAATCTCAAAAATTAAAAAAACACTTGAAAAATTATAAAAATTCTAAAAAATTATAGAAAAACCAAAAATTTACAAACTCTTCTTCTGACTTTTCTTTATTATTTCTGTTTTTATAAAAAAAATATGTCCAGGCTTTCACAGGACCATTTGATATTTTTCGTGGCCCTTTCAAGCCTGACTGGATAGTAGCATACTGATTTTTCCTTCTTTGATTTTTAGAAAATTCCATAAAAATTATAAAAATCTCAAAAATTCACCAAAAACAGTAAAACATCTAAAAATCTTAAAAATATTTTTGTTTGAATTTTTGGACTCTTTTTAAGTATTTAAATAATTGATTGAAGTTGCTTGTATTTGCTTTTTCTTTATTTTTCCTTCATTATTAAAAATCCAAATAAAATATAAAAATATTTAAAAACCCATCAAAAATAGTTGTTTTTGTTTTCTTTTATTTCTGACTACTTCGTAGGCCGCAAGGCCAACTCGTGCTCCCTGAGTCCGACCCTGGGTGCTACACCAGGCTAATCTCATAGCCAGTGCCACTATTTTGGTTTTTATTGTTTTATCTTGTTTATTGGTGGTCTGCTCTTTATTTTTCTTGTTGACCTAAGATCTCTATCGATCCGGGTCGTAACGACCCAAGAATGATTATTTTTATCTAATCCGAATTTATAGGATATTTGGCTCATCAATCATCAGCGAGAAGCTGGACCACATCAAGATCATTGAGAAGAAGCAGTGCTAGGCCTTACCTAAATTGATCAATTGGCACAAATACTGAGTGACCTAAAGACTCAGATCATGTGTCTCCAGGAGACAAAAACGACTCTACAGCCCCGTCTCAGGTCACGGGCCGATCTCAGCAACAGCAGCTCCACCCAACCATCTGCCATGTACCGACATGTCCACCACATTCAGGAAGAGGCGGTCCAACCGCTACAACACTACTCCCAGCCACCACCATCTCAAGACACTAAGATGGTGGTCTACCAACTGGATTAGCCCCTGGTAGTTCTTCACCCTCCACCTTTCGATCATGAACCATTGATTTAAGTCAACGAGATTTGGTATGACCGGTACCAGCAGCAGCCCGGGATCCGTCGTGATCACCTGGGTTTCCGATGGTCCACCGGAGGCACCTCGTCCCAGCAGTAGCCTCCGACTGAGGTCGGACAGAGCAGCCAGCCAGCAACAGCATCCCCATCACTCCCAGCAGTACCAGCACCAGCACCAGCAGGGTCCTCGTCCCTATCATCGGGGACCACAGTGGGGGCAGCCACAACAGCCTCAACAGTTCTCCCAACATCCCCCTCACTACCAGCAGCAAGCTCAACCTCATTTCCAGTGAGGAGACCTGTCCGGTTCTCATGGATCTGTCTATGAGAACCCAGCCCTTGATGACCTCGCCCGCCTACTTTCTAATAGGCAGGCATCCTTCCGATAAGAGATGGACGAGTTTCGATAGGATATGAGGGAAATCATCAAGGGCAAGGCCGCCATACTGGCTCAAATCGAACCCAACCCAAACAACCTGAAGAGGAAATCTGAGCAGGTACAATTTATAGAGATGACCACTCCTATTGATACTTTAGGTGACATTTCTTCCTATGTATTTGATGATGATTTTGTGACACTTAGGAGCGGTAGGATGCCAGCTGACGGTGCCTCATCTGAGTGACGACCACTTGGAGATTCTGGAGCGCTAGATTAGGATGAGAGCGGTGCTTATGCCACGCATGATGATGATGATGACGGTGGTGCTGAAGCCACCAAGGATGTTGATCCAACCGACGGTACTGAGGCCATCGTGAGTCCATATGTAGATGGTGGTGCTGATGCCATCATGTTGAGAGACACCAGGCTAGAGAACGGTGTTGATGCCGCTAGACCAGATGCTGTGGGTGGTGCTGATGCCACCAGTTCTCCTTCAGTTGTGTTACCTCACTTTGTATCTCAGGACAAAAAATGGAAAAAATAGAAAAGAACAAAAATACAAATAAAAGAAAGGTTTCTGTATCTCTTTCGAGTCCATATGTGTTGCATGATGATATTGATATGGATTCTATTCCTTTACCTATACAAGAGCCTATTCCTGACCCTCATCTCTCTGGAGAGGGTCCAACCATCCTCTTCCCTCAAGCACTCCACTTAGTGAAGGGGAATTAACTAGAAAATCCAAAAAAGACACACCAGCTAGAGTTAAGCCAGCAGATGATTGATCGATTCCATATTCAGCTGACTCTACAGGAGGCACTAGAGCACATCCCTCTCTTCTAGAAGAATTTGAGAGAGAAGACCACTATCCGTAGGAAGAGGAGGAATCATAATACAGAGATCCATGTGCTTACTCGTACACCTGCTTCACCATTCACCGATTGCCAGCCAAGAGATCTGATGCAGGAGCTCCATATGTCAGATGTCATATCCATAAGCAGCGGTTCGATCCTACTCTATTAGACAATGACTCTTTAATTAAACTTCTTCTGGCATCCCTACTCGATCGATTCGAATTTGGCCCTCTTCGACAGAGCTGGCAGTCCTTCAGTTTGCTAATAGGTCCGTCAAGAGGCCGAATGGGTTATGAAGAACGCGGTCATCACAATTCAGGGCCTGAAATTCCTTGTGGACTTTTTTGTATTGGATATGGAGATCCCTAAGTCTGTGACAGATACACCCATCATACTAAGACGTCCATTCTTGGCCACAACTAAGGCAGTGTCTGACCATGATAGCGAGAAGGTATACTTTCGCGTTGAGGACAAAAGTGTACAAATAGGGACGATTGAGGAGACCAGAGCAAGAGATTCAACATGCTCAGAGCAGTCGAGCAATTCAGAGCAGATGACAGATGTAGAGCGAGACGTCCACCAGGAGTATGACTTTGTGATTACAGATGATGAGGTAGTTTGGTCCGATCCAGTATCACGAGCTCTTGCCACACCATCAGACATTTCAGATCTACACATTGTGGCAGATGAGAGTTCGGAGAGCACACTCTTGGTACCAGACACATTTGAGGCTGAGGATCGCGGCCAAGATAGCTAAGTAGAGTATATTTCATGTTCTTCTGATTCATATCCCTCGGATTCATGCATTTATTAGGATGACTTTGATGATTATTTACCATGTCTGATTTCCATAGAGCTGACTGCTAGGGCGGAGAGTGAGCCAGCACAGATGACAGATACACCAACAGGGCCATCTTCGCTAGATTTTCACATGCAACGAGAGTTCTCCCATGCAGATCTGGTAGCCTTCACTCAGACATTTCAGAAGCCAAATTTGCCAGCACCCAGTTGTCTAGAATTGAAGACCTTGCCGTAGTTGATGAAGTACGGATTCCTTATGGGTGAACCAGAGATGTTACCAATCATTATCTCAGCTGATTTGACTGGAGATCAAGAATCTCACTTGATGGAGGTTCTTGAAAGAAACCGCAAGGTGATTGGATGTAGCATAGCTGATCTCCAAGGGAAAATTCTGGCTCTGTACTCCCACCATATTTATCTTGAAGAGGACGCCAAGCTATCGCGTGAGTTCCAGCAACAGTTGAACCCAAATCTTCGAGATGTGGTCATGAAAGAGATATCAAACTGGTGGAGCGTCGATTTTATCTATCCCATCTCCGATTCCAAGTGGGTTAGTCCATTACATGTGGTACCCAAGAAGACCGACATCACTACAGTTGTGAGCGAGTCTGGAGAGGAGATAGCTACCCGTGTACCCACTTCTTGGAGGGTCTGTGAGGACTACAGACAATTGAATCAGGCCATCAAGAAGGATTGTTTCCCGCTGCCATTTATTGTTATCGAGAGGCTAGCTAGGAAGAGTCATTACTGTTTTCTTGACGGGTACTCCGGATACAACCAGTTGGCCATATCGCCCAAAGACCACGAGAAAACGACCTTCACCTATCCATTTGGGACATATGCTTTCAGACGGATGCCCTTTGTTTTATGTAATGCCCCGACTACATTCCAAAAGTGCATGTTGTCCATCTTTTCAAACATGGTGGGTGACTGTTTGGAGGTTTTCATGGATGACTTTTCAGTCTATGGCGATGGGTTTGATGCTTGTCTTGACTGCCAAGATAGCGTACTTCACGTTGTATAGAGGTCCATCATGTATTATATTGGGAGAAGAGACACTTCATGGTGACTCAGGGGATGGTGCTTGGCCATATCATCTCCAACAGGGCATAGAGGTCGATCAGCCAAGGTGGATATCATCAAGAAACTCAATCAATCATCCAATTTGCGGCAGTTGAGGTCCTTTCTGGGGCATGTCAGTTTCTACCAACGATTCATTCAGGATTTTAGTCATATTGCCCAACCGCTTACTGATATGTTGACGAAAGACACCAAGTTCATTGTAGATGATAAGTGTCTATCGTCATTTGAGACTCTCAAGGGATTAGTTGTTGAGGCTTATGTTCTTCATCCACATGATTGGTCTCTCCCATTCAAGATCATGATGGATGCTTCCGATTTTATTGTAGAGGTTACGCTAGGACAGAGGAGGGATGGATTATCGTATGCCATACACTACACTAGCTGGACTTTGGATGTTGCGTAGAGGAACTATACCGTGATTGAGAAGGAGATGCTAGTCGTTGTCTTTGCTTTGGATAGGTTTAGATCATATATTCTTGGATCTTGAGTGACGATATTTACAGTTCACACCACCATCCGATACCTCATGGCAAAGAAGGATGCCAAAACCAGATTGACCAAATGGATCCTTCTACTCTAGGAGTTTGATATTGAGATTAAGGATAAACTTGGAGTCAAGAATGTGACGGCAGATCACCTCTCCCGTTTAGAGAACCTTGAGGATTTAGATCATATTGCACCTATTACAGAGACCTTCTCAGACGAGGCAATCCTTACTATCGCCTCGCTCCCAAGGTATGTCGACATTGTGAACTATCTTATCACTAAGAAAGTTCTACAAGGTTGGCCCACGCAGCGACTTGAGACTTTCCTTGCGAAATCTAAGCCATGCCATTGGGAGGATCCCATCCTTTATCACGAAGGAGGGGATAGAGTATGGCGTCGGTGCATTCCTCAGGGGGAGCACCATAGCGTCCTCACATACTGCCACAAGCTTGAGGCAGAAGGACATCATTCTGGGAGGAGGACAACACAGAAAGTTCTCCAATTCGGCCTATGGTGGCCTACCCTCTTCAAGGATTCTAATGAATTCGTGAAGAGATGTACAGACTGTCAGACGATGGGCACCTGTGGACAGTGTGATATGATGTCGATGCATCCCATTCACTTCTGTGAGGTTTTTGATGTATGGGGCATCGATTTCATCGGTCCATTCTTTAAGAGTAAGGGATTTGAGTACTTTCTGCTTGATGTGGATTATGTGAATTGTTGGGTCAAGGCCATCCTCGCCCAAACCACATATGCTAAGATTGTTTGCAGATTCTTGAGGAAGAATATAATTTCACGGTTCGGGGTACCTAGAGTTTTGATATCTGATGGGTGACTCATTTTATCAACGACAAGGTAAAGGCCCTTACTAACGAGTTCAGCATTGACCATCGAGTTGTCACTCCATATCACCCTCAGACCAATGATCTTGCTGAAGTATAAAATAGGGAGATCACGACTATATTGCAGAAGGTCATTTGCCCAGACCGAAAGGATTGGTCACATCATTTGGACTCGGTCTTGTGGGCCTATCAAACCTCCTTCAAGACACCTTTAGTCACATCTCCCTTTCGTCTCATTTATGGCAAGCCATGTCATTTACCTGTGGAGATCAAGCACAAGTCACTATGGGCAGTCACTGAGTTATTATTGGATCCCAAGAGTATAGGAGACTGGAGAAAAGCAGAGTTGGCGGCCCTGGAGGAGTTAAGAGATACAACCTTTTCGAGTAGCCTACAGTATAAGAAGAGAGTGAAAATATGGCATGATTCTCATATCAGCCATAAACTGTTTGAGTCGAACCAGAGAGTATGGCTATTCGATGCTAGGTTGAGATTATTTCCAGGGAAGTTACAAAGCAAATGGAAGGGTCCATACTTGGTCCGAAAGGTACACGACAATGGAAGCATTGATATATCTGAATTGTCATATGAATCCACCTTTCAAGTTAATGGTCAGCGCCTGAAACCATATCTTGATCATGATCCGTTGATTGTTGATGTTGCCCCTATTCATTTTGCATGAGATATGGTCTTTGACTCACATCATTTGCATCTCATGCCTGATTATCACTTCTCTTTCGCAGCTGTATTAGATCTAATTGTCCGTATCATTCATTCTTTTTGTCTAATATACCATGATGATGATATACTTAGGGTGTGTTTTACTCTAAGTATGGGGGGTATTAGATTTGTGATTATTCATTTGATTCCTCTTACCTCTGTTTTGCTGCCTATACTTAGGGATATTTTACCCTAAGTATAGGAGAGGTAAACTCTGTACATCCCAACCCTCGGTTTTCCCCTTGTGTACAGACTTCTACACTTAGGATTATGTGATCCCAAGTATAGGGGGATCACCGACCTCTATTCATTAGATTCTTCCCTTCGTCGTCGTTCTAGTATTGCCTTTTTTTTCACTTCCCAATACTCAACACGAGTTATGTCTTCCTTTTTTCGTTCTTTGATCACTCTGAGGACATCGTTCGAGCTAAGTATAGGGGGGTGTCGTATATATTATATATATACTTTAGGCATAACTCGTACTTTGTGTGAGTGTGTTTATAGATAATATGGCTAAAAAACACAAACTAAAAATCACAAAAATTTCAAAATTTTTGTTGCGTATAAAAGTCTTTCTTCTACATAAATGTTTGTAAATAGTTTTTGTAAAAATTATTTTTGTACAAATGTTTGTAAAAATTATTTTGATTGTAAAATGTTTGTAAATATTTTTGTATCAAAACTATGTATATAGTACAAACTTTTTGAAAAATGTTCGGAAAATAAAAGTTTGCAAAAATTTTCAATTAAAATTTGCATATTCTAAAAATTGCACAAAAAGAGTTTTGTACATATTTTCTTGTATATTCTTCTGAATCATAGTTGACATTTGTGCCTCCTATATAAACTCTCTTCAGCTTCGCCAGCCCTCCAGCTCATCCCTCATGCCCCCTTTCTCCCTAAACACCTTCAGTGGAGTGACAACCACTCGAGGAGCCGTTTAGGATCGTCTAGAGGAGATTGGAGGCTCGTAGCTCATATGCGGCCGGACTCCTCCGTCGCGTGAAGTCTCTCGGCCAGCCATAACTTGGTTTAGGACAAGACCCTGACGCTCACCTTCGCCTGAAGCTCAGGAGTTGATCCAAACCTTCAAGTATAGCTTGTACCCCCTCAGTTCCCTTTTTGATTCGATTTATCCACTTCACTATGCCATTGTTCACTGGCTCCGACTCCGAGGTCTGGAGCCCTTCACCCACATCTATCTGCATCGATCGACACGCATAATCATCATCCATATTCTCCTGCAACCTTTCCCCTTGAATCCTGCTCATCGGAGCAGAATCAAGTCGGGTCTCTATCCCTCACATTCGTTGGAGACCCAAAGCCCATTCCCCATCGCTTCTCTTATCCTCTTATGCAATAAACGATTACTGGAGCTTCGCCTTCTAGCGTTGTACCCTTTGCAAGTGTCCGCACGTGCAAAAGAACCTTTTGGACCCCCCATCAGATCAGGCGGAGCAGTTTGAGGAGGAGTTGCACCTTTACGAGCATCCGACCGTTAACTCCTCCATCGGAGCCCTCTACGAGACACGAAGCACACTCACGAGACTACCAAACTTCGCTCACCCTTCATTGGAGCGTCGGATGCCCTCCGATGCTCAGTTGAAGCTCACCTAGGAGCAACTCGTCCAACACCTTCCGTAGTCGTTCGATGCTCCTCTGGCCCCAATTCTGATCGTGACGTCCATTCACGTTTATCCTCCAACAGTCATATCAGAACCTGATCTCATCTCAGCCGCCCAACCACGACAGACTGCAGACCGTTGGATCAGTAGCCTTGCAGGTTGCATCTGACACGCACGTCCCCGACCAGATCCACATACGTCAGATTACTTTTCAGAGAAGATCAGATCCATCCACTTCTGCCACCTCGTGCGTACGACACGTGCCCGCTGGGTATACTTCACTTTCGCCCCTGCATTTATTTTATTTCGCTACTAGATGAGTAAATAAAGTTGTAGTTTAAGACATTTTGCAGTTTAGACCTTATATTTTGTGGTATTTGCGTTTCAATCCTTCCGAGTCTTAGTCATGTGTGTCCTTACGTGCGTTTTGGGATATTTGCACCATTTGCCCTGAACTTTCTATCTGTTATGGAATGAATGCCAAGTTGTTAGTATTTGCATTTATACCCCTGTAAGTCTGGATCACGTGTAACGCATGTGTTGGTTGGGTTAATTGCAGATTCAACCCTTGAGCATTTATATTGTGTTATTCTCCGATCTGCAAACTTAAAATAATTGCTATTAGGTCCCTATGAACTATGCCTAATTACATGATGCATTTTGTACTTAATAAATAATAAATTAATTCGAAAATTTACTTAAGAATTACCATTAACACCTGTTAATGTTTAATATTTTTTTTGATTTTCTTGGATTGATTTATTTGCATTTCTTATTTTAAAAAAAAATAAAAAATCTTCAAAAACATCCAAGTTTGCCTTAAAAAATTTATAAAAATTCAAAAAATGTTTTAAAAATTCCATAAAAATTCCCATGTATGCATTTTTATGTGTTTTATTTCGAGGTATTAATTTTTCTTGAAAATCCTTATAAAAACCCTAAAAAGTATAAAACACCTAAAACCTTATAAAAATCATATGAAATTATAAATCCAAAAATTCCATTTTCAGTTTCTGTTTGTAGATTTTGATTTATACTTTATCATAAAATTATTATCCAGGACTTTAGGGTATTTTGAGTCTTTTTAATTTGCATTTTAGTCCTGGTTACACACTATTTGCATTTTTGAGCACTTTTTGATTTTTATAAAACCATAAAAACATCAGAAAAATATTAGAAAATTACTGAAGATATTTTAAGACATCTAAAATTCAAAAATATTTTTATCTGAATTTTCTGAGCATTTTTAATTTTTTAGAAAAATCCAAAAACATCTTCGTACTTATTTTCTCTTATCTGTGTTGATTTTGTTATCTTATTAAAATTTAAAATTTAAAACAAAAACCATTAGAAATTATTTTATTTGAGAAATTTGACTACTTCTTATTATTTTCGTCCTCCTTTTGTTTGACCCTGGTGGATATACCAGGTAAATAAAATAGCAAACCACTTACATTTGTTGATTATTTTGGATTTGTCTTGAGTGGTTTATTTCTTCTCATTGACATAGCTTGTGATTCGGGTCACAACGACCCTTGTTTACTTGCATACTTAACCCGAGTGGCCGGACCCAGTCATCAGTAATTCACGGATTTTCACAAATTAAGAGCTCAATCTGGAGCCACAAATCTTGTCAGACTCAGATTTAAATTCAGAGAAAGAGATGTCTCCTAATGGAAAGGGAAAGTGACCTCAGCAACCACTACAATCGCAGTCAGGCCAGTAGCCAGATTAGAATGTGGTGAATGTACATCTCCTTGCCTCCATCCAGGTAATACAACAACAACTCACCGACTAGGCATTGGCCTAGGTCACCTTTCAGGACATGTTGAATGATCCTAGAAGAAGGAGAGTCAAGCTGGGAGGAGGAGGAGAAGAAGAACTCGGAAGTGGACCCTGTGGAGGTGGGGGCAAAATAACTAACAGGAGGGTAGCCCAAGCCAACCCTCAAGGAGACGTACAATCTCAGTGCTGGATAGATGACAGAATGGATTCAAATACTTGATGTCTACGTTGTGACGCCTCGCCCCTCCAGCTACTGAAACCGATGGGACGAGAGCGTCGTACCTACGGTCCAAGTACGCTCATGATCTGTGATACTCATCAAACCATCTCATGCACATTATATCAACATTTAAAATATAAATAACAACCAGAGAATAATATAAAATGGAAAGTAAATGCAACATCCATTCTCATTGATAAATAACCATCAAGTCCATGTCCATAGAATGAGATGCACCATATAATTATAAATTTTGTAGAAGAAGTTATCCAAATATCTCACTACAATGTCTCTCAAATAGAACATAAAATAATGCAGAATAAATAAGTTACTCTAAGTAGAATACACCATGTTTGATGCAAGTATGACGTAAAAAGTCTGATCTCCTCAAAAACCGCTATTGCTGCAGCTGCTGCTCAGCTACACCTGTTGGGTTCACACAAGAGTAATATTATGAATAATTGTCCAGTAACGAGACAAATACTATAATAATTAATTTAGGATAAGAAAGGCATGTGTACTCAACTCTATTCAGTGATATATGCATATATTGTAGAAAGAAATGCTAATTTATTCAAATTTACATTGGATCACGTGGAAACTAATTTTATTTATTAGTTTAATAATCAATTGAGTTACTACCACAGTGATCTTGATATTTCTGCTCGTTGACTAGATTTTACAATAATATATAATTAAAAATTTTGATATCCAGTCGTAATGATTTCTTGTATTATTTTAGCACACGCAAGTACACGACTCGTAGGACTTCGCTATGCGGGAACTTGTTTGTCATCTTGAGTAAATATTCAAGGACCTTTGTTCAACTAGAATAGGAAAAAGATCATAATCACAATTTCTCCAACTTTAAACCACATCTCGGAACACCTTTCACAATAATAATACTCGAAATAGAATTTGATGCAGCCGCATCAAATTTTAAACCGAGTCTTAAAGTCATGTGTAAGTGAGAAACCAAGAATGTCAACCGCACCACCTGCTAATTCCGTCGAACGACTCCGGATGCTACCGGCTGCTAGGTGTAATGCGTCACCCAACTCATCCGTTGGGGTCACGACTTTCATGGCATCTACCCGAGGTCCAAGGGTTCATGCCCAATCCCTTGCGGCGCCTAACTCCATCTATCCAATCACCGTAGAATCCCACTCAATAAATGATGATCACAATTGATATAAAAAGAAGGGTTTTTATCAGTTGCGCCCCTCCGAGATATTGCAATATTAGTTATGCCCCTATCTTTTTGGGAATATCAGTTATGCCTTGACCTTTTATCGTTCAATCAATTATGCCCCTCCATTAGTTTAACCGTCAATGAGTTGACTTAACCATGATTTTTTCAAACCATGGTGCAGTTAAGAGGGGTGTAATTGTCCAGACTTCTTCTTCATCTTCTTCCTCCTCCATTGTTCTTCTTCCTTTCTCTTCATAATTTCTCTCTTTTAGTGACACCTTCATGCATCCATTGAATCTCTAAAATTTTTGCATTTTCACGTATAAATCACTCATTGATTGAATTTTTGATGAATTTTCATGAATCAATTAGTCAAAAATTTATCTTAACTTAACAAAAACTGAAAGCCCTCCAGTTTCAGCCATGCTTCTTCTTCTCCAGTGTACCTCCTTCTTCATCCCTTTCCTCTCCAGGTTGTTTACAACTGCAATAGAGGGGAGAGCTCAGCAGATTGGGCAGGAGGGACTGGATTGGGAGGAGGTGGTGGTCGGTGGAGGAAAGGAGCGACATGATGGGGAGGACAGGCAGAGGAGGAGGGCGGAAGGGGGAGGTACGGGGTAGGGGGAGGCGCAGGGGACAGGGGCGACACAAGGGCAGGGAGAGACTTGGGGGTGGGGGCGGTGAGGTGACTTGGGGGCGGGGGCGGTAGGGGCAGAGGGAGGCATAGGGGGAGGAGCGGGGCAGGGGGAGGCGCATGGGGCGGGGCGGCAGGGCCAGATGGAGAGGGGGTGCAGAGGAATATATTGGGGGCGAAGGGTAGGTGTGGGGGGCGGTGCGGAGGGCGGAGGGGGGGAGTTGCGTGGGGTGGTGCAAGGGGTGGATGGGGGTGTGGGGGGTCGGATATGGGGGGCTGAGGAAGGTGCTGGGAGCGAAAGGGAGGTGTGGGGGGTAGTGCGGGGGGCGGGGGGGGGGGGGGGGGGGGAGGACATGGACGGAGGTGGGGAGGCACGTGGGCGGAGAAAGGGGCTTGGGGGAGGCTGTAAGAGAGCTCAAGGCGGAGGAGGGAGGAGCTATGGAGGAGGAAGAGAAGGGAGGAAGAGGAAGAAGATGGGAGAGGAGGAAGAAGATGGTGGAGGAGGAAGAGGATGGGGAAGGAGGAAGAAAGATGAGAAAATGACCTTTTTCAGCTTTTACTTTTAATTTAATTCCCGTTATATCCCAAAGTTAACGTCTATTTGCATTGGAAATGAATGTCAACTAACCCGAAGGGCACAATTGATAGAACGACAAAAAGTCGGGGGCACAACTGATATTCCCAAAAAGATAGGGGCATAACTGATATTGCAATATCTCGGAGGGGTATAACTGATAAAAACCCTAAAAAAATGCTAGTTTTCTGATAGAGCTATCTTCATTTGATAATCAAATGTCATCACAACAAGAATATTGGAGGTTCACACCGTTGTTATATGTTTGAATCATATCTTCCGGTTACCAATAAACTTGAAACATTTTTATAAATTATATTACATAGCATGGAAAGGTGTGAATAACTAGTTAACATCAGGTAGGTTGTCTCTGTTTCCTATTCAGTTTGTTACTCTCATGCACCTGCGTAATCCAGATTTTCAATAGCCTAAGCATAAGAAAATGAAGCTTCTTTTTAATTTATTTTTTTATAAAATACATTAAGACCACCGGCCTGAGTAGGAGGTGGTACTATATAGTCATTTGTAAGTTTATCAAACTAGGATCTACAAATTTCTAACGGATTGTCGTTGCATAAAAATTAAAGAAATACACGCATGTAGGTCTGTCAAATTCTATTTGACATAATATATATACATCCATGATTTTTATATAAATCCTCTAGCCCAGTCGTAATATCATAATTTACCACTGTTTATTATCGAGAATGACTATTCCATAACAGACGAGATCCACCTCAAATTAGTTTGGTGTTAAGAGTTGGACATGTATAATATATTTTACCAACTATATAGACGAGAAGCTGTCGCTAAAATCAAGTCTATTTTTTTGAAGTAATACCAACGAACCCAAGCACTAACGTGACTATTAATATTTTGAACGAGTTAATATTCCTACATTCATACGTTATGGCGTGTTATATTTGGAGAGTAAATATTTCAGTGATTGTGAATTTCCTATCCAAACTTCTATATATTAGTTAATGGATTTTATTGAATCAAAAGCACATAAACGTTTCATCTTATCAATCTGATCACATCCATGGATTTTCAATAATTAAGAACGGCTAATATACCAACTTAAATAATATGATTTTGAATCTAAGTTGCCAAAACATGATACGAAGGTAGAGAACCAATTAACATCTGAGTATCCTTATCCTGTAATGAGAATCAACTTGTAATGAGAATACATTTGCAATGAGAATCAATTTAGCACCCTTAGCTATTTCGCATGGTGATCAATGAGATGCATAGAAGAAAATCCTACGGTAATTAGATGTTATACTGCAATAGTGATTTATGTCAAGAGATTAACAATTGAACAATCTGATATTCATAGTATATATTACATAAGGCTCTAAGAATGTTCCAAACATAGGATCAAAATCGTGTGAAACCAACAACAAGAGGGAGATTTTTTTCGTTACCTTCAAGGATGTTCCCTCGGGATTTCCTCTCGCACGGAAATAATATTTTCTGTCACTCGATCGTAGCATGAAAGCACCCAAGATGGTGACCTCGATCTTCCCTTCGCGATAGTAGTTACGGAACTTTGATCGGAGCATCTCCTCCGACATCAACGGTTCAACCTTCCACGAAAACATAAATGAAGAACCATACATTCATCTCCAATAGTTCGGGCGCATTTGTGAAACCACACACTACCCTAACATATTGATAAATGCTATAAAGATGACGACATTCCTGTTCAGCCTTCAAGATAAGGCTCTTCACTTGATAAATCATTTTGGGAAAGTCGTAACTACCTGGGAGGAATTGAAGTTCACCTTTCTGCACAAGTTCTACCCTCTCGGGCGGTTGAATCAGATGTGTGCCTGCATTGCAAACTTCACCCAAGCCACCCACGAGTCCATTCATGAGGCATGGGAGAGGTTCACTAATTTGCAAGAGAAGTGTCCACATCACGACACCCCGTGGACCAATATGGTCCAACATTTCTTCGGTGGATTTACAGTTAAAAGTCAAAAGATCATCGATACTGCTTGTGGCGGATCACATTTCAACAAGGACGAGGATGTCTTATGGCATATTTTTGAAGAAATGGCTGAAGGAGAAGCTACCCTATCGTCATCCTGTGCATATCAGAGACCACATATTCATCAAAAGGCATTACACATGATTGCCTCGCATGATAAGAATAGGGATGAGATCTCAAATATGAGCACTATTGAGAGCCACCTGTCCAAGGTGGATATTATTGAAAAACGATCACTGGATCTCGAAAATCTCACTGTGATCGAACAGAAGACCTAAAATTTGGACAAATTGGATCAGATTACCAAGTAGTTGGAGCTGTTGATAAGCACAATTAGTGCATGCCAGTCTGTGTCTGCATCGGCTTAGACTCCAGCTGAGACGAAGGAGCTAGACCCACCATAACCTCCTCAGCAGAGTCGGTTCCAGCTAGCAGTACAGCATGATTACTACGTGCAGGCCCCCGAGCCATCATCGCCTCAGCATCCACAACAGTAACTTATTATATACCATCCAGAACCACAAATATTTGCAGACCATGCTCTCCTCCACCACCTCTCATTCAGGATGTGAATGGAGTCTGGTCTAACAATGCGTAGTTGGCCCATCTAGGCAGACCTCGATAGGGTCAATTTGCTAACTCCCATCCATTCCATCAGCATCAAGGATGGAGAGTTGTCCAAGGGAATCAAAAACCTCACCATCAACAGTCTTAGCCATATCAACAAAGCTTTAAACAAAACAGCAACAATCCTATCAACAGTACCCGGTTGTCTCATATCATCACCCCCTCCTCATCACCAGCAATACCGATCTTCTCTCCAGTTTACTTCTCAGCATTCGTACCAGCAGCTTCATCGTGACAAACCTTGCAGATATGAGTCAGAAGCTAGATAACCTCACAGCTGCCAAGACCGCCATTATGGCACAAGTGGAGGCACCCAACAATTTCTTCAAGAAAGAGCAGGTAGTCTGCAATTTCCCGTCCAACCCTACAAAGTCAAATGTACATGGTATGTTTTTATCTATGTTGTTACTCTCAGGAGAGGTAGGACTCTTCAACCATCTGCTATAATGAAGGGGAAGAATAAATCTTACACATGCGAGTGATCATCTTCTTCTACATCAGCTGAACCAGCAACTGGGCCGGGTGAGGAGGAGGAAGAAGAAGCACCAACAAAAATTAAAAAAATCAACAAATTCAAAAACAACAAAAGAGGACAACAACAGCCGGAGGACCAGCCAACCCACAATGGAGAGGACCGTACTTGCAGTCAATGAGGCCACCTGCTATTTTGGGATGCCCACCATCTTAGAGGGATGGAGACTCTTCTTTTTGTCATCCAGCTATACAAGAGGCTGTGTGCATAGATTTTATTGTAAATAAGAATAATATTTCTGCTGATTTTGGTTCTGTAAATATTCCTTTCCAGACACTTTGCAAAAATCCAAAAAAATAAAAAAAATTGAAAAATGCCTTGACAAATCTAGATGTGGTTGAAATAATGTAGAATCTTGTTCTTGAGATGCCTCTGCTGAGGTCATTAAATACATGCCAAACATCAAGAAGGGACTTAAAGAGGTGTGTACTTCCAAGAGACAGCCACACTGATCCAGATAGAGAAATGTGAAGCACATCTTGACGGTGATGACATTCAGTGCAATTAGCGATCTCCCAAGCAAGAAGAAAGACATGGGAGCCTCTCTCATTCGATGTCAGATTTTTGTTCAAGAGTTCAACCGAAATCTTCTTAATAGTGGATTAAATCTGATACCTACTTTGATATTGAAATAATTTGGGTTGGGACTGTATAAGTTTACAAGGATGATTATGCAATTCACAGACACTTCAATCAAGCATCCTTGAGGAATTTTGGAATTGTTAGCATCACCATTCAAGAAATGCAGATCCCTGTGTACTTCATCATTCTTGATATGGACACCTCATCTCCTCTTCTACACACCCCTATTATACTTGGATGATCATTCCTTCCAACAATCGAATAATCTTTCGCTCGAACAGTGATAAGGTACCCATTAGACAATCCAGATGCCAAAACAGACCAAATCTGTATCAGATGCGAGTGTGCATGTGGACCAGATAGAAGATTGTGACTTTATTGCAGAGATTCGAGATACAAACTTGTTCATGGATGACATTGAGACCTACGAATTACTCTCACCCAAGGAAGGAGTGGATAGCTGAGGAATCCACATTTCATCATCTTTATTCTATCATTTTCGCCTCAAAAACCCTAGCAAATGCCTGTAAATAGCAGTAAATAGAGCATATTAGCATTCATGCATGTACATGAAATTAGTGATTATAGAATAAATAAAAGAAAAGAAAAAAATAAAATATTATAAATATTTTATGACCCAAAACCCTGAGACCTAGGCATCTTGATGAATAGGTCGACCAGGAATAAAGTAGTGGGAGATAAGGGTCAAATACCAATACTTTTTAATTCATTCTTTATTTATTTTGGGAACTATTTTTGGTTTCACTTTTTATACTTCAAATAAAGAAACTTTGTACCTGAAAGTTGTATATAATTAAATAAAGAAAAATACAAAATTAATTTCATTAAAAAATAATCTACAGGTAAAAAGTTATGGTTTGAATAAAAATCCAGAATCCCAACTTCCCAAATCCGTATCTCACAAATGAAAACTCCAAATGCAGCAAACTCACCTTTAATTGTATATAGAATAAAATAAGCTATTTAATGATGGTGGTTTCGCATTTAGCGGAGCTACGGTTTGAAAGTTGAGTTTTGGACCCTCATTGTATACTTGTACAGATTAAAATATTCAATTTATTATTTATTCATTATTTTTGTATTTTTATATTTTTATAATTTTGTAAATATTATTTATAATGTTTATGTGCATTAAAATCAGAAGAAAAACCCAAAAGAAATACAAAATAAAAATACCTATATATTACACATAGGTATTATACCTGTCAATATACCTATATAATGTATACTTGTATTTTATTTAATATACAAAACACATCAGAAAAATAAAATAAAAATATATTTATGTGTATAAAAGTATTTCATAATTTTCTAAAATAATAAACAGAATTAAAGAAATTAAAAATACCAAAATAAAAATAAAATAATAAAATACATAGGTAATATACCTATAAAGGGTATAAAAGTAAACTTGTAAAAATATACCTCATAAAAATAATTAAAAATCGGAATAAAATACTATATAAAATAATAAATATTTTTTATTTAATAACCAAAATTTAATTCGGCCATTTACTATTTTAAAATGAATTAATAAAACTATTTTCTAGGGTTTTTCCTGGTTGGTCCACGTGGACCAACCAGGTGCAAACCCTAGTTGACCCCGGTCAACTAGGTGTCCTAGCCCCCTGTAGCTTCTGACAGACTACGTTTTGACGCCTTTTCAACCATTTATCGAGATCGAATCTTCCACTCTTTCGCATCGATGTCTTAGGCATTTTCGCTCCTCGATTCCCAACGATTCACGCCCAAGGGAAATCTAGGGTTTTGGATCGCTGCGCGAGGCATTCTTCCTTGGTCTTTGGACCACCTCAGTCATCGGGTCAAACCACATATATGCAACCCCCGACTTCCGATTTGAATTTGAGTCCCTTCGGTCCACCCTCCTCGCCCCTTTCGTGCTCCACGAAGACCTGGAGGTGACAGCTCCATCTTCGTGCCATCAGCCAAGGCTAAGGAGGTCGGAGGCGTCTCCATTACCTCCGGCAAAGCCCGCTGTTGAGGTACTCTCCCTCCGATCATTGACCGTTGAGGCAACCACCTTCCCTTCTAATTTTTATTGCATTTCACTCGCCTTAGTCATAGGATTAAAAGCCCTATAAAAATTTTGAAAATCATCCATCCAATCGCCTGATTTGATCACCTCGCCGGAGCGCACCTCCGGCCGAGAGCCCAACCGTCGTTTCGTGCCGCCTTCTCGCCACCACGGGACCCAAGAACTTTGCCCTGGGTCCTCTCACGCTTTGTTGTAGGTGTTTGGACTTTATCACGTACATGGGGGCCATTTTGGCCTTCGTCGGAGCCGCTCGAGCTCTCCCAGCTCCGCCAGCCTCTCCGGTGAACCTCGGCCACCGCCGAGGCTTTTTGGGCCCACTAGCATCTAGAGGACACCGCTAGGAGGCTGCAGCTCCATTTTGAATTCTAGAAGTCACTAGAGCTAGGAGATCAGCCATGGGGAAGTTCGCCTCGCCGGCGTTCTTCCCCGTTCTTCCTCCACACTTCGCCACCGTTGGATCGAGTCGCGCCTCCAGATTGCACAGCCACCGTCCGATCTCATTGCGCATCAACCGTCATATCCTCCAAGGGAGATCTAATCGCAGCCGTCGAAGTCCAACCGTCATCGTGCAGCGAGGGATCGCCACATGTCAAGTGGGAAGCCCTCCACCGTTGGATCGCGCCAGGCGTGTACATTTTGCAAGTATACCCCGTGCCATTTTATATTTTTCTTTTAGTCTAGAAACTTTCATTTGCCGTTTAAAGTATTTTGTAATATTTATAAGCAGGCCCTTGAACATTTACTAATTGCAAAGAGGTCCTGGCCACGTCACCTCACGTGACCAGTTCACGCGAGGCGCGGGTATTTTGCACAGACCCCCTCTGGGTTTGTTTATTTCATCTAGGTCCAACAAATTTTGTAGTACGTGTAAACTTTTTGGAAATATTGCAACTTGGCCCCCGAGGTTTTTGATATTAAAGATAGGTCCTTCCCAGGCGCGTTCCCTGGTGGGCGAATTGCAGTCATACCCTCCCAGGTCATGATATTTGTAAAAAGTCCGTTAAATGCAATTTACATTACAATATTTTGTTGGAAAATTGCATGCGTGCCCCTGGATGTTTTGATAGTTGCACTTATACCCCTGCTAGGTTGATTATTTTTGCTTGCTTACTATATTTATTTCACGCATCATATTAATTCCAAAAATTACCAAAAAATTCATATAGGCTCCTGTTAACTTGCACTTTAATGCCGTATTTTTGCATTTGCATTTTATTGCATGTTTATATTTATTAAAAATCAAAAACATGCATTAGCTACTGTCTAGCTTAGAAAATACCAAAAAATATTAAAACCCTAGAAAAATTCCAAAAAAATCACCTACTATCTATTTTAGCCTATTTTAGTGTCAGTCCAAAATTCACTAAAAATTTCAAAAGGAAAACCTTGAAAATTAGAAAACACCTTAAAATTTCAAAAAAATCTAAAAATTCTAGAAAATTCAAAAAAAATATAAATCTAGGTCCTGTATCTTCCCTATTTTATTTTCTTATTTTAAAATTAGTTTCGGAAAATTTTGATATTATTTGATATTTTTCCTTCCCATTTTAAGTTCGGCCATTAATTTATTCCCTGTTTTCCTTTATTTTGACTTTTCGAAATACCAAAAAACATTCTGAAAAATACCCAAAAATCACAAAAATAGTAAAAAATCATAAAAAGACCAAAAATATTTTATTTCTGAATTTTTGAGCATTTTTACATATTTTTATAAATATTCTAGCACCTCTTTTATTATATAGTTTATATATCCCAATATTGAAAAAAGAAAATAAAAAAATATAAAATATAAAAATAAAATATAAAATCAGAAAAATTAAAAATCAAAATACAAAATAAAAAAATTAAAAAAAAATAAATATTTAAAATTAAAAACCCACAAAAATATTTGCATAGTATAGTGTAGACAATACAATCACTTTCACACACACACACACACACACACACACACACACACACACTTGTGGATCTATCCTGCCTTGCTCCCTGTGTTCGAACTCTCTACGTACTTGCTTCTATACATCATTTATGTAGAGTTAAAAATAAATTTTAACTTCACATTTGCTTGTCATTTCTTGATACTTCTAGTATGGGTTAATTGTTGATTAAATAAGGGATTTTGAGTGGTCAACATACCGATTGCAGTTTCGCCTTGCGAAACCGTACGACCCTCAAATTTCGTGTTTATCAAATGGCGCCGTTGCCGGGGAGCAACATCGTATAGATCACATTTTTGTTTGATTGTGTTTATTTGTCTACCATTGCTTGCTTTGTCTCTCTTATTTTTGATATTTATCTGTGAGCTTTCTGACCATCTCTTTTTGTCTTCTTGCGAGGGACCGCGGAGCGAGGCGGATCGCCTAGGGGATCCGGAGCAACCTTGGGAAGCGGAGCCGGCTTTTCTTAAGCCAAGCCGACAGGAGAGAGCGGGAGACTTGAGAGAGTGCTAGAATAGTTTGCATTTTATTTCTGTGTGAGAGAGATTTATTAATTTGTAATAATACAGGGACTTGGACTCTCAGACATTCGGGCCCAATTTCCGGGTGTTTGTTCACATGGGGGCTCACCGCGGATTTCATCGAGTTTCTCGCTGTCATTTGCCGGTTTTGTTTTCATTTTTCATTTCTTTTGTGGATTGAGCCCTTAGTTCTAGGTTTTTACTTGATCGAATAGATTAGGTCCAAACACCCTAATTATCATTGCATGTACCTATAGATCGTATTTGGACTTAGTTTAATTAAATAGTTAATCATCGTTTTTCGATCCGTCGCGCCGCGAGCTCATCTAGCCAAGCGCTTCTCCTGAACTCAATGTGTCGAGAGGAGGAGGGGTGAGCCTAGACCGAACTTTAGGATTGAAGGTTGGTGGTTGACTTGTGGTTCTTCACGTAGCAATTGCCTGCTTAGGATGATTTCCGCTTGCATATCGTCATGTAGTGTAGGTTTATAAATTTCTGCTTTGCATCTCGCATGGAGAGAGCTGGAGGCGCTGTAAGTCTTCTTACTTAGCATTCATCATTTAGGCACAAAGGTGAGATTTCCATCTTGGTGCCGACTTGCACAGCTTTTCCGACTCTTTTCTCCCTCTGTTTTTGGACAAAGTAGGAATCAAGAAAATACAAAATCGTTAGGCGCTTATTTGAATCTACTCAAAAGAAGCGATAACACCAAAAAAATTAAAAAAAGGGACTGCTAAGAAAACTTTGACCTAAATAAAATTGGTAATTGGACTCATTGATTGGGGAGAGTCACACCCTCACTTGTTTTCAGGTTGCATGGGAAGGTCTCATTCCAAGTGAGCAGAGTGCTTCGTAAGGATTAGAGCCTAAAACCCAGCTTGTGGCTGCCTTGTGTATCGCCTGGATTTCTGAAGTATTGGCGCTACTATCGTACGTAGGCGAGTAGGGCTTGGTCACCATTGGTGACTCACTATTGTGTGAGCATCGACCTTGTCGAAGTACCGAGCATAGACCACGTCCTTCACGGGTGTGTCTGTCTCACTGTCTGCGTCCGAATAGGATCTTGCACGCTCACGGATGATTCCGTTGCGAGCGAGATCTGAAGTATCGGTTTTCGCCTATCGGCTCCCTCCTCTTCTTCTTTGGCTGAGTAGGGATACAAGAAGGGTTACAAGGACCTCAAAAAGCGCAAGCTACAGGTTACACAGGAGGAGGACAGTACGGGAATACTTTTCAGGCAGTACTCTCGCTCCTTTAGGCATAGCGCTCTAAGGACTCGTTATAAGATTAATTCATGAGTTAAAGCTAAAATTGACAAAGATAAAAGCCAAAACTTCACGGCTTCACGTGTTGAGTTGGTGAATCCCCTGTTTTGTGTTTGATTACTAGTCGATTTTAGGTCAAGATCAAAAACATTGCACGCTTGTGCGCAATTTTGCTTCTCCCTTCTTTCTTCCTCATTTTGCAACCTTGCTCTTCTCGAATAATCAAGATGATGGGACGGAGGTCTCTTAGGCCGACTTTGTCGGCACCGCTATCCAGCACTCCTCCTCATTCATCTAGGACAATCTCGGAGAGTCCAGACCCACTCTCCGAGCCTGAGTTCACATCCACCATGTTCTCCCTCGACCACCTCTCTCATTCTCCTTCCATCAGTCCAAGAATTTCAGAATTTTAGTGCATCGCAGAGCTCAGATCATTTGACGGCACCTGAGATGGGTTCTTTTGCTTTTTCAGAGAACCCAGACATGGCTGACAGAGGAGAGCATCCAGATGACCATGATCACCTGCCATTCTTCCTTGATCAAGCCTCCATCAACAATTCACTTCTAGCATCCCTGAAGACCATGCAGAGGCAGATTCGTGCCCAGGGAGTCTTTATGGGTGACCTCATGAGAGAGATCGTGCAGATGCGCGAGAACAGACCTGGGGGCGGTGGCAGTGGAGGAGATATTCCTGTTGTAGAGAACTAGGGAGGAGAACCCAACCAAGAGAGGCCGCCGCAGACAATCATGTGAGAATTGCACAATCCAGCAGCTTCCCTCACCCATCGGTGGATCCGACTCCCTGCTATTCTTGGAGACTTCGAGCTTCGGCCCCACACTATTCAGCTTCTGCCCAAATTCCATTGGCTGCCGACCGAAGAACCACACCTCCACTTACAAGAAATTCGAAATGATCTGCAGTACCATTCATGATAGGCTGATAACCGAGGACACTATTAAAGATGATTGCCTTCCCGTTCTCCTTGGTTGACAGAGCAGCGTACTGGCTCAAGCACTTGGGGCGATTCGTTGACACTTGGGCAGATCTCCGGACCGCTTATTTGAACAAGTATTACCCTCTCGGCTGGACAAACGCAGCTAGAGCTATGATCAGCAACTTCATCATGATCTCTAATGAACAATTTCATGAAGCCTGGGATCGATTCAGAGAGCTCATCGACTGGTGTCCACACCACGACATATCAAAGCCCAATCTAGTGCAGAGTTTCTTTTATAGGCTGACACCGGAGCTGCAGGGGCTTGTTAACGCCTCTTGCGGTGGGTCCTACTTTTCAAAGGTGAAGACGATGCTTGGGCCATCTATGAAGGCATGGTCGAGAATTCAACCGTCATGGCCCAAGCCCGTGTTTACACACAGCAGAAGCCCCCGCAAGGAGCGGGATCATTTCAGAAGATCGCCCGCATCGATGTAGGTCCCCACACGTCATCGACAGCCGCAACCCAAGCCGAATCAGCCGCAGCCGACATGGGCATCATCAGTGAGAATTTGGACCGTCTCGAGATCCTAGAGAAAAAGCAGAATGCAAGGCATGGCCCAGATGGACCAGATTGCCAAGACTATGAGTGACCTGAAGACACAGATTCTTTGCGTACAGGAGGCACAAACTTCTTCCCAGCAGCCTCCCAGGTCACATGCTGATCCGAGCAGTAGCAACTCATCCCAACCCTCTACCTCGTACCGCCAGGTCAACCACATCCAAGCAGAGCCAGTCCCGTTGCTATAGTACTACCCAGCGCAGCTGCCATCTCAGGACACTCAGATGGTGGTCTACCAGCCGGAGCAGCCACTGGCAGTTCTTCCTCCACATCCTTTGAGCAGGAGCCATTGATGGAAGTCAATGGGATTTGGTACGACCGGTACCCACAACCCAGGATTCGTCGCGATCACCCCAGATTCCGTTAGAGAAATGATGGCTCCTCATCTCAGCAGTAGCCTCCTGCCCAAGGACAGCAGAGCAGCCAGCCACAACAGCAGCAACTGCCCCAGTATGCCCATCAACCGCAATACCAGCATGGTCCTCGTCCCGCCTATCATGGACAACAATGGAGGCAGCGTCAGCAACCTCAGCAATCATATTCCCATCCTCCCTAGCATTACCCTCATCAGCAGCAGCAACAACCTCATTTTCAGCAGGGAAACCCGTCCGGTTCTCAGGCCCCCACTTTTGAGAAACCAGCTTTAGACGATCTTGCCCGCTTGCTTTCCGAACAGCGAGCATCCTTCCGACAAGAAATGGATGAGTTCCGGCAGGAGATTAGGGATATCATCAAGGGCAAAGCCACCATACCAGCTCAGATTGAACCAAATCCGAATAATCTGAAAAGGAAGTCTGAGCAGGTAGAGTTTATAGAGGATACCTCTCCTAGTGACTATTTGAGTGAGCTGGTCTTCTTCTTTGTATGATGCTGATTTTGTGACTACCAGGAGCGGTAGGATGCCAGTCGGCGGCGCCTCATCTGAGCAACAGCCGCAAGCCCAATCAGGAGCGCTAGATGAGCCAGGTAGCGGTGCTGATGCCGCTAATGATGATGTTGAAGATGGTGGTGCTGATGCCACCAATGATGGAGTTCCAGACGACGGTACTGAGGCCGTCGTGATACCAGATGTAGACGGTGGTGCTGATGCCACCATTTTGGATGCAGAGCCAGAGCGCGGTGCTGATGCCGCGAAGACAGGTGCCGGTGGTGGTACTGAGGCCACCACATCTACTTTTGTTGAGCTTCCTTCTGTGGTGTTACCACCTTTTGTATCTATGGACTGTGGTAACAACAAAAAGCACAAAAATATGAATAAAGGAAAGGTTTCTGTTCAAATTGTGGATCCATATGTGTTGAATGATGATGATTGTATGGATTCTATTCCTTCACAGACACATGGACCTATTCCTAGTCCTCCATCTGAGGAGGCCCCTACCATCCCCTTCCCTGAAGCACTTCGCCGGGTGAAGGGGAACAAAAGAGAAAATCCAAAAAGATCAACAGGTAGAGTTCAGCAATCAGATGATAGACATATTCCACATTCAGCTGACTCTACAGGAGCACTTAAGCACATCCCCCTCTTCAAAAAGAACTTAAAAGAGAAGACTACCGTCTACAGGAAGAGGAGGAACCACAGAAATCAGATCCATGTACTCACTCATTTCACTTGTTGTACTATTCAGAATAGACTGCCAGCCAAGCGACCAGATGCAGGAGCTCCCTATGTCAGATGCGAGATTCAAGAGCAGCAGTTTGATCGTACTCTATTAGACATCGGCTCTTCGATTAGCCTTCTTCCGGCAGCCTTACTCGACCGATTCGAGTTTGGTTCTCTTCTTAGGAGCATGACAGTCCTTCAGTTTGCTGTAGGTCAACTAAGAGGCCGAAGGGGTTATTGAAAGACGTGGTCGTTACCATTCAAGGCCTGAAATTCCCCGTGGACTTTGTTGTGTTGGACATGGAGATCTCTGTGTCGGTAACCGATGCCCCCATCATACTTGGACGCCCATTCTTGGCCACAGCCAAGGCGGTGACCGACCATGATAGTGGAAAGGTAGGTTTTCACGTAGAGGGTGAAACCACACAAATAGAGACGATCGAGGAAACAAGAGCCAGAGAACTAGAATGCTCAGAACAGTCCAGCGAAGCCGCGCAGATGACAGAGGAAGAGCTAGACACATACAAGGAGTGTGATTTTGTGATGAAAGATGATGAATCCAACTGGACATATCCTGTAGCACAGCCCCTCGCCTTGCCTACAGATTCACCATATCTCAAGCTTATGGCAGTCGAGAGCCTGGAGAGCACACCCCTGGACGAGGATACACCTGAGGCTGACAGTGTTGGGACGAGTGGTGCTGATGATTTTCAGTCATGTTCATCTACTTCAGATCCCTCGGATTCAGACATTGATTGGGATGATTTTGATGAATATTTGCCGTGTATGATTCCTTCTAAGCCAATAGCCATGACAGAGTGCGAGCCAGTGCAGTTCATTGATGATTCAGCGGGCCGCCCTTCGTCAGATTCTAATGCAAAGCGAGAGTTCTCCCATGCAGACCTGGTCGCCTTCACACAGACATATCAGAAGCCAGATCTGCCACCTCCCAGTTGTCCAGAACTTAAGCCCTTGCCGCAGTCGCTGAAGTATAGATTCCTTGCGGGCGAGCCAGCTATGCACCCAGTCATTATCTCGGCAGGTTTGACTGGAGAGCAAGAATCTCGTCTGATGGAGGTTCTTGAAAGAAACAGCAAGGCGATAGGATGGAGTATAACTGATCTCCAGGGGATTAGTCTGGCTCTGTGCTCCCACCACATCTATCTTGAGGATAACGCTAGGCCATCGCGTGAGTTCTAGCGATGGCTGAACCCAAATCTTCGAGATGTAGTCATGAAAGAAATATCGAAGTGGTGGAGCGCCGATTTTATCTACCCCATCTCCGACTCCAAATGGGTTAGTCCGCTACATGTGGTGCCCAGAAGATAGGTATCACTACAGTTGTGAATGAGTCTGGAGAGGAGATCGCTACCCAAATACCCACTTCTTGGAGGGTCTGTGTGGACTACAGACGATTGAATGAGGCCACCAAGAAGGATCATTTCCACTGCCATTCATTGAGCAGATTATCGAGAGGCTAGATGGGAAGAGTCATTACTGCTTTCTTGATGGGTACTCCGGATATAATCAAGTGACCATTGCGCCAGAAGACCAGGAGAGAAACGACATTCACTTGTCCGTTTAGGACTTATGCTTTCAGACGGATGCCCTTTGGTCTATGTAACGCTCCGACGACATTCCAAAGGTGCATGTTGTCCATATTCTTGGACATGGTGGGTGACTGTTTAGAGGTCTTCATTGATGACTTCTCGGTCTATGGCAACGGGTTTGATGCTTGTCATGACTGCCTAGACCGTGTGCTTCAGCGCTGCATTGAGGTCAATCTTATCTTGTCTTGGGAGAAGAGTCACTTCATGGTTACTCAAGGGACGGTCCTTAGTCATATCGTCTCCAACAGAGGCATGGAGGTCGATCCGGCCAAGGTGGATATCATTAGAAAACTCAATCCACCGTCCAATCTGTGTCAATTGCGGTCTTTTCTGGGGCATGTTGGTTTCTACCGACGATTCATTCAGGACTTCAGTCATATTGCCCGACCGCTCACTGATCTGCTGACGAAGGACACCGAGTTCATTGTCGATGATAAGTGTCTTGCGTCTTTTGAGACTCTCAAAAGTATGGTTGTTCGGCTCCTGTCCTTCAGCCACTCGATTGGTCTCTCCCATTCGAGATCATGACGGACGCTTCGGATTTTGTCGTTGGGGCTGTGCTTGGACAGAGGAGGGATGGATTGCCGTTTGCCATTCACTACGCCAACCGGACTTTGGATGCCGCTCAGCAGAATTATACTGCGACTGAGAAAGAGATGCTTACCGTAGTCTTTGCTTTGGATAAGTACAGATCTTATATTCTCGGATCTAGAGTGACTATCTACACAGATCATACCTCCATCCGGTACTTAATGGCCAAGAAGGATGCCAAAGCATGTCTTACCAGATGGATCCTTCTGCTCCAGGAGTTTGATATTGAGATTAAGGACAATCCTAGAGTCAGAATGTGGTGGTGAATCATCTCTCCCGATTGGAGAACCTTGAGGAATCTGAGCCCAGCGCACCTATCACAGAGACATTTCCAGATGAGGCGATCTTGGCTATCACCTCGCTCCCATGGTACGCCGACATTGTGAACTATCTTGTTGCCAAGATAGTCCCACAAGGTTGTCCCAGACAGAAACTCGAGACCTTCCTGGCGAAGGCCAAGTTTTACCATTGGGAAGATCCCGTCCTTTATTACGAAGGAGGGGACATCATCTGGAGGAGGTGCATTCCTCAAGAAGAGCAGCATAGTATCCTCACATACTGCCACAAGCTTGAGGCAGGAGGACATCATTCTGGAAAAAGGACAGCACAGAAGGGGCTTCAATCTGGCCTTTGGTGGCCTACTCTCTTCAAGGATTCAGATGAGTTCGTGAAGAGATGTACTGACTGTTAGAAGATGGGAACATGCGGACAGAGAGACATGATGCCCATGCAGCCATTCACTTTTGTGAGGTTTTTGATGCATGGGGGATTGATTTCTTGGGCTCATTTCCTAAGAGTCAGGAATTCGAGCATATTTTGCTCGATGTTGATTATGTCAGCCGATGGGTTGAGGCCATTCTCGCCCGAGCCGCAGATGCTAAAACCGTGTGCAAATTTTTGAGGAAAAATATCATTTCACGGTTCGGGGTACTGATGAATCCACGTTTCATCATCTTTATTCTATCATTTTGGCCTTAAAAACCCTAGTAAATGCGTGTAAATAGGCTTAATATAGGTATTTTAGCATTCATGCATATGTATGTAAATATTGTATAAAATACGGTTTTTAATGCCAAAATAATAGAATAAAGAAAAGAAAAGAAAAGAATAAAATATTGTAAATATTTTATGACCCGAAACCCCGAGACCTAGGCATCTCGATGAATAGGTCGACAAGGAATAAAGTAGGGGGAGATAAGGGGCCAAACACAGATAAAATACCTATACATTTTATTCATTCTTTATTTATTTTGGGACCTATTTTTGGTTCCACTTTTTATACATCAAATAAAGAAACTTTGTACATGAAAGTTGCAGATAATAAAATAAAGAAAAATACAAAATTGATTTCACAAAAAATAATGTACAGATAAAAAGTTATGGTCTGAAATAAAAATCCAGAATCCCAACTTCCCAGACCCGTATCTCACAAACGACAACTCCAAATGCATCAAACTCACCTTTAATTGTATATAGAAGAAAATAATCTAATTAATGGTGGTGGTTTCGCATTTGGCGGAGTTACGGTTTGAAAGTTGACTTTGGACCCATATTGTATACTTGTATATATTAAAATATTCAATTTATTATTTATTTATTATTTTTATAATTTTATATTTTTATAATTTGTAAATATTACTTATAATAATTAGGTATATTAAAATTAGAATAAAAACCTAAATAAAAATAAAAATAAAATACTTAAAAATAAATACATAGGTATTATACTTATATACATACCTGTATAAACTACCTTTATATTTTATTTAATATACAAAACAATTCAGAAAAATAAAATAAAAATATATTTGTGTAAATAAAAGTATTCTATAATTTTATAAAATCATAAATAAAAATAATAATATTAAAAATACCTAAATAAAAATAGAATACATTAATACATAGATATAGATACCTATAAGGGTATAAATGCAAACTTGTAAAAATATGTCTCATAAAAATAAATAAAAATCATAATAAAATAGTTTATAAAATAATAAAAACTTTTTATTTTATAATCAAAATCGTTTACTATTTTTAATGATTTTAGAATAAGTTTTTCCAGGCTTTTTCCTGGTTGGTCCACGTGGACCAACCAGGGGGGTTGGAAAGTTGACCCGCGGTCAACTCTCTGACCCCAGCCTGCTGTGTGTCAGAACAAGTTTTGGACCATCTTCTCCCTTTTTTCCTAGGACGATCCGGTCATCGTTTGACCCTAGATCTCTTCTGGGATTTTTCTCCCCTATGACTGGTCATCCACGCCCACCTATTGTCTCGGGGATTGGATCAACGGGCCACCCGTGATCGCGCCTCGAAGAGAGCTCCAGAGCCATGTTTCAAAAACACCCCAAACACTTCCTCCAACTTTGAACCCGATTTGACCTTGGCTTTGGCTCCCTTGGGCGTGGCTCCGGATGGATCTTTGTGACAGGAAGATCTCCAGCTAGCTAGAGAGGGCCAGGCCAAGGCGAACGGCGCTCCACACCCCCATCTCCGGCCATGTGGCCGTGAGGTTTCCATCTCGCAGTTAGCCACTGCTTGAGGTCGTCTTTTTCCCTTATTTTTCTTTACTTAGATAGCTACTTGTTCCAGCTTTCACTTTTGGTATTTAGTCTGCAGTACGACCAATCCCTTTGCGAAATCCAGCCATCGAACATCTCGCCGGAGCTCAAGAGCTCCGGTGGGCATTCTCGACTCCACGCCCATCGTTCTTCACGTGCCAGTCCATCCTGGACCGTCTCCTCGTGCTTCGTGTTTTTATTGCAGGTCCAGGTGCTGGGAAACCCCTCTGGGTTCGTGTTGATTGCAGTCCGAGCTACTTGGAGTACCTCCAATCCTCCATCGACGCGGCGGCTTACCGACTTCGATCAGGCCATTTTGAGGCCGCCGAACTCAGCTGGTTGCCCAAGGAAGCTCTCCACCGCTTTTTGAAGCCCCGGAGGCTAACGGAGGCGGCGTTCTTCGTGGGGGAAGCTCGCTCCGGCGAGAGCTCCCTCCTGTTCGTTCAGCCGTGACCGCCGCCGTCGGATTAGCCTGGAACCCCAGGCGATCCAGTTGCCGTCGGATCTCCTACAGCCCGCGCCGTTGATCTTCTTTCCAGCATATAATCCGGGCCGTTATAACCGAAGGGGCATCTTGCGCCCGCAGCGTGACACGTGGCTTAGTGGAGCCGCGCCGTCCGTTAGATTTTGCGAGCCCTGGAGCCGTTCGATCAAGCCAAACCGATCTAATCTCAGCCGTCAAGATGAAGGGGTATAGCGCGTCCACAGCGCGACACATGTATAAGTGACAAACCATCCGCCGTTGGATCGCACTATTGATTGGGTAATTTGCAACTTAACCCCAGCAATTTTTGGATTCATTGGTTTAGTTTAAACTTTTGTCTGCTGTGCAAAACCTTTGAAACATTTGCAACTTAGCCCCCGGATTTTATGTAATTATTTTTAAAGCCCCCGCCAGGCGCGTGCGTCGCACGTGGCTGTGGCATTTTTGTAGGTGGCTCCCGGAACTTTTGTCTATTTCGTGTTAATTCTGAAACATTCACTTGCAGTATTAATTTTCTGTGAATTTGTGTTTGGCCCCCTGAACTTTCGAGCATTACGAAAAAGCCCTTGCCAGGTCACGCGCTGTGTGCGTGAGACCTTGGCATTTTTGCATAATACCCCTGGCATTTTGTTGTGCATTTGCTGTTGGTCCAGACCATTCTTTACTGTGTTATAAAGTTGCTGGAAAATTGCTATTAAGCCCTTTAACTTCGCCATATTTCCATAAAAGCCCCTGCAAGTGTGTAGCTTCTTTTTGCTTCTAGTAATTTTCACATGCCTTTATAAAACCCCAAAAAATCCCCAAAAATCAGTTTAAGCTCCTGTTGCATTGTAGTTTATCACCATATTTTTATTTTTCATAATTATTGTATTTTAATATTTATTAAAAATCAAAAATAGTCATTTTCAGCACTGTCTAGCTTAGAAAATACCTAAACAATATAAAAACTCTTCAGAAAAATCCCAAAAAAATATATTTTGTTCCCTTTAGTTCGTTTTAGCTCCAGACCAAAAATCATTAAAAAATACAAAAGAAAACTCCAAAAAATCACAAAACTCTAAAAACCTTCATAAAAATTTATAAAATTCATAAAAAATCCAAAAATAGTATTTTCTTTTCCTAAATTTTCTCTGTTTCATTTCCTTTAAGTGAAAATTAAAGTGGAGAATTTTTGCTACTGTTTATTATTTCATTTCCCCATTTTAAGTTTCAGCCTTGCATTTTTGCCACTGTTTTCTTTATTTTGCTAATTAAAAATACCAAAAACATTCTAAAAATTACCCAAAAATCACAAAAACAGTAGAAAAGTATAAAAAGACCAAAAAGACCTTATTTTCTAATTTTTGAGTATTTTTATCTATTTTTATAAATACTCTAACTTGCCTTTTATTACATTGCTTTAATTTCCAATATTGAAAAAGATAAAAAAAATATAAAATATAAAAAGAAAATATAAAATCAGTAAATCAAAAACCAAAATACAAAATTGTAAAATTAAAAATTAAATAAAAAAATATAAAATTAAAAACCCACAAAAAAATTAGCATAATAGACTTTTGATTACTTTCACACACATTTTTTGAGCACTTGTGCCCCGTTCTACCTGTCTGCTCCCTGTGTTCGACCTCTACAATACTTGCACCTATACACATCTTGTTGTAGAGTTATAATAAATTTTAACTCCGCACATTTACTTTCATTGTTTGATATATTTGTCGTGGGTTAATTGTTGTTTGAATCGGGATTTCGTTGGAGGTCAAATCAGCGACTGTTGATTCGCCTTGTGAGTCAACACGACCTCTGCGTAAATCTTGTTCAACAAATGGCGCCGTTGCCGGGGAGCAACAGCGCGTAGTTCGGGTCTTGATTGTGATTGTGATTTAGTGTCTATTTCGCGGCTTTTATTGTTCTTTGATATATCTGTTGAGCTGTCTAACCCCCTCTCTTGTTGACTTTGTGCGAGGTACCGCGGATCGAGGGAGGCGCTCCACCCTAGGCGCCTACGCACCCACGTGAAGCCGGCTTCCGCCAGCTTAGCACCGAGGAGACGAGGAGAGATTTTTGTAGACCTAGCTCCACCTTAGTTGTTTCCTTTATTTCCTTGCATTTATTTTTGTAATTTGTAGTGAGAGAGAGACTATTATTTGTAATAATACAGGTACCCCCGGACTTGGACTCTTGAGCCTAACTTCCAGGTGTCTGTTCACCTGGGGGCTCACCGCGGTTTTCACGGTTTTCTCGCATTCTTTTATTTTGTTTTGTTTTTCGATTTTTATTTTTTTGTGTGATTGAGCCCTTAACTTTTAGGATTGCTTGCGATAGACTAAGGCCAAACACCTAATATTTTGCATGTGCCTATAGCCGCGTTTGGACTTAGTCAAATTTTTAAACAGTTGATTCATCATCTTCAATCCGTCGCGCCGCGAGCTCTCCCCGCAAAGCGCTTTCTCCTACCCTCAATTTGTTGAGCAGAGGAGGGGTGAGCCTAGACCGGACTCTAGGGTTGAGGACTGGTGGTCAACTTGTGGTTCTTCCCGCTAATAGCAATTTTCAAAACTTAGGGCGATTTCATCGGCTTGCATTTGCATATAGATAGGTTTCAATTCTGCTGAGCATCTTTGCATGTAGAGTGCTGGAGGCAAGGTGAGCATTTCTCTTTAGCATTCATCATCGATTGCCGCTTGCATTGCTTTTCCGCCTCTCCCTCTGTTTTTGCCAACCTAGGATCTTAAAGAATTGAATCCCCGATAGGATCGTGCATTTTTATTAAAAATCCAAAAAAAAGTGATAACCAAATAAAATTGGGACTGCTAATATTACTTGGCCCTAAAATCCACCAAAAAGAAAATCTTGTATTGGGGCGAGTAATCCCCTCATTGTCTTCGCTTCTACTTGCTCGCGCACACACTAAGGATTAGTGCCCAAATCCCATATTCAGCCCCCTAAGTGTTTGCGAAATATTTTGACTTCTCACCCAACTCTAAAACAGACAAGATTAAAAGACCGCATTTGTGGTCTTCACCGAGTTGAGTAGGTGAATTGAGGGTTTGACTTGTTTTCATTTTTGCTTGTGATTGTTTTGTGTGTGTCCTAGATCGCCGCTGTGCACTTGCGCCTTTCTTCTCACTTCTCTTGACTTGACCATCGTGCTCTCCCGATCATTTTCTTTTGTTTCGAGATGGCCGACTGGAGCGTATTCTATCCGGACTCTGCGGATCACTCGTTCACTCCAGCCGGTCCATCTCCTTTTTTCCAGGAGGACTTTGCTCCTGACTTTTGTACATATCCGCCTCAGCCACAGTATCAGCCCTCGGATTTCTACCCACACCCACCTCCACTTCCGTATTATCCACCTTCACATCCACCCGAGGCCGAGCTGTAGGAGTCACCTTTCATGGAGTCCACCCTTGAGCACTTGACCCAAATGATGGATCATATGAGACAGAGGATTGACCACCTCACTAGTACCAATAAGAGCGACCATGATATTCCACCATTTGATGATATGGGTTCACTCGAGGATTTCCATGAGAGCTTGCAATCGCCCAAAATACAAAAAAATGAGAAAATTTTAAAAACACAAAAAGATTTCGGGAGACACACGATCGAGTCGGACTGTGAGGAGAGCGCCCACTTGCCAGACTTTTTGACCACACATGCATTCACACCCGGTCCCACCTTTGACCTCGAGGATGCCGCTGTACAGACTGCTCTTGGCATGCCTCGTGTATATGCTGATTCCGACTTCCTCCCTTGTATGGAGGAGGTCCAAAAATTCAAAAAATGTTGACTGAACCCGAAGTGGTGGCCACCATACATGAGATTATCCGTGCCCCACTTCAGCAGGCCATGACCAATTTATCTGCTCCTCTTCCCAAGAAGAGAAAGCGGAGGAGCAGATCTGAGCGTCATATCTTGACCATGGCCACTGCCCACGCCATCACACACCGTCCCATTCCTCGGAAGAAGAACACTGCCACACCTTTCATTAGCTGCACAATCTCTGACCACACATGTGATCACACTCTCCTAGACGGCGGTGCATCGATCAGTATCATACCCTTCTCGCTGGTACAGTCTCTTCACTTAGGGCCTCTCAAGAAGACCAGGATGATCGTACAGTTTGCTAATGGATCAATAAAGAGGCCGAAGGGTATCCTTGAAAACGCCGTCATATCGATTCAGGGCACGAGTTATCACGTTGATTTTATCGTATTGCCCATGGAGAACTCCACTGGGGAGCATTCTCCAATCATCCTGGGACGACCATTCCTCGCCTCTGCGAGGGTCGTTATTGATTATGGATCAGGAGAGATTCGCTTCCGTCCTGCTGACGAGGGCGAAGCAGTGATCACCGCACCCACTGCTGACCAGAGACCCGCACCTGATGTGACTTCACCTATCTTGGCTGACCCCGAGGACTATGATCTATATGAGGATATCAGAGAGACATTCTTTATGACCGATGATGAGACCCGAGAATTCCTCTCCAAGGAGGAAAGCTCGGAAAGCATAGACCTTGGTGTTTCCGCTTCCTGTGATTGGCGATGTGTTGATGACATCCGCGGGATTTACACGATCGATACCATTGAGCGGAGGGCAGGTTTAGAGACTATACAGGACGGACATGCTTTGACTACTTCCACTGATGAGTCCGTCCTTGTTCACATAGATACTGATGAGCCAAAGGCCGAATTTGATTTAGTTGCATTTCTTCAGAGATTCGGGCCTTTTGATGAAAAAGATGATCCGGTTGAAATTATAGAGGACGAACAGAGTTCGACTACTTCCACTGATGAGTTCGTTCCTTTTGGTTTTGACCTGGACGAGACCTCGCAGGATGACTCTTATTACACTACTTCCGATGATGAGGAGTTTGTCCCTTTTCACTTTGACATCAGCGAGACTCCCAAGGCCGGACCTGGCCACACTTCTTTCACTACACCGTCTGTGCCTTCACACCCTAGGGCCCCTGAGGATCTACACTCTGTCGACCCTGATCGGATTCCGTCCACTGTGGACCCAGATGTCGACCTGCACCACACTAGATCTATTCCTCAGCGGTCCCGCAAGAAGGTTCGCTTTCTACCTTCTTGATCATGTGTACATCCACCTCTGTTGTATATCCTTTTTCATTCATCTCTATCTTCCTATCTCCCATTTTTACTCGTCCACCCATTCTCGTGTCTGCCTTGCTTAGGACGGACTTTGTCCTAAGTATAGGGGGGTGGACGAGCCAAGTGTTCATTCATCGTTCCGTCTGATCACTCCTGTTGTTTCCTATACTTAGGGCTTCTTTTACCCTAAGTATAGGGGGAGTGACGTGTACATCCTCACGATCTCTTCTTCTATCTTCATCTCTTTTTCTTCTTTTCTTCTTTTCTTCTTTTCCTTTTCTATCTTCTGTATCTATCAAAAAGGTGCCAGCCCTTGTAGACAGTTTTCCATACTTAGGACGTACTTTGTCCTAAGTATAGGGGGGTCTGCACCTCGAGTCTTTCTATTCCTTTCGATCCTCTCCATTGTCTCCTCTTCTTGTCTATACTTAGTGATATTTTACCCTAAGTATAGGGGGAGACAATCTGAGTACGATCTGTTCATTCCCACCCTTGACCCTCCCTGCTTTGTGTACAGTCTGCTATACTTAGGATTATTTGATCCTAAGTATAGGGGGACGGTCAACTTCTCATTCATTTATTCATCTCTTATTCCTTTATTCTTTAGGCTTGTCTACACTTAGTACGAGTTATGTCTTCTCTTTTCTCTCCGATCTATGAGGACATAGCTCAAGCTAAGTATAGGGGGGTCGTATATACTACGTATATACTTTAGCCATAACTCGTACTTTCGTATTTCTTAATAAATATGGCTAATAATTCTTTAAAATTCATTAAAAATCCTTAATAAAAAGATGTGGTTATTCCTCAGATTCTTTTTGTATTTACTGATTAATAAATCAGGTGAAAATGTTTTTTGCAAAATGTTTGAAAAATAGTTTGAAAATCCGTGTGAACATTTATTGAAAACTATTTTGAAAATATTTTGTTACATGTTTTCAACCTGTGAAAAATGTGTGGTTTGTAAAACTTCTTTTCTTTGTGTGAAATAAAATGTTTGAAAAATGATTTGCAAATGGTTTGAAAATGGTTGCAAAAATATTTGAAAAATCTATCTATACTGTTTTGAAAGCCTTTGCAAAATGATTTTCAAATGTGTGTAAATGTTTGTAAAAATTATTTTGGACTATAGTTTTCAAAAATTGTGTGAAAAGCTTGTGTCAAATAAGTTTGAGGAATATACACATCACACCAAAATCCACTATATATGTATATATCTATAAAATTGATCACTTACCCTGTAAATTCTAAAATCCACTTCTTGTAAATATAAGAAGCACTCCCGTGTACATATTTTTAACCTATTTTTCAGCCAAAATCTTTTTGTCTTCAAAAATCCCAAAAACATTTGCAAAAATTAAAATCCAAAAACATTTGAAAAATCTTTTTGAAAAAAAAAATACAAAAAAATGCATCTGCATATGCATCATGATCATGTTTTCAAAAACCCATAAAAAGTTCAAAACCTTGAAAATTGCATCACAAAAATATTTTCTGCATTGCATTGCATAGCATTCGCATTTTTCGGATTGAGTTTGATAGTTGAACAAGTCTAAGTAAAATCCGGAGATTGGAGCTTGATTGGACCTTATAATCTACCTAATAACAGGAACCTTATAGGAACTGGGTTTGAGGTACTTCAGGTCTAGTTGACTTAATTCTTTGAGGATCACGAGACTGGGTTCAATGGATTCTTGACTGCCTAAGTAGAGTATTTCGGAGCACACGCACGATTCTTGTTGATAATGACCTAACTTGGACACCTGCACCTTTCACATGGCTCAACTCAGTTGGAGTGGTGAGGGGATTGGATTGCCGGTATGAGACACACACAAGTGGAAACACTTGTCCTCCTCTAGGGAGGGAAGTGCACCCCAACCCGTCTAGTGATTAGGAAGTCTAAAGACAGGAGGCTGTGGGTTGCGATAAAGCTTCAAAAGAGGGATAGTCTACTGGCTCAAGAGGAAAAACTCCTTATGTAAATGCTGCTGTATATAGTATTTCAAAAAAAAAAAGAAAAAAAAAGTTCAGGCATGTGTAAAAATAAAAAGCCTGCAAGTATGTACAAAGAAAATAAGCAAGCTTGAGTTCCAAAGTCATATCATGTGAGCCTGCAGCAGGATGACTTGACTACACTGGTCTTGCATCCAAGGATAGGTAGCTACACTGGCTACCGTCCATTCTTCTCTTCACCCCCTCCTCTTGAGTTGGTTGCCACTTGAACTTAGAAGGGAATACCCCGCTCCTCGAGGATGGAGTTGCTGGATTGGGGAATCATTGGGTTGTCGTACTGGAGAAGTCAGTTTCTTTGTCATTCTAGTTGGGGAGAGCCACCATCACTTACACTGTACAAGTCAGATTCATAGTCGTAAGAGTTTGCGTATGAGTTGAGATATTTCTGACCTGGCTATTGAGGAGACTTGAGCAGAGTTTTGGGATTCTCAGGGACTGTTGGATTTCAAATTCGGTTCTCATTAAGGTTCCGCCCGCACTAAAATTCCAAAGGTCCGACTTGAGCTCCAAACTTTGATTTTGTGAAGACAAGTTTGACAATTAAATTTAGTCCATCTTTCTTCTTTTTCTTTTCTTTGTTTTTCTTTTTCTGCACTTATTGCATAAGTGTTTGCTAGGGACTAGCAAAGGCAAGTATAGGGGGATGTGAATCCACGTTTCATCATCTTTATTCTATCATTTTGGCCTTAAAAACCCTAGTAAATGCGTGTAAATAGGCTTAATATAGGTATTTTAGCATTCATGCATATGTATGTAAATATTGTATAAAATACGGTTTTTAATGCCAAAATAATAGAATAAAGAAAAGAAAAGAAAAAGAATAAAATATTGTAAATATTTTATGACCCGAAACCCCGAGACCTAGGCATCTCGATGAATAGGTCGACAAGGAATAAAGTAGGGGGAGATAAGGGCCAAAACACAGATAAAATACCTATACATTTTATTCATTCTTTATTTATTTTGGGACCTATTTTTGGTTCCACTTTTTATACATCAAATAAAGAAACTTTGTACATGAAAGTTGCAGATAATAAAATAAAGAAAAATACAAAATTGATTTCACAAAAAATAATGTACAGATAAAAAGTTATGGTCTGAATAAAAATCCAGAATCCCAACTTCCCAGACCCGTATCTCACAAACGACAACTCCAAATGCATCAAACTCACCTTTAATTGTATATAGAAGAAAATAATCTAATTAATGGTGGTGGTTTCGCATTTGGCGGAGCTACGGTTTGAAAGTTGACTTTTGGACCCATATTGTATACTTGTATATATTAAAATATTCAATTTATTATTTATTTATTATTTTTATAATTTTATATTTTTATAATGTTGTAAATATTACTTATAATAATTAGGTATATTAAAATTAGAATAAAAACCTAAATAAAAATAAAAATAAAATACTTAAAAATAAAATACATAGGTATTATACTTATATACATACCTGTATAAACTACCTTTATATTTTATTTAATATACAAAACAATTCAGAAAAATAAAATAAAAATATATTTGTGTAAATAAAAGTATTCTATAATTTTATAAAATCATAAATAAAAATAATAATATTAAAAATACCTAAATAAAAATAGAATACATTAATACATAGATATAGATACCTATAAGGGTATAAATGCATACTTGTAAAAATATGTCTCATAAAAATAAATAAAAATCATAATAAAATAGTTTATAAAATAATAAAAACTTTTTATTTTATAATCAAAATCGTTTACTATTTTTAAATGATTTTAGAATAAGTTTTTCCAGGCTTTTTCCTGGTTGGTCCACGTGGACCAACCAGGGGGGTTGGAAAGTTGACCCGCGGTCAACTCTCTGACCCCAGCCTGCTGTGTGTCAGAACAAGTTTTGGACCATCTTCTCCCTTTTTTCTAGGACGATCCGGTCATCGTTTGACCTAGATCTCTTCTGGGATTTTTCTCCCCTATGACTGGTCATCCACGCCCACCTATTGTCTCGGGGATTGGATCAACGGGCCACCCGTGATCGCGCCTCGAAGAGAGCTCCAGAGCCATGTTTCAAAAACACCCCAAACACTTCCTCCAACTTTTGAACCCGATTTGACCTTGGCTTTGGCTCCCTTGGGCGTGCTCCGGATGGATCTTTGTGACAGGAAGATCTCCAGCTAGCTAGAGAGGGCCAGGCCAAGGCGAACGGCGCTCCACACCCCCATCTCCGGCCATGTGGCCGTGAGGTTTCCATCTCGCAGTTAGCCACTGCTTGAGGTCGTCTTTTTCCCTTATTTTTCTTTACTTAGATAGCTACTTGTTCCAGCTTTCACTTTTGGTATTTAGTCTGCAGTACGACCAATCCCTTTGCGAAATCCAACCATCGAACATCTCGCCGGAGCTCAAGAGCTCCGGTGGGCATTCTCGACTCCACGCCCATCGTTCTTCACGTGCCAGTCCATCCTGGACCGTCTCCTCGTGCTTTCGTGTTTTTATTGCAGGTCCAGGTGCTGGGAAACCCCCTCTGGGTTCGTGTTGATCGCAGTCCGAGCTACTTGGAGCACCTCCAATCCTCCATCGACGCGGCGGCTTACCGACTTCGATCAGGCCATTTTGAGGCCGCCGAACTCAGCTGGTTGCCCAAGGAAGCTCTCCACCGCTTTTTGAAGCCCCGGAGGCTAACGGAGGCGGCGTTCTTCGTGGGGGAAGCTCGCTCCGGCGAGAGCTCCCTCCTGTTCGTTCAGCCGTGCCTGCCGCCGTCGGATTAGCCTGGAACCCCAGGCGATCCAGTTGCCGTCGGATCTCCTACAGCCCGCGCCGTTGATCTTCTTTCCAGCATATAATCCGGGCCGTTATAACCGAAGGGGCATCTTGCGCCCGCAGCGTGACACGTGGATTAGTGGAGCCGCGCCGTCCGTTAGATTTTGCGAGCCCTGGAGCCGTTCGATCAAGCCAAACCGATCTAATCTCAGCCGTCAAGATGAAGGGGTATAGCGCGTCCACAGCGCGACACGTGTATAAGTGACAAACCATCCGCCGTTGGATCGCACTATTGATTGGGTAATTTGCGACTTAACCCCAGCAATTTTTGGATTCATTGGTTTAGTTTAAAAATTTTGTCTGCTGTGCAAAACCTTTGAAACATTTGCAACTTAGCCCCCGGATTTTTATGTAATTATTTTTAAAGCCCCCGCCAGGCGCGTGCGTCGCACGTGGCTGTGGCATTTTTGTAGGTGGCTCCCGGAACTTTTGTCTATTTCGTGTTAATTCTGAAACATTCACTTGCAGTATTAATTTTCTGTGAAATTTGTGTTTGGCCCCCTGAACTTTCGAGCATTACGAAAAAGCCCTTGCCAGGTCACGCGCTGTGTGCGTGAGACCTTGGCATTTTTGCATAATACCCCTGGCATTTTGTTGTGCATTTGCTGTTGGTCCAGACCATTCTTTACTGTGTTATAAAGTTGCTGGAAAATTGCTATTAAGCCCTTTAACTTCGCCATATTTCCATAAAAGCCCCTGCAAGTGTGTAGCTTCTTTTTGCTTCTAGTAATTTTCACATGCCTTTATAAAACCCCAAAAAATCCCCAAAAATCAGTTTAAGCTCCTGTTGCATTGTAGTTTATCACCATAATTTTATTTTTCATAATTATTGTATTTTAATATTTATTAAAAATCAAAAATAGTCATTTTCAGCACTGTCTAGCTTAGAAAATACCTAAAAAATATAAAAACTCTTCAGAAAAATCCCAAAAAAATATATTTTGTTCCCTTTAGTTCGTTTTAGCTCCAGACCAAAAATCATTAAAAAATACAAAAGAAAACTCCAAAAAATCACAAAACTCTAAAAACCTTCATAAAAATTTATAAAATTCATAAAAAAATCCAAAAATAGTATTTTCTTTTCCTAAATTTTCTCTGTTTCATTTCCTTTAAGTGAAAATTAAAGTGGAGAATTTTTGCTACTGTTTATTATTTCATTTCCCCATTTTAAGTTTCAGCCTTGCATTTTTGCCACTGTTTTCTTTATTTTGCTAATTAAAAATACCAAAAACATTCTAAAAATTACCCAAAAATCACAAAAACAGTAGAAAAGTATAAAAAGACCAAAAAGACCTTATTTTCTAATTTTTGAGTATTTTTATCTATTTTTATAAATACTCTAACTTGCCTTTTATTACATTGCTTTAATTTCCAATATTGAAAAAGATAAAACAAATATAAAATATAAAAAGAAAATATAAAATCAGTAAATCAAAAACCAAAATACAAAATTGTAAAATTAAAAATTAAATAAAAAATATAAAATTAAAAACCCACAAAAAAATTAGCATAATAGACTTTTGATTACTTTCACACACATTTTTTGAGCACTTGTGCCCCGTTCTACCTGTCTGCTCCCTGTGTTCGACCTCTACAATACTTGCACCTATACACATCTTGTTGTAGAGTTATAATAAATTTTAACTCCGCACATTTACTTTCATTGTTTGATATATTTGTCGTGGGTTAATTGTTGTTTGAATCGGGATTTCGTTGGAGGTCAAATCAGCGACTGTTGATTCGCCTTGTGAGTCAACACGACCTCTGCGTAAATCTTGTTCAACAGGTACCTAGAGTCTTGATTTCAGATGGGGGGTCTCATTTCATCAATGATAAGGTTAGGGCCCTTGCAGACGAGTTCGGCATTGACCATCGTGTTGCCATGCCATATCACCCTCAGACTAATGGTCTTGCCGAAGTATCGAACTAGGAGATAAAGACTATCCGGCAGAAGGTTGTCCGCCCAGACCGAAAGGATTGATCACAGCTTTTGGACTCGGTCTTGTGGGCCTATCAGACTTCCTTCAAGAATCCTTTAGGGACATCTCCCTTTCGACTCGTCTATGGCAAGCCGTGCCATCTTCCTATTGAGATAAAGCATAAGTCACTCTGGGCAGTAACTGAGCTATTATTGGATCCCGAGAGTATAGGAAAACAGAGGAGAGCAGAGTTGGCAGCCCTGGAGGAACTGAGAGATACAGCCTTTTCTAGCAACCTACAGTACAAAGAGAAAGCGAAGACATGCCACGATTCTCACATCAGCCATAAACAGTTTGAGCCAGATCAGTGCGTATGGTTGTTTGATTCCAAGCTGAAATTATTTCCAGGGAAATTACAGAGCAAGTGGAAAGGTCCATATGTGGTCAGGAAGGTACATGACAATGGCAGTATTGACATATCCGAACCGTCATCTTCCTCTACCTTCCGTGTCAATGGTCAGCGCCTAAAACTATATCTGGATCATGATAAGCCGACCATTGACGTTGCCCCCATTCTTCTGGTGTGAGATGTGTTCTGTGACTCATATCATCTGCATCTCATACATGATGATCAATTTTATTCTCATGTTGTATAGATCCATCTGTCTATATCACTTGTTCATCTATTGATTTCTTTTCTTCTTTTCTTCTTTTCTTCTTTTCCTTTTCTATCTTCTTTTTGTATCAAAAAGGTGCCGCCCTTGTAGACAGTTTTCCATACTTAGGACGTACTTTGTCCTAAGTATAGGGGGGTGTGCACCCCGAGTTTGTCATTCATCTCGATCCTCTCCATTGTCTCCTCTTCTTGTCTATACTTAGGGATATCTTACCCTAAGTATAGGGGGAGACAATCTGAGTACGATCTGTTCATTCCCACCCTTGACCCTCCCTGCGTTGTGTACAGTCTGCTATACTTAGGATTATTTGATCCTAAGTATGGGGGACGGTCAACTTCTCATTGGTTCGTTCTTTGATTCATTCTGTTATTTATTTATTCTTTAGACTTGCCTATACTTTGTACGAGTTATGTCTTCTCTCTTCTCTCCGATCTATGAGGACATAGCTCAAGCTAAGTATAGGGGGGTCGTAGATAGTATGTATATACTTTATCCATAACTCGTACTTTCATATTTTCCTAATAATATGGCTAATCATTCTTTAAAAATCATTAAAATCCCTAATAAAAAGGTGTTTTGTTCCTCAAATTCTTTTTGTATTTACTGATTAATAAATCAGGTGAAAATGTTTTTTGCCAAAATGTTTGAAAAATAGTTTGAAAATCTTTGTGAACATTTTATTGAAAACTATTTTGAAAATATTTTGTTACATGTTTTCAACCTGTGTAAAATGTGTGGTTTGTAAAATTTATTTTCTTTGTGTGAAACAAAATGTTTGAAAAATGATTTGCAAATGGTTTGAAAAATGGTTGCAAAAATATTTTTGAAAAATCTATCTATACTGTTTGAAAAACCTTTGCAAAATGATTTTCAAATGTGTGTACATGTTTGTAAAATTATTCGTAAAAATTATTTTGGACTATAGTTTTCAAAAATTATGTGAAAAGCTTGTGTCAAATAAGTTTGAGGAATACATACATCATACCTAAAATCCTTTATTATGTACATATAAAATTGATCACTTACCCTTGTAAAATCCTTAAAATCCACTTCTTGTATATATAAGAAGCACTCCCGTGTACATATTTTCACCTAGCTTTTAGCCAAAATCTTTTTGTTTTAAAAAATCCCAAAAACATTTGCGAAAATAAAATCCCAAAAACATTTGCAAAAATAAAATCCAAAAACATTTGAAAAATCTTTTGAAAAATACAAAAAAATTGCATCTGCATGTGCATCATCATCTTTTCAAAAATCCATAAAAAGTTCAAAATCTTTGAAAATTGCATCATAAAAATATTTTCTGCATTACATTGCATAGCATTCGCATTTTTTGGATTGAGTTTGATAGTTGAACAAGTCTAAGTAAAATCCGGAGATTGGAGCTTGATTGGACCTTAAAATCTACCTAATAACAGGAACCTTATAGGAACTGGGTTTGAGGTACTTCAGGTCTAGTTGACTTAATTCTTTGAGGATCACGAGACTTGGTTCAATGGATTCTTGACTGCCTAAGTAGAGTATTTTGGAGCACACACACGACTCTTGTTGATAATGACCTAACTTGGACACCTGCACCTTTCACATGGCTCAACTCAGTTGGAGTGATGAGGGGATTGGATTTGCCGGTATGAGACGCACACAAGTGGAAACATTTGTCCTCCTCTAGGGAGGGAAGTGCACCCCAACCCATCCAGTGATTAGGAAGTCTAAAGATAGGAGACTGTGGGTTGCAATAAAGCTTCAAAAGAGGGATAGTCTACTGGCTCAAGAGGAAAAACTCCTTATGTAAATGCTGCTGTAAATAGTATTTCAAAAAAAAATGTTCAGGCATGTACAAAAATAAAAAAGCCTGCAAAGTATGTACAAATGTGTAAAGCCAATAAGCAAGCTTGAGTTCCAAAGTCAAATATGTGAGCCTGCAGCTGGATGACTTGACTACCCTGGTCTTGCATCCTAGGATAGGTAGCTACACTGGCTACCGTCCATTCTTCTCTTCACCCCTCCTCTTGAGCTGGTTGCCACTTGAACTTAGAAGGGAATACCCCGCTCCTCGAGGATGGAGTTATTGGATTGGGGAATCATTGGGTTGTCGTACTGGAGAAGTCAGTTTCTTTACCATTTTAGTTGGGGAGAGCCACCATCACTTACACTGTATGAGTCAGATTCATAGTCGTAAGAGTTTGCGTATGAGTTGAGATATTTCTGACCTGGCTGTTGAGGAGACTTGGACAGAGTTTTGGGATTCTCAGGGACTGTTGGATTTCAAAGTCGGTTCTCATTAAGGTTCCGCCCGCACTAAAATTCCAAAGGTCCGACTTAAGCTCCAAACTTTGATTTTGTGAAGACAAGTTTGATAATTAAACTAAATCCAAGTTCTTCTTTTTCTTTTCTTTCTTTTTCTTTTTGCATTTATTGCATAAGTGTTTGCTAGGGACTAGCAAAGGTAAAGTATAGGGGGATGATGAATCCACATTTCATCATCTTTATTCTATCATTTTGGCCTCAAAAACCCTAGCAAATGCCTGTAAGTAGCAGTAAATAGAGCATATTATGATTCATGCATGTACATGAAATTAGTGATTATAGAATAAATAAAAGAAAAGAAAAAGAATAAAATATTGTAAATATTTTATGACCCAAAATCCCGAGACCTAGGCATCTTGATGAATAGGTCGACCAGGAATAAAGTAGGGGGAGATAAGGGGTCAAATACCTATACTTTTTAATTCATTCTTTATTTATTTTGGGACCTATTTTTGGTTTCACTTTTTATACTTCAAATAAAGAAACTTTGTACCTGAAAGTTGTAGATAATTAAATAAAGAAAAATACAAAATTAATTTCATTAAAAAATAATGTACAGATAAAAAGTTATGGTCTGAATAAAAATCCAGAATCCCAACTTCTCAAACCTGTATCTCACAAATGAAAACTCCAAATGCAACAAACTCACCTTTAATTGTATATAGAATAAAATAAGCTATTTAATGATGGTGGTTTCGCATTTGGCGGAGCTACGGTTTGAAAGTTGAGTTTTGGACCCTCATTGTATACTTGTACAGATTAAAATATTCAATTTATTATTTATTCATTATTTTTGTATTTTTATATTTTTATAATTTTGTAAATATTATTTATAATATTTATGTGCATTAAAATCAGAAGAAAAACCCAAAAGAAATACAAAATAAAAATACCTATATATTACACGTAGGTATTATACTTGTCAATATACCTATATAATGTATACTTGTATTTTATTTAATATACAAAACACATCATAAAAATAAAATAAAAATATATTTATGTTTATAAAAGTATTTCATAATTTTATAAAATAATAAACAGAATTAAAGAAATTAAAAATACCAAAATAAAAATAAAGTAATAAAACACATAGGTAATATACCTATAAAGGGCATAAAAGTAAACTTATAAAACTATACCTCATAAAAATAATTAAAAATCAGAATAAAATACTACAAAAAATAATAAAAAATTTTTATTTAATAATTAAAATTTAATTCGGCCGTTTACTATTTTAAAATGAATTAATAAAACTATTTTCTAGGGTTTTTCCTGGTTGGTCCATGTGGACCAACCAGGTGCAAACCCTAGTTGACCCCGGTCAACTAGGTGTCCTAGCCCCCTGTAGCTTCTGACAGATTGCAATTTGACGCCTTTTCAACCATTTATCGAGATCGAATCTTCCACTCTTTCGCATCGATGTCTTAGGCATTTTTGCTCCTCGATTCCCAGCGATTCACGCCCATGGGAAATCTAGGGTTTTGGATCGCTGCGCGAGGCGTTCTTCCTTGGTCTTTGGACCACCTCAGTCATCGGTTCAAACCACATATATGCAACCCTCGACTTCTAGTTTGAATTTGAGTCCCTTCGGTCCACCCCTCCTCGCCCCTTTCGTGCTCCACGAAGACCTGGAGGTGACGGCTCCATCTTCGTGCCATCAGCCAAGGCTAAGGAGGTCGGAGGCGTCTCCATTACCTCCGGCAAAGCCCGCCGTCGAGGTACTCTCCCTCCGGTCATTGATCGTTGAGGCAACCACCTTCCCTTCTAATTTTTATTGCATTTCACTCGCCTTAGTCGTAGGATTAAAAGCCCTATACAAATTTTGAAAATCGTCCATCCAATCGCCCAATTTGATCACCTCGCCGGAGCGCACCTCTGGCCGAGAGCTCAACTGTCGTTTCGCGCCGCCTTCTCGCCACCACAGGACTAGACACTTTGCCCTGGGTCCTCTCATGCTTTGTTGCAGGTGTTTGGATTTTATCGCGCACCTGGGGGTCATTTTGGCCTTCGCCGGAGCCGCTCGAGCTCTCCCAGCTCCGCCAGCCTCTCCGGTAAACCTCGGCCACCGCCGACGCTTTTTGGGCCCACCAGCATCTAGAGGAAACCGCCAGGAGGCCACAGCTCCATTTTGAAGTCCAGAAGTCATCGGAGCTAGGAGATCAGCCACGGGGAAGTTCGCCTCGCCAGCGTTCTTCCCCGTTCTTCCTCCACGCTTCGCCACCGTTAGATCGAGTCGCGCCTCCAGATTGCACAGCCACCGTCCGATATCATTGCGCATTAACCGTTAGATTGTCCAAGGGAGATCTAATCGCAGCCGTCGAAGTCCAACCGTCATCGTGTAGCGAGGGATCGCCACGTGTCAAGTGGGAAGCCCTCCACCGTTGGATCGCGCCAGGCGTGGACATTTTGCAAGTATACCCCGTACCATTTTATATTTTTCTTTTAGTCTAGAAACTTTCTTTGCTGTTTAAAGTATTTTGTAATATTTATAAACATGCCCTTGAACTTTTACTAATTGCAAAGAGGTCCTGGCCACGTCACCTCACGTGACCAGTTCACGCGAGGCACAGGTATTTTGCACGGACCCCCCTCTGGGTTTGTTTATTTCGTCTAGGTCCAACAAATTTTGTAGTACGTGTAAACTTTTTGGAAATATTGCAACTTGGCCCCCGAGGTTTTTGATATTACAGATAGGTCCTTCCCAGGCGTGTGCTAGTCACGCGCCCTAGTGGTCGAATTGCAGTCGTACCCTCCTGAATCTTGATATTTGTAAAAAGTCTGTTAAATGTAATTTACAGTATAATATTTTGTTGTAAAATTTCATGCGCACCCCTGGATGTTTTGATATTTGCACTTATACCCCTGCTATGTTGATTATTTTTGCTTACTTGTTATATTTATTTCACGCATCATATTAATTCCAAAAATCACCAAAACATTCATATAGGCTCCTATTAACTTGCACTTTAACGTCATATTTTTGCATTTGTATTTTATTTTATATTTATTAAAAATATAAAACATGCATTTTATCCACTGTCTAGCTCAGGAAAAACCAAAAAATATTGAAACCCCTAGAAAAATTCCAAAAAAATCACCTACTGTCTATTTTAGCCTATTTTAGTGTCAATCCAAAAATCACTAAAAATTTCAAAAGGAAAATCTTAAAAATTAGAAAACACCTTAAAACTTCAAAAAATTCTAAAAAATTCAAAATAATTCAAAAAAATACAAATCCAGGTCCTGTATCTTTCCTATTTTATTTTCTTATTTTAAAACTAGTTTGGGAAAATTTTGATATTATTTGATATTTTTCCTTCCCATTTTAAGTTCGGCCAGTAATTTATTCCCTATTTTCCTTTATTTTAACTTTTAAAAATACCAAAAACATTCTGAAAAATACCCAAAAATCACAAAAACAGTAAAAAATCTTAAAAAGGCCAAAAATATTTTATTTTTGAATTTTTGAGCATTTTTACATATTTTTATAAATATTCTAGCACCTCTTTTATTATATAGTTTATATATCCCAATATTGAAAAAAGAAAATAAAAAAATATAAAATATAAAATGAAAATACAAAATCAAAAAAATTAAAAATCAAAATAAAAAATGAAAAAAATAAAAAAATAAAAATTTAAAATTAAAAACCCACAAAAATATTTGCATAGTATAGTGTAGACAATACAATCACTTTCACACACACACACACACTTGTGGATCTATCATGCCTTGCTCCCTGTGTTCGAACTCTCTACGTACTTGCTTCTATACATCATTTATGTAGAGTTAAAAATAAATTTTAACTTCACATTTGCTTGTCATTTCTTGATACTTCTAGTGTGGGTTAATTCTTGATTAAATACGAGATTTTGAGCGGTCAACACACCGACTGCGGTTTCGCCTTGTGAAACCGTACAACCCTCGAATTTCGTGTTTATCAATAGCACAGTCGATTTCTCCTTTGTCATAGATGATGAGATTTTTGCTGATTTGCCTGAAGATTTGATTGATTGCCACTTGTCTTTAGCAGAGGAAGAACATATTATTGAAGATTTCTTTGAATAAGATTTTATCATTGAAAATTTTTGTGCATCTATAGATTCAAAGCTTGCATCGTGAAAAGTGGGCATTGTACAGTTGACAGATTTGGCACCACCAATGCCCTGCACAGTCATAGAGGTTACCACCGAGAATATTCAGACATCGCTAGAGCTCAAGCAACTTCCAGAAAATATGAAGTATGCTTTCCCTACGGGTGAACCAAACATGTTTCCTGTTATCACCAACTCTCAACTGACTCAAGAACAAGAATCTTGTCTCATCAAAGTTCTAGAAAGAAACCACAAGGCCATAGGCTGGAAAATTTCCGATCTCTCTGGGATCAATCCTTCATTGTGCTCCCATCATATTTACTTGGAAGAAGATAACAAGCCGTCCCGTGAATTTTAGCAAAGGCTGAATCTGAATCTCCGGGAGGTTGTTACGAATGAGATTACAAAATGGTGTGATGCGGGCTTCATATATCCCATCTCCCACTCGAAATGGGTCAGTCCCTTGCATGTCGTACTGAAGAAATCAGGGATCACCATCGTGAAGAATGACAAAGGAGAGGAGATCGCGACCAGAGTTCCAACATCATGGCGCGTCCATGTGGATTATAGATGCTTGAACTTAACGACCAAGAAGGATCATTTCCCGCTTCCCTTCATCGACCAAATAGTCTAAAGACTGAACGTGAAGGAGTATTTCAACTTCTTGGATGTATACACTAGATACAATCAGGTTGCAATCGCCTAGAAGACCAAGAAAAGACTTTATTCACTTGTCCATTTGGGACGTCTGCCTTCCGCAGAACGTCGTTTGGTTTGTGCAATGCTCCAATGATATTTCATCGATGCATGTTGGCAGTTTTCGTAGATATAGTTGGTAGTTTTCTTGAGGTGTTTATGGATGATTTATTAATCTATGGAGATGGCTTTGATCAGTGCCTATCTTATCTAGATAGAGTTCTGAAGAGATGCTACGAAGTTAACTTGGTGCTCTCGTGGGAGAAGAGCCATTTTATATTAACCGGAGGCATTACGATAAGCAATATCATATACAAATGTGTTATGTAGGTCGATCATTCAAAGGTGGAAGTCATTTCAAATCTAAAGCCACTGACAAATCTGAAGCAAGTCCGGTCATTCCTTGAGCATGTGGCCTTCTATCATTGATTTGTCAAAGATTTTAGCAAGATTGCTCAACCCCTGATTGAGCTTCTAAGAAAGGAGGTATATTTAATTGTAGATGCTGGAGTCTTCCAAGACTTTACTAAATTAAAAGATTTGGTCATTCAAGCCCCTGTTCTGCAACCACCAGATTAGTCTCTACCATTTGAGATCATGGCTGATGCTTCAGGCTTTGCCATTGGAGCGGTTCTGGGACAGAGGAGAGACAATCTTCCATTTACAATTCACCATGACAAAAAAACTCTTGATGAAGCGTAGAAGAACTACACAATTACTGAGAGAGCTGCTAGCAGTCGTCTTCGCCGTGGAGAAGTTCAGATCTCATTTGCTCGAATCCAAAATCATCGTCTACAATGACCATTCTGCCATCAGGTACTTACTAGGCAAGAAGGATGCCAAACCAAGGCTAATCAGATGGATAATTCTACTCCAGGAAATTGATCTTGAAATATGTGACAAACCTTGAGTTAAAAATGTGGTGGCAGACCATTTGTCAAGATTGCTAGATGCTAACACTCCTGAGTGGAGTTTATTGCCGATCAATGAAACCTTTCCAGATGAAACCATTCTGTTAGTCACCTCGCTCCCCTGGTTCGCCGATATTGTGAACTATCTTGTGTCCAATAGAACTCCACAAGATTAATCGAAGGTAAAAGTTGGCAAATTTCTGTCAGATATTCATTTCTATGAGTAGGAGGATCCATATCTTTTTCATAAGGGGACAGATTGCATCGGGAGGAGGTACATTCCTCAGGAGGAAGTTCACAGTGTCCTCGAGCATTGCAACACTCGAGAATCAGGGGGACACAACTATGGAAAATGTACGGTAGGAAAAGTACTACAATGCAACCTCTAGTGATTGACTCTCTTTAAAGATGAGAAGATTTTGGGAAGAAGTGTACTGAGTCAGAAGATGAGCAGCACTATCAAAATGAGAGATACAATGCCCCCGAAATATAATCAAATTTCAGATGTGTTCAATGCGTAGGGCATTGACTTCATAGGCCCATTTCCCAATAGTCAGTACTACGAGTATATTCTGCTTGCTGTCAATTACGTGAGTCGTTGGGTGGAAGCTATCCCAATGATGAATCTCAGATTCATCACTCTATAAGTCATGAATTAAGCTCAAATCCCTAAAATTCATTGGCATTTCTTTACTTATTCTGCATAATTAGCATTCATGCATGTATTGATAAGAATTGCATTTTATCACTCATTATTGCAAAAAATAAGAAGCCAAATATCCCAGCCAAAATAACATGTAAAATAGCCTAACTTCTTTATTTTTTAACTAATTCATTCTAACTCCAAATGACATGAAACCATCTCCATTGTGTACATATCACTTACAAGAATAAATGAAAAATAAAAATGATCACTAACCAAAATAAGTGGACCAAAAACCCAAACCCTAGTTCTAGGATTTCCGGACTAAAACCTTGATATCTTCCTCATCCAGTGTCCATTTTGATACTACTCACTTTGAACTAATTTACATTTAATTACCTCCAAAATAAGATCAAGTTCAAGTGAATCGGAGCTCATATGTGAAAGTTAGGTTTTGGGCCTCTTTTGTACATTTTGTATTTTAGCAGCTTTTGACCTATTATTTTATGTACATGATTAATTCATTTTATTTTATTTCTTTTTTATTTATTTTCTTTAATAAAAGTTTTATAAAATGCGTAAAAATCGAAATCCAAAATGAGCTTGAAATCAAAGAAACTAACTGAGTCTGAGTCTTCACTAACTGTCTGTACAAAAATTATCATTTTCGCGTTTTATTTTATTTCTTCATTTTCTTAATAATTAAAAATCCAAAAAAATTATATTATTACGTAAATATTTATCTTTGATTTTATCATATTTTTTACGGATTTTTATCTGGTTTAAAAACAACAAAAAATTATAAAACCCAAAAATCAAGGTATTCTATGTACATAAAGTACCTCAAAAATATCACTTTGTGCAAATGATTGATTTTGGTTTTGGTCTCTTCACGAAACTCATTGAGACGAACAACTTTCGTGAAATTTTTCGATCCGAGGTCGTTTGCTATTTCTTTTTCAATTACTTATATTTTTTTTGATTTTTCTGGGGCTGACACGTGGTAGCTCCTGGAGCCGCCATGTGTCACCCATTTTTGGCCTTATTATATTTCATTTTTATTAAAAAAAATTCAAAATCCTGAGATGCCGACAACCGCACAGTCTGGCGATTTCTGAAGGAAAACATCATTGCACGGTTTGGAATCTCCAAAAGTCTTATATCAGATGGGGGTAGCTATTTTATAAATAGAGAGGTGAAGAAGTTGACTCAGGAATACTGGATTGAACATCGAGTAACCTCTCCATACCACCCATAATCTACTGGCTTGGCGGAATGTTCGAATCGGGAAATTAAGATGATTCTCCAGAAACTTGTATGTCAAGACAGAAAGAACTGGTCTCAACTACTCAACTCGGTTCCCTGGGCCTATCGGACTGCGTATAAGTCACCTCTGGGAATGTCTCCTTATCGCCTAGTATATGGAAATCCATGCCATTTGCCCATTGAGATGATTCATAAATCATTATGGATGATTAATATATGCAATTTCGATCCGAAGAAAGCAACAATGAACATAAACCTAGATCTGAATAGACTTCTCAAATTCCGTGACTATGCATATGACAATGGCCTGATGTATAAGGAGAAGGTCAAGAAATGGCATGACAAACATATCCATCACAAGACTTTCGAGCCCAGGGAAGTTGAAGAATAGATGGATTGGGGTTCGTAGTGAGGTTTGTGCGTAATAATGGAATCATAGTCATATCTGGATTGTCAATTGACGCACAACCTTTCGTCACTAATAGAATGCTTCTCAAGCCCTATCTTTAACATGATACCTTCCTGTCTGTGGATGATTCGATTCATGTGGTCTGTGAGCATGAACTTCCATCAGCAACATCTAAAGATTCGGACAAGGAGTCTAAAAATATTTTTGATTAGTAATATTTGTCTTCTTTTCCTCTTTTTGTTTCTAATTCTTTCATTCTTCCGAAAACTTCACCCATTCCATTCACCATTTCTATACTTAGGATATACTTCATCCTAAGTATAAGGGGGATAAGTGTATACGGGTGCTCATTCTTTAATCTCCTTGCATGTCTCCTCAACTTTTGACATTCTTTCTATACTTAGGAATATTGTACCCTAAGTATAAGGGGAGACATGCTGAGCAGCTGATTTGTTTATTTCCACCCTCGACCGTCCCTGCCTTGTGTACAGTGTGCTATATTTAGGATTAATTGATCCTAAGTATAGAAGGAATAATCGACTTCTTATTCTTTACAATCGTTGTAGTATAGATTTTCCTATAATCAGTACGAGTTATGTCTTCCTTTTCTCTCTGATCTATGAGGACATAGCTCAAGCTAAGTATTGGGGGTCATATATACTCTATATATATTTTAGCTATAACTTGTAATTGCGTATATTCAGATCATTTGGGTAATTAATAAAAATTGAAGCATATATCTAATTCTTTGTATATACTAGTTAATAAATCGGTTAAAAATGCTTTGCAAAATGTTTGAAAAACAGTTGGAAAATATTTTTGAAAAATCTTTTGAAAATTGTTTGGAAAATATTTTGTAAACTATTTTCAATCTTTGTAAAAATATTTTTTTATAAAAACTTCTTTTCTTTATTTGAATAAAATATTTGAAAATCTATTTGCAAATGGTTTGGAAAATGGTTGCAAAAATACTTTGAAAAACCTATACATACTATATGAGAAATCTTTGCAAAATGATTTTCAAATTTTGTAAATGTTTTCCAAAAACTATTGGTCAAATTATTCTTTTTAAAATAAAGTTGTCAAATGTTTGGAAAAACTTTTTCAAAATATTTTGGGAACTATGTACATAAACCAAACAAATAAAAAATCTTTACCAACTTTGTATAAAAACTTGTAAATATCAAGTGCACATTCTTGAACCCTAAATCTTGTAAATAACAAGAAGCACTCCCATATAAGTATCTGTACATATTTCTTTTTCTAACTCTTTAGTTTTGGAAAAATCATTAAAAATTCGCAAAACCAAAAATCTATAAAATTTTACAAAATGCTTTAAAAAAATACATAAAAATTTGCAAAGCCTTTTCAAAAATCCCATAAAAGCTCAAAATTAGAAAATTGCTTCACAAAAATATTTTCTTACATTGTACATAATATTTGCATTTTTCGGATTGATAACAACAATTGAACAATCTAAATAAAATCCAAATAGTGGAGCATGGTTGGATGTTAATGCATTTAATCACAAGAACCTTAGAGGAACTGGAATTGAGGTATTTCAAGTCTACAAGACTATTGTAGATAAAAATACAAGGAAAAATACAAATTTGATTTCATAGAAAATAATGCACGGTGTGCTCAAGACACACATAATAAAAACCTAAAATAAAAACTTCACAAACCTATATCTTCTCCATGCTATATCAAAATGTATTAAAATCATATTTAATTATATATAACTTCTAATAATATATCTAATGAAGGTAATTTCATTTAATTTGGATCTAAGATATAAAATTTATATTTTGGACCCATATTATGCAATATACATGTATATTTTATTCAATATATTTATTCCATGTATTTTTGAAATTCTTTTATTTTATAAAAATGTAAATATTATTTGAGATATACATACATAATTAAATTAGAATAAAACTATCAAAATAAAATTAAAAAAATAATACATATAAATAGATAAGTGAAATATACCTATATATACCTATAATGTATATATACCTAATTAATTTACCAATCTTTTTCTCCAAGAATTTTTCTGATTGGTCCACGTGGACCAAGCAGAAGTCTCTGCTAGTTGACGCCGGTCAATTGGCCCCCCCTCTCTTCCTCAAGCTTCGACATGTTAGTCACCGCTTCTTCTCCCCTTTTTCCACTCGAGGCCATCATCATTTTCGTTGGTGTACCGCTTGATTTCTGAAGATTAGATCTCCCTAATTCACGTTGTGGGCAACGATCTCTTTGATGTCCTTGCTTCATCCAGAATCTCTGATCGAAGATCCTCTCTCATCCAACCTATAAATAAGCTCTGCCAACCTTCTTCTCAAGTTCGATCCTTCTTTATTCCACTCCTAGCCCCTCAGAACTGGTCCAACCTGTTCCTCTTGGTGACACCTTGAAATCTGGAGGTTTTGTAACGACACTACAAGAAAATGTAGTTTTTGCGACCACACATGAGGTGGTAAAGTAGTGCCCTCATGGTGCCAATGTAGTCGCAAGACCCCTTTGTGACCACATTTAGTAGCAAAATATGTGGTCGGGCCAAGACGGTCGCAAATTAGCGGCGACCACAATGTAGTCGTAAGATGGTAGCAAGCTGTAGTCGTACATAGTCGCTATTTAGTCACAGTGTAGTGTCAACATTTGGTTTGACTCTGATTAAAGAAGCACCATATTACGACTAAATGGCCACCACAGCTATCTATTTGCACGACTACGCACAGAGTATTTTGCCACCATTGCTTTTACGAAAATGACCATGTTACTACTACTGTATTACTACAGGAGTAGTGAGGTAGTCGCAATATAGTAACGGATGTTATTTGCCCACTTATGTCAGTACCATGTTGCTACCACATTGGTAGCAAAATAGTAGCCGAGTAGTCGCAAACTCTGCTATACTGGAAAAAAATAACCTGTAGCCAACAGTAGATGATTCTCCTTTAGTATAATATAATCAACCAAGCTTCTTGAGATCCTCCAATCAATATTATAATATAATCAACCTGTTAAAAAGCTAAAAGATACAAGTTCTTGACAATCTAAAGATCAAGTTAAAAAGCTAAAAGATCAAGACACATAACTATTAGTTGAAGACAATAGAAAGTTAGATACAAGTTCATGACAATCTAAAGCTACAAGTTCAACAAATATAAAAATACAAGTTCAAGTGCATAAAAATTACAAGTACATGACATACATTTTAACACTAAAGTTCTTAACATTACAACATTTTTTCATAAAAACTTTCTTTTCCTCCATTCCGAGAAAACACCTTCCTTTACCTTTCCCTTTGCCTTTCCCTTTGCCTTTTCCTTCCCCTTGTTCTTCTTGTCCTTGTCTTTTTTTTGTGGCACTTTTCTATTTTCTGTAGGTTCCGAGATTACAACCCTCTTGCGAAGCGAGACTCTATATACGTTGGCATCGTCTTCGTCTTCGTCCTCGTCTGGATCCTCCTCTCCATCCTCCTCTTCGTTCTCATCCTCCACCCCCGTGAACTTTTGGAATTGTAGTCCTATTAGTTATAAGAAGAAAAATAATCCATTCATTGCAAAAATATTTAGAAAGATGAATCAATGTATGTACTAAAACATAAATTAGACTATAGGACATACCTTAAATAATTTACGTCATCCTTCAAAGAGACCATTCCAGAAGATAAATTTTGCAATCCAGATGACATGGTACCAACTGTGGATACTAGTGAATTCACAGCTTGTGATAGTTGTCTAAACTCATCCTCGGATACCCCTGACTGTGATGTTGGAGTGTTATACATTGAGGTCTTCCCCAAATAAATGGATGCTCCAGTAGACTCAGAAGATGATGAGAACTTGGGTGGCAAACCACCCAAAGTCTGCCTTCTATTAGGTCCCACTTCATGCTCTTTAAGGACTTCTTGCCATAAGCTGGCAACAAAGTCCACCTCCCCTTCAGGTTCTGGGACACCGACCCTTTCTGCATACAACTCCTTGTAACGATCCTACAAGAGAATTCTTTAAGTTATGTACCAAACAACTATACTTTTAAAGCAGTGGTGATGCATACCATCACCGCCTTCGCCTCAGGAGTAGACCAATCACCCCCACTTGTATGCGTAGCAGTCCACCATTTTTCCAATGATGGGGGGACGATTGTCAGCAACAGTCTATTATTGTCCATATGTTAATCGTCGGTAAAAGTTGAAACTTAAAAAAGTATAAAAACTTGTACATACTATTTCAATCCTCAGACTACCAAAACTTTTTGATCCACTAGTGGATCTGATTGATTGCTTCCCCCTATTTGTCTTCCCCGCTTAAAACGTTTTTGAAAAGTCTCTTGAGTAAAGAGATCGTAATAACGTCTCCACCTTTCTGGAGTGCACCATGATGGACCGCATGCTTTTGCCCTCTCCCAATCTTCCACATCATCAGTTTTTTTAATTGCAGCTTTTCTTGCCCTGTAAACATTGTCTTTGACACGATCTGTTGCTATTTTCACTAGGGCTTGCTGATACATTTCCGTTGTATGGCCCGAGGGTAAAGCAAACAAATTCTACAATTAAAATTTTGGTCACTAGTAATCAATTTTAAAATTAAAGAATGAAATGCTTCCTTCTAAATAGTACTTACGTAGACACCATTCAAAATTCTCTCTTGTTCATCGGGAGTCATGCAACTCCATCTGTAGTCTGAACAATCTTGCATGGAGCGGAAGGCCTTACTAAGCGCTTGAGCCACTGCATGCTGATGATCAAGAGTATACCTAAATATTCAAAACAATTTTATAAATTTATAGATAAAGTATAACTTTGAATAAGGTTCTACCTAAAAATTCAATAAAATAATAAGTATGTGTTGGAAATACCCGTCACGTAAAAAGTGTAAGACCCTGCGTGGATCCTGAGGTGGAGGAGATGGGGTCGGCTGAGAGGGTAGACACTGTGTAGGGCCCTCAGACTCATGAGGACTATGCTGCTGGCTGGAGGACTGTGGTGTGGGCTGACGAGTACGTGTCACACTAGGAGGTGTCCCTATTTGAGGAATATAATGAACATATTGTGGAGGGACTTGTAAACCATTCTCTTGCATGTAAGCGACAAGCTTCGCAACTTCATCATTACGTTCACCTATAGACAAAATTTTATTAATTGAAAAAACATATAACAATGTATAAATATATGAAATTATACCACTGGGGTCCGGGGTACGACGATCATCCTGGTGTGAACCCCTAGGACCTCGACCACGTGTGATAGTCATTTCCTGTATACATACACAACATCATTACTCAAATCATTTCAACATATTAAATTTGTTGAATCATCAAAAAAAACATTGATAAAAGCATTACGTTTAAGGAATTATTGAAATATTTTGTGGTGTCTCATACTCTGGAATAAGTAAATTTGTTGATGCACAATCCACAGTTATATGTTCATTGTCATCGATATAAACGCGTGACATCTTCTTCAATACTGTGAGACGATCATCTCTTTTTCTTTTTTTCCCAACATTCGGTACATAACATATCTGCTCAGCTTGTGTGCTAAGGATAAAAGGTTCAAATCTTCGTATATACTTTCGAGGGATGACATCTACAATATTGTGTACGTGGTCAACAACCACACCATGTTGTGGATCATACCAGTTACATGAAAATAAAAAGAGTTTATTAGGAGATGGCATATTATATTCAAGTTCAAGCACCTCATTGAGAACCCCATAGTAATTCATGTTGTTCTCTCCGTAACAAGATGCCTTAACCATCACGCCAGAGTTGTACGTAGTTAAGCTATTGGTCGTGTCAAGGCAATGAAATCTGGATCCATTTCCTAAAAAACCCTCGTATGACATGACCATATAATTTGGACCGAGTGCAAAATTATTTAAAATCTCATAACTGTGATCTGTTGGATCAATAAGCTTTACTCTTTCCTTAAACCATGTAGGGAATGTCCTCCTAAATTCTTCAACCACGTCGTCATCAGTAAAAAGAGGATTTTCCATCATTAGTTTATCCCTATACTCCCTGCAAACAAAAATTAATGATTAAGCATTTAACTACTTATATTGTGATTTAAAGACAATGTGATGGTTACATACTCTGCAAAAGGTGTCACTTCGTCTGTACTATCTAGAATATAAAACTCAGCAGCTTCCTTCTCCTGAGAACTCATCATGCGTGGCTTCCTTTTTTTCCAAGGTCGACGGCAAGTATGGAAGCAAGCGAGATTAACTAAAAAATCATCGTTGCCATTGTACTCATTTTGCATTGGACGATTGTGAACAGTTTCCAAATTGTCTGACAAATATCTTGAACAAAAGTTTGCAACCTCTTTTGAAATGTATTGTGCGCTTATCGATCCTTCAACCTTGTTCTTATTTCGAACCTTTCTCTTTAAGAAAAACATATACCTATATGTAGGTTAACATACATTATGAGATTGCATAAAATTAATAATTTAACTTGATAATTTCAAGGTAAAATTTACCTCTCAAATGGATATATCAAGCGGTATTTAACAGGTCCACCAACTTTAGCTTCATAGGGAAGGTGTGTCATTAAGTGTTCCATTGAGTCAAAAAAAGATGGAGGAAATGTCTTCTCAAGGTTACACAACATAATAACTACACTCTCCTCAAGGCTTTCCATATCTTTGACTAACAACTTGGCCGAGCATACACATTTGAAAAAGTGACTCAAATCACTTAGAACATCGTGAACTCCCTTCGGTAATACTCCTCTAAAATCAAGAGGTAATAATTGCTCCATAAATACGTAACAATCATGACTTTTCATTCCCTTAAAAATATTTTTCTTCATATCAACAAGTTTGGATATGTTCGACGAAAATCCATCTGGCATTTTTAATTTACTAGCCCATTGACATACATCTTTCACTTGATCTCTACTTAAGCAATATTTTACCTTAGGCATATACATATGCCCATCTTCTGATTCTATTAGGCCTAACTCAGGACAGGCGCAAAGTTTCACAAGATCTCTGCGAGCGTTCTCTGTATCTTTTGTCTTACCAGTGACATTCATTGCCGTGTAGAATACATTGTCAAATACATTCTTTTCTATGTGCATAACATCTAAATTGTGCCGGATAAGTAAATTTGGCCAGTAAATCCTGGAAGAGGTAGAACACAATCATATGAACCCTTTAACTCCATTAGCCTTCTAAATGTCTCATGTCCGGATAGCCTGACAGGTGGATCTGAATCTTCAATTGTATTTCTTCTGAATGCCATCTTTTGTTTCCTATATAGATGGTCCTTCGGTAAGAATTATCGATGGCAGTCAAAGAAGCATGCTTTTCGACCATGCTCAAGTTGAAATGCTTTCGTATTTTTCATGCAATACGGACAGCTTCTTTTCCCATGTGTACTCCATCCCGATAGCATTCCATATGCTGGAAAGTCACTAATTGTCCACAGTAAACCTACTCTCATCTGAAATTTACTGCGAGTAGTAGCGTCATATGTCTCCTGTCCTTTCTCCCATAGTTCCTTGAGTTTGTCAACTAATGGTCTGAGATAAACATCCAAATATTTTCCAGGATGGCTTGGACCAGGCACAAGTAAAGATAGAAACATATATTGCTTCTTATTGCACAACCATGGTGGCAAGTTGTACGGAGTGATGATAACTGGCCAATACGAGTAATCTTTCCCTCGACCATGTGGATTAAATCCATCAGTGGACAAACCAAACACCACATTCCTCTTATCCATAGCAAAAGTGGAAGATGACTCCACTAAAGCCCTCCAACAAGCTGAGTCAGAAGGATGTTCCATAAAGTCACCACGGATATGATCTGCATGCCAAGTCATGTCTTTAGCAGTTTCTTTGCAATAATAGAGTCGTCGTAAACGTGGTGCTATAGGAAAGTATCGGAGCACCTTCTGTGGAACATTTGTCTTCATATTTGGTTTATATCTAGGTTCACCACATTCTGGACATTTAGTCTCATTTGATAATTTTTCTCCATAATAGATGATATGATGGTTAGGGCATGCATCAATTAACTTTTCTGATAAGCTATGTGTACTCATCATGGTTTTAATTTTATAATAGATACCAGGTGATGAATCTCCATTTCATCACCTTTATTCTATCATTTTGGCCTTAAAAACCCCAGCAAATGCATGTAAATAGCATCAAATTGTGCATAATAGCATTCATTATTCATTGTAGTTATTATACATAAAATAAGGTTTTTAATGCCAAAATTATAGAATAAAGAGAAGAAAAGAAAAAGGAATAAAATATTGCAAATATTTTATGACCCTAACCCCGAGACCAAGGCCAGCATGGAATTGGTCGACAAGGAATAAAGTAGGGGGAGATAAGGGCCAGTATACAATAAATACTTCATTTATTAATTCATTTATTTATGCATTTTTGGTACCTATTTTTTACATAATTATTTATTCATCAAATAAAGAAACTTTGAACATAAAAGTTGTAGGTAATAATGTAAATAAAAATACAAACTGAGTTTGTGAAAAAATAATACTCAGTGTACATTTTATGCACATAATAAAAAGCAAAAATCTCAACTTCACAGACCCATATCTTGCAAATAAAAACTCCAAATCACCCAAACTCACCTTTAATTGTATATAGCATTTCATAAACTATTTTATAAAATTGGTTTCATAATTTTTGGAGTCCATCTGTGGAAGTTAGGTTTTTGGCCCTTCTTGTACATAATACCTGATTAAAATATTCATTTTATTCAATATTCATTATTTTTATAAAGTCATATTTTTAGAATCTTGTAAATAATGTCTATAATACAGGTACATAATAAAAGTAAAATAAAATCAAAAAGAATTTGTAAAATAAAAATAAGTCTATAAAACACATAGACAAAACACCTGTGTTACCTAATGTGTATAAATAAAAAGGGATTTTATACTTTCATTCTTTATTCATCTATATTTTTATAATAATGTATATATTATATATATCTTATTAAAAATACAAATCTATAATAAAAACAAATAAAATTCATTAAATAAATAAAGAGTATATAATATATAGGTAAAATACCTATAAGTAATCTTACATACATATATACCTATTTATTTAAATATATAAATAAACTCATAAAAATCAAATAAAAATACATTTATACTCACAAAAATAAGTTATAAATTTATAAAATAAGAAAATACAATAATAAAAGAAAACAAACAAATTAAAAATAAATATACATAAATATACATGTAAATACATTATTTTAATAAAACCGTAATAAAATACTTCAAAAAAATAAATAAAAATCATAAATAAATACTACATTAAATTATAAACATTTTTTATTTTATAAGTAAATTCTAAATAATTCATTTAATATGTTAAATAAATGAGTCAAGATACGCCTGACGTGGACCAATCAGGGGCCAGGGAAAGTTGACCTCCGGTCAACTCCCCCTGCGCCTCTGACTGACCCGTCAAACCCATCTTTTCCCCCTTTTTCCTCCATTTTTCCCGCGTGATATGATGCTCTATCACCCACAATCCCTTCATGGATTTTGTTCTCTGATCAACCGAGATTCGCGCCGAACATTTGGATCCCTTGTACATAGCTTAGATTCGTTGATAATAGCCGGTCAATAAGGGCGACCATCTTGTTTATAAATAAATCCATTTCCTTCTTCCGAGCTTTTTGGCCATTTCCTAAGCCCTAGAACCCTCACCTTCGGTCCAGCGTGTATCCTGGTGATAGCAGGAGGTCCCCTGAAGGTCGAGGCGGTTCGCGGAGGAAGGAGATGCGCCCACGGCGGCGCTCCGGCAGCCGTCCTGCTCCTTGGCCCTCCGGCCAAGTCGAGACTGCGCCTTTACATTTCTAGGTAGATTTTTATATCAGCATTTCATTTCCGTCATTTATTTTGTATTTCGATTCGTAGGTTAGCGTAATTTAGCGATTTCGTAGCTCGCCGGAGCTCCGCTCCGGCGAGCTTTTCACTGTGTTCCCGACCAGTTCCCGACTCGCTTGCGCCCTCATTTCACTCCCCACCACTTTCTCCACCTTCCAGTCACTTCCTACCAACCGGAGCCCCCTTGGTTCCGCGAATCGATGCTCGCCTCCTCCGCTTCGCCGGAGCATCGTCACCCACCATCATTTTCATGCTTTCAGCTTCAAAACCCGGGTCGAGGAAGACGCCCTCGAGCCCCTCTACCTTCCTGTGCAGGTTAGGTGCCTTGAAAAGCACCAGGAGACGATTCCCAAGCCGGCGGAGGTACCTGGAGCCTCGCTTCTTCTTCGAGCTCGTGGCGGCGCTCCAGGGTCCCTCCGACCGATCCAAGACCTCCAGCATGAAGAAGACCCTGCCAGGAAGCTCTGTGGACCTTCAGGAGCGGTGAAGATCGGCGGGAGAGCGAGATCCGAGCGGAGGAAGCTCGCCCATGCGTGCGTTCGTCCCTGTTCTTCCACGTGTGCTCCCTGCCGTTAGATGAAGAACGAAGGCCCAGATAGAAGGAGAGCCGTCCGATGGAGCGAAGCAGCGACCGTCAGATCTCACGCGAGATCTAATCCTAGCGCTCCATCGACGAACCGTCATCGACGCACGTGGAGGCGCCACGTGTCAAGTGAACGAAGATCAGCCGTCGGATGAAGCGCCTCTTTTGGGGGTAAATTGCAAAAACCATCCCCCGCCTTTTTGTATTTAATTTTTAATTCTGTAAATATTTTAGCACGTTATAAATAAAATGTAAATTTTGTAGAAAGGACCCTGAGTTTATTGTATTTGCATTTAGGTCCTTCCGCGCCTCACGTGCAGTCCCACGTGAGGCGCGTGACATTTTGCAGTCATACCCTAGCGGTTTTCGTATATTGTAGAATAGTTCTAAAAATTAAAATAAATGTTTATTTCTGTTGTATTTTTGCACTGATGCCCCTGGAATTTATTATATTTGCAAAAATACCCCTGCCAGGCTGTTTTATTTTTGTGTCTTTTATCTATTTATTAAAAATACCTATGAGGCTTCTAAAAATCCACAAAAATTAGGATAGGTGCTCCATGCTATGCTTGTTCACGCCTATATTTGATTTCGCATTTTTTGCATTTTTCCTAATTATTAAAAATGAGATAGAAGCCATTTTTGCACTGTTTAAATTAGAAAATAAAAAAAATTAGAAAATGTTTTTGAAAAAATTCCAAAAAAATTATATATGGTATAAATATATATATATATATTGAGTCCAGAAATGGAAAAACCCTAAAAATATGAAAAAGAAAATTAAAAAAATCAGAAAGCTCCAAAATCCAACAAAAAAATAGAAAAATCCTTAAAAAACCACAAAAATATATTTTTCTCTTTTATAATTATCTATATATTATTATTAATGTATTAAAATTAATTTGGGAATTTTTGGAGTTTATTTTAAATTTTTAAAACCCAAATTATAATCGGCTAATTATTTAGTCCTATACCGTGGACATTTTTGAAATAAAAAACACATAAAAATTAGAAATATTCCAGAAAAATAACAAAAAAATTAGAAAAATCTTAAAAAGCTAAAAATTATATATATATATATTAAGTATTTATATCTATATTCGTATATACTATATTCCTCTCTCTTTCTTCTTATATATATATATATCTCTTCATATATATTTATCTAATTATATTATATAACTAAAAATAGTAAAAAAATATAAAATAGAAAAACAAAATAAAAATTATAAAAAAACAAAAATATAAAAAAAATTACAAAACCCAAAACCCACAAAAACAATAAAAGGACATGAACAATGGATTGAATAAATGATACATCACATACATTCCCTTTGCCTCCCAGTGTTCGACCTCTACTTGTACTTACACCTATACACATTTACATGTAGAGTTATAATAAATTTTAACTCCACATTTTTGGATATTCATTGCATATATTTATTGTGGGTTAGTTGTTGATCGATCTGGGGATCTTTAAGTGGTCAATTCAGCGACTTGATTTCTCGCCTCGTGAGATATCTAGACCCTTGATTTTCCCCTATCATCAAATGGCGCCGTTGCCGGGGATTGATCTGAGTATTTTGGAGTGGTCGCCTCAGCGACTGGATGTCTCGCCATGTGAGATATCTAAGACCCTCTGAAAATCCCAGTCATCAAATGGCGCCGTTGCCGGGGAGGCAACGGATTTTGTATGATTTTGTGTGGTTATTTGTTCATTTATTTGACTCTTTGTTCATGTCCTTCATTTATTTATTTGTGTGATTTTTATTTTTTGATATTATTGATTGACTGCTCTGACCATCTCTTTCTTTTTGTCTTTGATGCGAGGGACCGCCAAGCGAAGGAGGACCTCCTAGGAGGACCTATGCACCCAAGCGAGGCGGTGTTGGCTTTTCTATGCCAAGCCAACAGGGGAGAGTATCCATGACACATGAAGGAGAATTTTTGAAGACAGTCTCCATCTTTCAGGCATTTTATTTTATTTTAATATGTATATTTATGTGAGAGAGTGACCCTTAGAATTTTGTAATAATACAGGACTCTCACAGGTACACTTCGACTCCCGAGGTCCATTGCCCGAGGGATTGTTCCCTTGGGGGCCTCGATGACTTGGACTCTTTTTCTTTTTCTTTTCTTTATTTTTGTTTTATTATTTTGTGTGAATGAGCCCTTAGCTGTAGGAGTTGCTTGCTCGTAGAGTTAGGTCCAAACACTCTAATATATATATTTGCATGTACCTATAGTGCGCTTTGGACCTAGATCAAACTCTAAACAGTCGCTCATTAATCTCTTAGCCTTTGTGCCACAGCGAGCCCCGCAAAGCGCTTTCTCCTAAGCTCAGGTGTGTTGAGTACAGAGGAGGGGTGAGCCAAGACCGGACTTTTTGAGGCTAGAGATGAATGAGCAACTTGTGGTGCTTCACGATAATAGCAATTTCTGAACCTAGGGCGATTTCTTCGGTTTGCATTTGCATATATCATAGGTTTCAAATTCTGTTTTGCATCCCGCATGGAGAGAGCTGGGAGGCACTGTAAGTCTTCTTACTTAGCATGCATCATCGATTTCTGACTTGCATGGCTTTTCCGATCTTCTCCCTCTGTTTTTGCCAACCTAGGATGCTTAATGGAAATTGGAACCTCGATAGGCACGTGCATTGAAAATACCCAAAAAAAAGTGATAACTTAAATAAAATCGGGACTGCTAACTCTATTGGACTTAAAAATAAAACGTAATGGATTCCTTGTCTTGGGGAGAGCAACCCCCTCATTGGATGCGTTTTAAGTGCTCACGTGCACACTAAGGAGTAGAGCCCAAATCCCACCAGAGCCTCCTAAGTGATTGTACAACTTTTGTGATCTCACCTAACTCTAAAAATCGAAAAGATAAATGACCGTCACCTGATGGTCTTCACTGTGTTGAGTAGGTGAATTGGGGGTTTGCCTTGTGTCTTGTTTGTGACTTGGAGTCCATTGTGTTTTCCATTCATCATTAGAGTAGTCGGTCCCGTCCGTGTGAGTCATGCATTTTTCATCTTTGAGTCTCTCTACCTCTCTTATACATATATCTCTTCATCTTACATCAAGTCGTGATATTGGCGCTTGAGCTCAATCATTCTTCGCCAAATCCTTTTTCACCATCCTTCCTCGTAATCCCCGTACCATATCCATCTTCTTTGGTTCGAGGAGAGACCGCTCTTCGGACCGCAATTTTGACGGTGTTCCCGCCTTGTGTGGAACACCCAATTTTGTCTACATCCCGATTTTCTTGCCCGCCCTCTCGTACCCTCTGTATCACTTTTCTACCACCCACGATATTGGCATGCCCGCTCAATCAGCTTCTCCACCCCATTGTGTTACCCTTCTTACCCATTTTCCTCGTGTACCCCGTATCATCTCTCCCTTTACCCGGGAATGTTGTGCATAATGATGGGGCCCGCATCAAGGATTATTTATACATATTATTTGTGTAGGCCGGGCCCATGATGTTGAGGTTGCTGAGATCGACTTGGTGGATTTATCTTTGATACGTGCATATGGATTTCTTGAGGATTTTTGCTGATGCATAGAGCATAGGTGTGATGCATTATTGAGGAATTTTAGTTCTCGCACACCGGATTAAGGATGTGATGTGATGCGATGATTTGATGAAGATTTCATGAGCATTGATTGATCTATCTATTGGAGGTTCCACACATCTTGATTGTTGAGGATTGATTGATTATTCTACTTTGGACTTTTTGATAAAGGTGTACGGATCCTACATGATCTCTCATCTACCTGATTGAACCATCCTTGATCTCCTGACTCTTTTATCCACCCTGGCACTTAGAGGATTCCTGACTATTTTTCGTGCCATCTCAGTTGACTGGATTGACCCAAGGGATGTTTGGTGAATGACATGATTATTCGCTCCCTTGCATGATCTTATGCCTTCCAAATGATTGAATGGCTTATTGCTTTTGAGGACCTGAGATGACTTGCCAGCATTCCCTTGACCTACATTGATATAGCTCGCATTGCTTTCCGAGGACTATCTGCGGGAGAATGCGACAATTTCTAGGACTGCGGTTTCATTCACTGCTTGGGTCGCCATTGTGATGGGACCCGAAACCGAGTCATACGATATGTTTGATTGGCCTCCCCCTGTCATTGTGTATCTGACCTGTCAGCACACGAGACCAATGTACTAGACTCATCTGAGTCCGCTCTCCTTGACGGTCCTCGCAAGGCAGAGCTCCACTTTTCTGATTATTCCATGCCTAGTTCATAGCTCTCCGAGGGTTATCTGCGAGAGGCTATGACACATTATAGCTCTCTTGGTCTCTTCTGCTGGTAGATGATCTGGCATCTATCGAGACCACATTTTCTGTGGATCCGTCTGATGGATCCGGCTCCTTTGAGCCCTTCTCTCTCCTTGACGACCCTCGCAAGGTAGAGGCGCATTCTGACTATTCCTTGCCTAGCTTGCAGTTCTCTCCGAGGACTATCTGCGAGAGACTGCGACACTCTCTTTACGCTCGCTTTCCACTGCTGACTGTGTCTCCGATCTGCGGAGCACGGAACCGAGTCGTCTGATATACATGATTTTTGGTCCCATCTTGTGTTGCTTATCCGATCTGCGGATCATGGGACTCATCTGATTAGACTCTTTCGAGTCTGCTCACCTTGACAGTCCTCGCAAGGTTGAGCTTCTACTATCTTCTGCTATCTTCTACTTTCATGCCTAGCTGGCAGCACGTTCCCCGAGGGTTATCTGCGGGATGCTGCCACAATTTCTAGATTTGTCGGTCTCTTCTGCTGGTAGCCGATCTGTCACCTACCGAGACCATCTCTGTGATCCGTCTGATGGATCAGGTTGCTCTGAGTCTGCTCACCTTGACGACCCTCGCAGGGGTGAGCTTCTGTTCTGATTATTCATTGCCTAGTATGTACTACTCCCCGAGGGTTATCTGCGGAAGAGTACATCATTCTCTAGGTACTCGACTTCATTTCTGGTGTCTCCCATTTGGTGGAGCACGGAGCTGAGTCTTCTGATTATTCTCTGATTCCGCTCACCTTGAGAACCCTCGCAGGAGTGAGCCACATATTGTGTTGTTCGGTGTATTCTTGTGACTTTCAGATTATATCACCACCGTGCATCACACAGTCTCATATGCCTTATTTCTGACCTATCTGAGACCATGATTGACTAGGAGTTGTTTGTACTGCTCTTTCTTCCTCCCGGTCTTACGGTATCGGCTATATTCCCCCATGATGACCATATGAGCCGTTCATCTGCTTCATGCTACCGGACCCGATATCCAAGTTTTCGATCTGATTATCCCCGGTAGCCGACACCCACCTGACTTCATATCAAGGTGTCTTTTCACCTTCTGGCTGAGTCCTCGTTCTCACAGGGAGACGACGACGATAGTACGGTAGTCGCTTACCAGACACCGTCCTGTACTTCACTCGTTCTCCACCAGTTGTATATATGTGTTTTGTCTATTCCTTCTTTCTCCCGTATGTTATGTGTACCCCAGATCTATCGCCACATCTTTGTGTCTACACTTAGGACGTACCTTGTCCTAAGTGTAGGGGGGCACACACTGAGTTGTTCTTTCCTTGCACATTTTTCGTCACTCCTATTTCTTTCCTATACTTAGGGATATCTCACCCTAAGTATAGGGGGAGTGATGTGTATATTCTTCACGATGTTTTCATCAATCGGTATCTATCTTTTCTTCTTTTCTTCTTTTCTTCTTTTCCTTTTCTATCTTCTGTATCTAAATAAAAGGTGTCACCCCTTTGTGTCAGTTTTCTGTACTTAGGACGTACTTTGTCCTAAGTATAGGGGGGGTGCACCCCTGATTTGTTAATTCTTTGGTCTGTTTATTCCCACCCTTGACCCTCCCTGCTTTGCGTACAGTCTGCTATACTTAGGATTACTTGATCCTAAGTATAGGGGGGATGGTCAACTTCTATTTCCTTTGTCTCTTATTCATATATTCTTTAGACTTGTCTATACTCAGTGCGAGTTATGTCTTCTCTTTTCTTTTCGATCTATGAGGACATAGCTCAAGCTAAGTATAGGGGGGTCGTATATACTATGTATATACTTTAGCCATAACTCGTAATAATATGGCTAATAATTCTTTAAATTCGTTAAAAATCCTTAATAAAAAGATGTGGTTGTTCCTCAAATTCTTTTGTATATACTGATTAATAAATCAGGTGAAAATGTTTTTTGCAAAATGTTTGAAAAATAGTTTGAAAAGTATTGTGAACATTTATTGAAAACTATTTTGAAAACGTTTTGTTACATGTTTTCAACCTGTGTAAAGATGTGTGGTTTGTAAAGATTTATTTTCTTTGTGTGAAATAAAATGTTTGAAAAATGATTTGCAAATGGTTTGAAAAATGGTTGCAAAAATATTTTAAAAAAATCTATATATACTGTTTTGAAAAACCTTTGCAAAATGATTTTCAAATGTGTGTACATGTTTGTAAAAATGTTTGTAAAAATTATTTTGGACTATAGTTTTCAAAAATTGTTTGAAAAATTTGTGTCAAATAAGTTTGAGGAATAGTCACATATAATAAATAACTAAAATACTATATTATTATTATAAATAAAAATAAGTCAAAATTCTTTAATAAGTGTACATATATACCTATAAATAAAAACTAAATTGTAAATTCTTAATTCTTGTAAAATAAAGCGGCATGCCCGTGTAAATAGCTGTACATATTTTATGCTTTGAGTGCCAAAATTATTTTATTTGCAAAAATTCGTTGTGTAAAAATTCTTCTCTTTGTTTTCAAATTCTTTGAAAAATTGCATTATTCTTTGCATATTTGTAAATAGCATTTGCATTGCATTCATCTTCTTTGATTGAGCTTGATAATTGAACTAGTCTAATAAAGTCGAAGATTGGAACTTGGTTGGACCTTACCGCACCTAACTGCACTGGAACCTTATGGGAACTAGGTTTAAGGTACTTCAGGTCTATTCAGACTTAATTCTTTGAGAAATCAGGACTGGGTTCAAGTCACCTCAGTGGACTAACTAGAACTTTTCGAAACACACGTATGACTCTTGTCGACCGTGACCTAACTTGGAAACTTGCACCTTTCACTTGGCTCAACTCAGTTGGAGTGGTGAGGGGGTTGGATTTGCCAGTCTGAGACGCACACGGGTGGAAACATTCGTCCTCCTCTAGGGAGGGAAGTGCACCCCAACCTGGTCCAATAGCCATGAGGTCTAAAGACAGGAGAGTGTGGGTTGCAATAATGCTTCAAAAGAGGGATAGTCTTCTGGCTCAAGAGGAAAAAGTCCTTATGTAAATGCTGCTGTAAATAGTATGTTGAAAAAAAAAAGAAAAAAAAAGGAAAACTCCAAAAAAGTGGACAGTCTTGTAAAATAAAAAAATAAAGTGCCTGCCGGAGTATGTATATATGTTGTATAGAAAATAAGCAAGCTTGAGCATCAAAGTTATACCATGTGAGCCTGCAGCTGGATGACTTGACTACACTGGTCTTGCATCCCAGGATAGGTAGCTACACTGGCTACCATCCATTCTTTTCTCTACCCCCTCCTCTTGAGTTGGATGCCACTTGAACTTAGAAGGGAATACCCCGCTCCTCGAGGAAAGAGCGGTTGGATTAGGGAATCATTGGGTTGTCATTCTGGAGAAGTCAGTCTCTTTGTCATTTCAGTTGGGGAGAGCCACTATCACTTACACGTACAAGTCAGCTTCATAGTCATAAGGGTTTGCGTATGATGTAGGCTAGTTCTGACCTGGCTATTGAGGTGATTTGAACCAAGTTCTGTGACTCTCGAAGGCTGTTGCGTTTTAAATTTGGTTTCCGACCAGGTTCCACACACACTTTCACACCAAGGTCTAACTTCAGCTCCAAACCTTGATTTTGTACAGATAAGTTTAATAATCATGATCAATTCAATTTATTCTTTACATTTTTTATTTTTGCTTTTTCTTTTCTTCTTATTCTTTGTTCTTTTTGTACTTATTGCATAAGTATTTGCTAGGGACTAGCAAAGGCAAGTATAGGGGGTGATGAATCTCCATTTCATCACCTTTATTCTATCATTTTGGCCTTAAAAACCCCAGCAAATGCATGTAAATAGCATCAAATTGTGCATAATAACATTCATTATTCATTGTAGTTATTATACATAAAATAAGGTTTTTAATGCCAAAATTATAGAATAAAGAGAAGAAAAGAAAAAGGAATAAAATATTGCAAATATTTTATGACCCTAACCCCGAGACCAAGGCCAGCATGGAATTGGTCGACAAGGAATAAAGTAGGGGGAGATAAGGGCAAGTATACAATAAATACTCCATTTATTAATTCATTTATTTATGCATTTTTGGCACCTATTTCGTATATAATTATTTATTCATCAAATAAAGAAACTTTGAACATAAAAGTTGTAGGTAATAATGTAAATAAAAATACAAAACTGAGTTTGTGAAAAAATAATACTCAGTGTACATTTTATGCACATAATAAAAAGCAAAAATCTCAACTTCACAGACCCATATCTTGCAAATAAAAACTCCAAATCACCCAAACTCACCTTTAATTGTATATAGCATTTCATAAACTATTTTATAAAATTGGTTTCATAATTTTTGGAGTCCATCTGTGGAAGTTGGGTTTTTGGCCCTTCTTGTACATAATACCTGATTAAAATATTCATTTTATTCAATATTCATTATTTTTATAAAGTCATATTTTTAGAATCTTGTAAATAATGTCTATAATACAGGTACATAATAAAAGTAAAATAAAATCAAAAAGAATTTGTAAAATAAAAATAAGTCTATAAAACACATAGACAAAACACCTGTGTTACCTAATGTGTATAAATAAAAAGGGATTTTATTCTTTCATTCTTTATTCATCTATATTTTTATAATAATGTATATATTATATATATCTTATTAAAAATACAAATCTATAATAAAAACAAATAAAATTCATTAAATAAATAAAGAGTATATAATATATAGGTAAAATACCTATAAGTATACTTACATACATATATACCTATTTATTTAAATATATAAATAAACTCATAAAAATCAAATAAAAATACATTTATACTCACAAAAATAAGTTATAAATTTATAAAATAAGAAAATACAATAATAAAAGAAAACAAACAAATTAAAAATAAATATACATAAATATACATGTAAATACATTATTTTAATAAAACCGTAATAAAATACTTCAAAAAAATAAATAAAAAACATAAATAAATACTACATTAAATTATAAACATTTTTTATTTTATAAGTAAATTCTAAATAATTCATTTAATATGTTAAATAAATGAGTCAAGATACGCCTGACGTGGACCAATCAGGGGCCAGGGAAAGTTGACCTCCGGTCAACTCCCCCTGCGCCTCTGACTGACCCGTCAAACCCATCTTTTCCCCCTTTTTCCTCCATTTTTCCCGCGTGATATGATGCTCTATCACCCACAATCCCTTCACGGATTTTGTTCTCTGATCAACCGAGATTCGCGCCGAACATTTGGATCCCTTGTACATAGCTTAGATTCGTTGATAATAGCCGGTCAATAAGGGCGACCATCTTGTTTATAAATAAACCCATCTCCTTCTTCCGAGCTTTTTGGCCATTTCCTAAGCCCTAGAACCCTCACCTTCGGTCCAGCGTGTATCCTGGTGACAGCAGGAGGTCCCCTGAAGGTCGAGGCGGTTCGCGGAGGAAGGAGATGCGCCCACGGCGGCGCTCCGGCAGCCGTCCTGCTCCTTGGCCCTCCGGCCAAGTCGAGACTGCGCCTTTACATTTCTAGGTAGATTTTTATATCAGCATTTCATTTCCGTCATTTATTTTGTATTTCGATTCGTAGGTTAGCGTAATTTAGCGATTTCGTAGCTCGCCGGAGCTCCGCTCCGGCGAGCTTTTCACTGTGTTCCCGACCAGTTCCCGACTCGCTTGCGCCCTCATTTCACTCCCCACCACTTTCTCCACCTTCCAGTCACTTCCTACCAACCGGAGCCCCCTTGGTTCCGCGAATCGATGCTCGCCTCCTCCGCTTCGCCGGAGCATCGTCACCCACCATCATTTTCATGCTTTCAGCTTCAAAACCCGGGTCGAGGAAGACGCCCTCGAGCCCCTCTACCTTCCTGTGCAGGTTAGGTGCCTTGAAAAGCACCAGGAGACGATTCCCAAGCCGGCGGAGGTACCTGGAGCCTCGCTTCTTCTTCGAGCTCGTAGCGGCGCTCCAGGGTCCCTCCGACCGATCCAAGACCTCCAGCATGAAGAAGACCCTGCCAGGAAGCTCTGTGGACCTTCAGGAGCGGTGAAGATCGGCGGGAGAGCGAGATCCGAGTGGAGGAAGCTCGCCCATGCGTGCGTTCGTCCCTGTTCTTCCACGTGTGCTCCCTGCCGTTAGATGAAGAACAAAGGCCCAGATAGAAGGAGAGCCGTCCGATGGAGCGAAGCAGCGACCGTCAGATCTCACGCGAGATCTAATCCTAGCGCTCCATCGACGAACCGTCATCGGCGCACGTGGAGGCGCCACGTGTCAAGTGAACGAAGATCAGCCGTCGGATGAAGCGCCTCTTTTGGGGGTAAATTGCAAAAACCATCCCCCGCCTTTTTGTATTTAATTTTTAATTCTGTAAATATTTTAGCACGTTATAAATAAAATGTAAATTTTGTAGAAAGGACCCTGAGTTTATTGTATTTGCATTTAGGTCCTTCCGCGCCTCACGTGCAGTCCCACGTGAGGCGCGTGACATTTTGCAGTCATACCCTGGCGGTTTTCGTATATTGTAGAATAGTTCTAAAAATTAAAATAAATGTTTATTTCTGTTGTATTTTTGCACTGATGCCCCTGGAATTTATTATATTTGCAAAAATACCCTTGCCAGGCTGTTTTATTTTTGTGTCTTTTATCTATTTATTAAAAATACCTATGAGGCTTCTAAAAATCCACAAAAATTAGGATAGGTGCTCCATGCTATGCTTGTTCACGCCTATATTTGATTTCGCATTTTTTGCATTTTTCCTAATTATTAAAAATGAGATAGAAGCCATTTTTGCACTGTCTAAATTAGAAAATAAAAAAAAATTAGAAAATGTTTTTGAAAAAATTCCAAAAAAATTATATATGGTATAAATATATATATATTGAGTCCAGAAATGGAAAAACCCTAAAAATATGAAAAAGAAAATTAAAAAAATCAGAAAGCTCCAAAATCCAATAAAAAAATAGAAAAATCCTTAAAAAACCACAAAAATATATTTTTCTCTTTTATAATTATCTATATATTATTATTAATGTATTAAAATTAATTTGGGAATTTTTGGAGTTTATTTTAAATTTTTAAAACCCAAATTATAATCGGCTAATTATTTAGTCCTATACCGTGGACATTTTTGAAATCAAAAACACATAAAAATTAGAAATATTCCAGAAAAATAACAAAAAAATTAGAAAAATCTTAAAAAGCTAAAAATTATATATATATATTTTAAGTATTTATATCTATATTCATATATACTATATTCCTCTCTCTTTCTTCTTATATATATATATATCTCTTCATATATATTTATCTAATTATATTATATAACTAAAAATAGTAAAAAAAATATAAAATATAAAAACAAAATAAAAATTATAAAAAAACAAAAATATAAAAAAAATTACAAAACCCAAAACCCACAAAAACAATAAAAGGACATGAACAATGGATTGAATAAATGATACATCACATACATTCCCTTCGCCTCCCAGTGTTCGACCTCTACTTGTACTTACACCTATACACATTTACATGTAGAGTTATAATAAATTTTAACTCCACATTTTTGGATATTCATTGCATATATTTATTGTGGGTTAATTGTTGATCGATCTGGGGATCTTTAAGTGGTCAATTCAGCGACTTGATTTCTCGCCTCGTGAGATATCTAGACCCTTGATTTTCCCCTATCATCTGGAAGCATTCTCTTTATAACCTTAACCATGGCATTGAAACTAGCATCAGTCATATTATACTCATCTTTAACTGTCAGCAACTCGGTAACGTCAGAAAGGAGAGAAAATGATTTACAACCAGGCCATAATCCCTCCTCAGCCTTTTGTAACAATTCAATAAAATCTTTGGATTCTCTATTGAATTCATCATCACAACCCTCTGAAGAAGGGTTAAAGTCTGGACCTGCTGCGTCCATAACCATCTCAACAAAAGGATTGTCCAACATCTGAGTCCTCTCCCGGTAAGTTGCTCAGACCTCTCCATGAGCATACCAACAGTAGTTATCATTGACAAAACCATTCTTGCACAAGTGTTCTGCCACAACGTCTCTAAATTATTTCTTCGTCAATCCACATTTCATACACGGGCATATAATCTTTCCATCTAAGTCAACTATTCTGTCTCCTTGGGCATAAGCAAAATTGAGAAAGTCTTCTACACCAATTAAAAATGGCATGTAAATGAAGCCATTCGCTACACGATTATACATCCAATCCCTTGTCGAACTCATTGCTCTACCTACAACGAGATCATAATAGTTATTTAGACACATAGTTTGATATGATGAAAACTTATCGTCTAATGAAAAAAAGAAACACCAACATACATATCTCCATTCGCCAACATACAAACTCAAGGATAAGAAAGACAGGTACTTATGTTAAAAATGCAAAAATGCATTTGTACCATCATGGATCCGATCTACCCTTATTCCTAGTATAACTAGTGAGGTGCTACATCATACCACAACCAAAGTGTTATGATGGGAGTCTCTGTGGACTATGTACACATTTTCTAGGATCTACATACGACAAAATAGGTGTCTGCTTTCGAATTTACTGGACCTAATATCAAAAAACTCTAATATCACTAGTAACTACTCTTATTTCTCACGTATTCACAAATCACAGATTCACGATTCACCCAAATCATCATCTGATTCATCTCCAAGTCCAACACCAAGCCTCTAACTTCGAAATCCAAACCCCCAATTGTTGTGCCGATCTTGACACTTCCGCGACATCGGGTTAGCAAATCGACGACTTAGCGAGGACCCCCGATGAATTCATCTTGCCCATCTCAATCGGTTAATCACAATCCTTATACCACTCAACTCTATTTAACATACAAGCTTTCAACATGATTTGCTTCAACTTTTTGTTAGTATAGATAGTGTATGACACTTACTTGGGGAAACTACGAAGATGAGAACTTAGTGTTAAACATGAATGACTATTGGGAAAACAATTACTGGTAACGGTAATCATTAATGAGGTTAACGCGATGATATAATTAATCTTGGTTCCTGATTGTTCTCCGTATATCTCAATTGTTTTGTATCAGTACATAGTTTGTTTCTATCACTATGCAGTGTTTATCGATATCATATGGAACAGTATGGGAGCCACTGCATACTATACAGTAGTAGTACAAGTATATATACCTTTCCCTCGTCATGATGTTAGTTGCGTGTCCTCGTATAACCAGTATTCGGTATGAAGAGGAATCCAAGACAATATTCAGTGTTAGGATCATAGATGAGATCCGACTCAGTGCAAAAAGACTTATCGTTCCTAAGGGTGTATGCATACAAAAGTTTGGAGGTATATTTGCAGATACATAGGATACTAGGGATATATATGTAAAATTCCTCGAAGGAGACGAAAGTAGGAAACACGAGCACGATCGACCGGCATACCTAACACATTCTTTGCCAGAAACAATTAAGCAAGGACGACAATAATATCATATATATCATATAATAACATATCATAATAATAATGGTCAAAATCTGCATTGAATCAAGGCCTGCGACCACATGTGATGGGAACATACGTATACAAGTTCATGTATACAACCACGGGGAGAAATCCCATTGTTTCTCTCTTATTAAGGAATCTCCAATCGAGATACCATTGGCACAAACGCGACCACAGAGGTTCACAGCTCTTAGTTTATTCTTTTGTGACCTAAAATATGTGTGATTTTGAACTTCATGATATCATATAATAGAGATTGGAACTTGAAATGTAAAGAACACATTATACTAAAATGCATCGAAAGGTTGAACATGAAGGAGGGTACCAGAGGGGCGGCGACAAATAAGCACGATGAAGGATCGCTTGATGGCAACCGACTGCAGTGACAGAGGCCGCGGTGGTGGCATGAGGGTGCTGGTGGGGGTAGTGTTAGCGAAACCGTGTGGGTTGGTGGTGGGAGGGCTGGCGGCGTAGGTGGATGAGGCGGAGGACGGCAGTGGCTGTGAAGGAGGAGGTGGTGGAGAGGAGGCGGTGGATGGTTGTGGGACGGTGAGGAGGTGGTGGAGATGGGGAGGAGGTCGATGGTGGCTGGGAAGGAGGAAGTGGTGAGAGGAGGCGGCGGTGAGGAGGTAGTGGAGACGGGGAGGAGGCGGCGGTGAGGAGGTAGTGGAGACGGGGAGGAGGCGGTGGTGGTTCTGAAGGAGGAGGCGGTGGAGATGGCAGCGACGAGGCAGTTATGGAGATGCGGAGGAGCCAGCGGTGGCTGGGGGAGGAGGTGGTGTAGACGGAGCGGCGACGAGGAGGTGATGCAGATGGGGAGGCCGACGGTGGCTGGGAGGAGGAGATGGTGGAGAGGGGGCAGCGGTGACAGTGGAGAGGGGGCAGATGGGGTTGAGAGCGGGCGGAGGGAGGGGGTTTGGGAGGGGTTGAAACCAAAACTTAGGGTTTCGAATGGCGGAGCCCCGCGTAAAGTTTCTAAAATTTTCCCACTACGTTGCGACCACAATTCGATCGCAAATTCGTCGCAACATTTAGGGACTACGATTTGGAGACCGAGTAGTCGCATAATAGTTGCAGTAAGAAGTGCAACTATATACCCACTGTGTGTGGTCGCAAGCTCTTAGTCGCAAAAACTGCATTTTCTTGTAGTGCGAGGAGGAGGTGTGGAGGAGTGATCCTCAACCACCTCCAAAGGAGCCCCGCCGGTAGGTCCAGCTTCCTTGACTCTAGTAGAGTCGAGGCATGTCTATCCCATCCTAGGTAGCTTTTCTTTTCTAGTTTTCACTCCTGCAGTTAATTTTAGGTTTAATCTTGTTGTTAATTTTAATTCCCAAAATCCCCAAATCCCTGGAGCTTGAGCTCCAGGGCAAATCCATCGTGATCCAACCGTTAGATCCCCCCGATTTCCATTCTATTTTCTTCCCCTTCATCTGCTCCATCGATTGCCCATCTTATACACCCCAGATCCATCGTGGATCTATGAATCGAAGCTCCCTCTACCGCCTTTCATCGAAGCTCCACCTTCATCTCACTGCACATAGATTTTACCTAACCCCTTGGTCGAGGAGATAGCCATCGAACCCAAGACCCTTTTGGTGCAGGATACGGGGTTGAAGGCCCATCTGAAACCACCTGGAAAACCTGGAGCTTCTCCAGGTTGTCTGGAGCCGTCTGAGCTCCTAAGGCACCTTGGACCCTTTTGAAGACATCCAACACATGTAGAGGAGGACTAGGAATGTGTAGCCACTATAGGAGCTGCGAATGGAAGCCGAAGAGGGAGGAATCAATGATCGAAACCACAACCAGAATGTGTTCTTGGTTGTTCATCCACTACATCCGAGAGTTGTTGGATTAAAGCCACGACCCAGATCTAATCTGGATCGTCCAAGAAAAGCTAAAATGTGCCCATCCTCAGCCGAGTGATCTTCCATGTGGCATCCAGATAGCGACCAGATCTAAGGGTTTTAAGTGGTATAAGTGCACAAACCCCCTCCACTCTTTCTGTTATTTCGAAAAGGTTCTGTAATATTTAATTTATGTTAAAAATTTTGTGGACTATTTGCATGTATGCTCCTGTGACTCTTTAATATTGCATTTAAGTCAGTGCCATGTCACCTCACGTGGACCCCCACGTGAGTGGACATTTGCAAATAGACACTCTGACTTTTGTAATTTGTATTAAGTACTTAAAAATCAAGTTGACGTTCAAATGTTCTGGTTATTTTGCACATGTACCTCTGTGATTTATTTTATTCGCAAAAACACTCATGCCAGCTTGATTTATATTTATTTATGTATTTTTTTTATTAAAATGACTTTTGTGCTCTAAAAAATCTCAAAAATATGTCTATGTGCATGATTAGTTGCTTATTCATGCTATTATTTTTATTTGCCATTTTGCATGCATTTAATATTTATTAAAAATCATTTGGAGCTAATTTATTCCTTATTTGACTTCGAAAATCCAAAAAAATTATAAAACCTTTTTGAAAAATTCCAAAAAATTCCCTATTATTTATTACATTATTTTATAACTTCAGAACAAAAAAATCAAAAGAAACTCTAAAAATTAGCAAACCCTTGCAAACCCTAAAAAATTTGCAAAATATTTTTGAAAAACCCCAAAATAGTAGTTCTTGTCCTATATATATTATTCTCTGCATATTAAAATTGGTTTTGAGAAATTTTGAATCAATTTCCTTTAATTCTCAAATCAATTCTATCTATATAAAATAATCCCTATTTTGCCTTATTTCTGATTTTAAAAATATGATTTTTTTCAAAATCCCTTAAATATCCACAAAATTAGAAAAAATATTTGATATATATATTTATTTGTTTTACCCTTTTGCATATATATAAATAGTATGTCCTATATAGCCCTTATACATTTTTATATTATTATATATAGTATATATCATTATTAATCACTATAAATACCTTATAATTATTTGAAAGCCCTTAAAAAATAAAAATGACTATTCTTTTAGTTATTTTCTGATTTTTTTATATTTATTATATAATATATTATACTATATAAAACTTTTATTATATATATTCTCTTATATACCTTTATATATATCTACATATATATAAACGCATATTATTGATATATTATTAAATTGAAAAGGAATTAAAAATCAGAAATGTGAAAATTAAAAAATATATATTGATTAAAAATGAGAAAAAAATATTTTATTTAATTGAAAACCCACTAACACATTGTTTGATATGTTGCATACTTGTATACACATTTGCATTGTTTATTAATTTAAATAATTCCTGCTACGTCCCGTCTCCCTGTGTTCGACCCCTACGTGCTTGTCCGCTATACATACATGTCTGTATGGTATAATAAATTTTGATTCATACCTTGACTTGATTGCTTTATATTGTTGTGTGGGTTAATTGTTGTTTTAGTCATTGCGCTTAGTGAGAAGTCCCTTCAGCGACTATGGCCCTCATTGTAAGACCACATGACCGCCTCACTTTGCTCTGGAAATTAAACCGTATGCACCAACTTGGTAAAAGCATTGGAACTAGCCAAAAAGAAAAGAAAAGAAAAAATATGGAAAAGAAAGTTCATACATTCCAAAGACAAAATTCAAAGAGTTTATATCAATGGCGAGTACTCCCAACCTTTTCAAATTGTCTACTTGGACCATATAAATTAGGCCATATGAGTTGGGCGAGCATGATAAAATGACTCTACATCGTTAACGATACAAGTTTTTGTGTTGAAGGTATGATAGATACTCAAAAAAAAATACCCCAATGTATCTTAGAAAAACAAATGCAAACGACTCAACATTCTTGACGGACATACTGATTAACACCTAAAAAATACATATGTGTGTTATCACTGGAGAGATCCTTGTTCCTTGTGCAGAGAAAAGAAATGATAAAAATCGATATCCTCCATACTTGGCCATTCCATCTGACATTTTACTGTCTGACAACTAAAGAGAAAATGGAATGAAGTGTGACTTTATTTATTCCCTAGACTTGAGGGTTGGGTCCTAAGGAAGATCTTTTAGACTGGAACATCAGGCGAAGTTTGGACTCTACACTTGTACATGTAGTCCACACTAAATATCACATTTTTATATTTATATGTATACAGAAAGTCTGATAATTAGGGAAGTTGAGTTCCCTTAGACTTACTCCTTTTTGAAGTTGGAAAAATCTCACATCTTGTTTACCGTTCACAAGCATTATGAGGTCATTGTATTGCACCTCTTAATTCAAGTGATCCAAGCGTTTGGAAGTCACTCATGAGCAAGGAAAGCGATGATAAAATAAAGGACAACATGCGTGCTATTTTCTAAAAACTTCATCATAATGACATCGGTGGTGGACAAAGCAATAGGCCTCATATTCTCTACAAGGGGAACAACTTCCTTATTGGGCAAGAGGAACAGAAGAGATCGATTTATCTGCTCAAAACCCACATTCCCCTACTTCAGTACTTCAATCGCCTTGACTACCTCTAGCCCCTTTAATTCCCACGACTCTGTCAAGGAAAAAATTGTTGAACTCATCCGGGGCAGTTTATTTCTCTCTCTCTCTCTCATTTTTTTATTTTGTCGTATTTGAAGTGTATGCAATTTTAATTTAGTCGGCTATTAATTTGCGCTTACCATGACCCCAATCCACAAATAGATCAGTCTCAAGACAAAAATAAAATATAACTTCTAAGTCTACAGTGGCATATTTATTGAGGAACTTAAAGCTTAATAGACAGGAACCAGAAAAAAAATACATTGATGTCAATGTGCCTTCCTCTGTAGCCAATAATTGGATGAAGAGAAGTGGAGCAGTCCAAAGTTGTTGGACATTGAAAAATGGTGATACAATTTCAAAGGGACCAAATCAAGTCAAATATTTATGCTTGTCATGACTAGAGATGCTGAGTCGTGACCCGTAGTTGGACTGTGGTAATGCCGCTTCGGCCGTTCGATTTTGATCCATCACCGGGATAACGATTTCGATTTCATCAATAGGGATGGTGATTCCTGTAATTTTTTCCTCTCATACTCTATTTCAGGCTTCTCGATATTTCTATTCCATCCTATTCCTATTGCACCGACCGCAGAATCAAATTGTACATTGCCGACTTTCCTTATACGGAAGACCTACTACCTACGCTCTCTTTATCTGTGATCTCTTGCTTCCACTTAAATAGATTTCCATTACAACAAGTATATCACGATTCACGATTTGCATGTACGCGTACACACATACCTATATGGGGAAAATAGGATTGTCTATTAGAGGGAGCTAACTTAGCTTCCTCATCTTATTTTCTTCAATTTTTTTTGAAAAATACTTCTGTGGATTTTCATTATTATATCCATATATTATATCATTCAAATTTCGTGCGAAACAGAGACTCATACGACCTCCATCGCAAAATAGTTGAAATCGACATTGTCTGAATGGAGGTCGTAGGATTATCTGTTTCGCACGAAATTTAAATGACCTAATATATGAATATATTTATGAAAATCCACAGAAGTATTTTTAAAACAATAGGAAAAATAGGGCAAAGGGAGATAAGTTAGCTCAAGCAAGGGCAACCCCATTTTCCCTTATATATATATATATATATATATATATATGGGTAAAATGGGACTGCCCCCATAAGGGGAGCTAACTTGGCTCCTCTCGCGCTGTTTCGCCTGTTTTTTTATTTTTTGAAAATTTCTTCGGTGATTATTCATCCCTATATTATGCTATTAAAATTTCGTGCGAAATAGAGACTCGTACAACCTCCATCCAGACAGTCATTTTTTAACGGTAACAGAAATGCTAAAAATGACCCTTCTGGATGGAGGCTGTAGAAGTCTCTATTTCGCGTGAAATTTGAATGATATAATATAGGGATATATTGATGAAAACCCACGGAAGAAATTTCAAAAAAAAATAAAAAAGAGGGCGAAATGGCACGGGGGGAGCCAAGTTAGCTCCCCCCATGGGGGCAGCCCCATTTTACCCTATATATGTATAGGATATCTTTCAAATGAAACATGGTCCTTCCATTCATAAGGAAGGCCAACGGGCCATCCGTATTTAATCGTATGGTTGTTATTAATGGCATGCTAATATTATTTAAAAAGTTAGCAAAAACCCATTTTGGTCTTTATACGTTATCTAAATATAGTATCTAACCACCTCAATTATCTCCTTCATTAATATATCACCTTAATTGCTTTTCGAAAATAGAAACCCTAATTAATTTGGCATAATGCATTCCATGCAGAGGCCAATAGCGTGCAGCCCGGACCTCTCATCCGCACGGACGGAGGTGTTCTCGTATCATCGTGGTTGCTGGACAATGGTGGAGATGCACAGCAGGTGCGGTTCTCCTCTTACAGGTGGTTCCTCGTTCCTGCTCCACGCAAAAAAGGGGAAGGTGCCACCCCTTCTTCTTTTTTTCTTCTCGCCCAAGCCATGGGGCGTGACTGGGGATGTGGAGTTCCAGGTGGAGATCTGCGGTGGGACATGGCTGGCGGTTCTTCATTCCTCCAGGTGCAGAGGAGCTTGGTGATGGAAGTGGTGCTGTGGTTCGACGGAGGGTGGCACACGAGCAACGACAGAGGCAAGGAGGTGAAGGGCGACATCTGGCGGCTCGAGGGCTGCGAGGTGAAAGGGTGGCGGTGAAGATCCTGAGCCATGTCAGAGTAGAGTGGAGGAGGGTGGTGCTCCAGGCGGTTAGGCTGCTGCGAGATGGTGGATCTGGTGGACAGCGGCGACACGCGTTTGTGATGGAATTGTGTGGTCATGCGCAGTTCCAGGAAGCGATGAGACGACGGTGGGCTCACACTGGGCGTGGGCTACGTCGGATCGTACGATGCACGGGGCGACGTTGGACAGGAGCAAGGGAGAACGCGAGAGGATGAATGGACGCAGCGTGGCGAGGTCTCGTCGACAAGGAAATACAATATTGATGTGTATTATACACTTTTTTTATGTGTATTATACAATTTTGATGTATGTTATAGATATTTGATATGTATTTTTACGTATCAATTGAGTGCAAATGACAGTTGTAATTTTTTATGCATATTGTATATTTTATGTGTATTACACATATTGGATATACATTATACATTTTGAATGTGTATTATACATATTTCGGTGATATTTTACTTATCCATTGAGCGTGAATGACTACTTCATTTTAAAAAATAACCATAAAAATTCTAATATACAAAGAATATACAATCAATACAAATAACCATGCATTAATTGCTAATATGATTTTTATTCTACAAAGAACCATACATAATTTATAAATGGCTGATTAATTTTGAAAGAAACACAGTAAATACAAAAAACATTCACTCGTTACAAAAGGAACAGCCGATTCTACAAAAAAACATTAAGATACAAACATTGCCCTACGTAATGTTGCCCAGAATAAAACTGGATATTTTAAACATGGTAATGCGAAAAATACCAAAAATAAAAATAACTAAATTTAGAATTTCGGAATATTTATTGACGTGCATAATTAATGCGATAGTTGATGACCAAAATGCCCTTTTGGGCAACAAAATTGAAGGTGCTGTTGGATTTGAATCTGATGGCCCAAATCGTTGGCCTTCCTTAGGGATGGAAGGACCACGTCTCATTTGAAAGGTCCCCTATATATATATGGTTGATCTTGTGAGAGCTAAAAAATATGAGAGCAAGAGAGTAGTGATTCTGGACCACTAGATTTTGTCATCTCTCTCCTGATTGCTCAGGAGGAGAGAAGAGCAGAATCTCATTGTCCAGATTCACCGCTATCATTCTCTCACAGATTTTGGCTCTGATAGGATCATCTCTCACACACACACTCTCTCTCTCTCTCTCTCTCTCTCTATATATATATATATATAATACACACATATGGGTTATATGGGGCTGCCCCAACATGGCTGCCCTCAACCTCATTTTACGGTATTTTTTTTATTTTTTTAAAATGTCACCATGTATATTCATCTATATATCCCTCCTATATGCCATTCATATTTCGTCAGAAACAGAGACTCACATGCTTTCCATATAGAACATGTACGATTATAGCAATTCTAAGATCGTTAAAATTACCTGTTCTAAATGGAAGGTATACGAGTCTCTATTTCTGACGAAATTCGAGTGACATATAAGAGGTATATAGGGATGGTTATATATGGCTTTATTTTTTAAAAAAAATAAAAATTTTGCGGAAAATGGGGCGGGGGCAGCCCCATTTTTTACATATATATGGTTAAATGAGGCTACATCCTGGGTGCAGCCAATTGGCTACTCCCACCCTCATTTTCCCCTATTTTTATTTTTTTGGAAAATGAAAAAATATGTATATTCATCACTATATCCCCTTAACATGTCATTCCAATTCGTTAGAAATAGAGACTGTTATGCCCTCCATCTGAAGGGGGTCAATTGCAGCAATTCTGAGACCGTTAAAATTGGACAGTCTTAACGGAGAGGATAGAAGTATCAAATTAAGTCGAAATTTTAATGACACCATGATGACAAATTGTGATCTAAATTCCAATAGGTTTCATTTCAGGAAAATAAAAAAATGTAGAGGAAAAGGGATGGGAGCATGTAAGTTAGCTACACCCAGGGAGCATACTCCTTTTCCCCGTATATATATATATATATATATATATATATATAGGATTTCTTTAAATAGGACGCAGTCTTTCCATAGTTAAGGAAGGCCAGCCCCTTTTTTGTATAAAACAGGATGACTTTGGTAGAATACATATACAGTTTTGTATTATAGTGTGCAGTTTTAATGTTTATATTATAATACGTAGTTTTGTATGCGGATTTGTATTTATAACGTTCACCTATAATACAAACCGTATACGTATTCTACTAAAGTGCTCGTTTTTATACAAAAAAGGGGCGGCCTTCCTGAACTCAGGAAGGACTACGTCCTATTTGAAAGGCCCCCTATATATATACATATAGGGTTAAATGGGGCTGTCCCCTGGGGGAAGCTGACTTTCATCACTATATCCCTATATTATGTCATTAATATTTCGTATGAAATAGAGACTCCTACGGCCTCCATCCAGACATACATTTTTTAACGGTAACAAAATTGCTAAAAACGACCCATCTGGATGGAGGCCTTAGGAGTCTTTGTTTCGCACGAAATTTTAATGACATAATATATGGATATATTGATGAAATTCCACGGAAGAAATTTAAAAAAAATAAAAAAAAACCCGGGCGAAATGGGGCGGGGGGAGCCAAGTTAGCTCCCCCCATGGGGGCATCCCCATTTTACCCATATGTGTGTGTGTGTGTGTGTGGTTGCCCCTTCAGGGGAGCTAACTTGACTCCCCCGCTTCATTTTCCCCATTTTTTTATTTTTTGAAAAATGAATCTGTGAAAATTCATCACTATATCCCTATATTATGTCAATCAAGTTCCGTGAGAAACAGAGACTCTTACGGCCTTCATCTAGACAATCATCTTTTAACAGTCGCAGAATTATTGAAATTGATCCCATCTGGATGGAGGTCGTAGGAATCTCTGTTTCGCACGAAATTTGAATGTCGTAATATAGACATAAAATAATGAAAATCCACAGAAGTATTTTTCAAAAAAAATAAAAAATTTGAGGAAAATGAGCCTGTGGGAGCCAAGTTAGCTCTCCCTTGGGGGCAACCCCATTTTACCCTATATATATATATATACACACATATATAGGGAAAATGTGGCTGCCACCTAAAGGGAGCTAACTTAGCTCCATCCGCCTCATTTTTCTCAGTTATTTTATTTTATTTTTAAAATACTTCTTAGAAATGATTGATTTGAGGCTTAGTTGGAGTTAGTTTTAAAAATGAGATCTTTTGTTTTTTCATCACTTTGCAACTAGTTTTAAAAATGAGATCTTTTGTTTTTTTTTTGGCATCACTTTGCAACCCCTTACAAACAATGTCACTACCCGTATGCCTTTATCTTTTTCATATTTACAAGATTCCATAAACATCCAAATTTACATTTTTTTCCCTGGTGGGACAGCGACTTAAAAGGTTTATAAGAAAGTCAACATCGATGAGATTTTAAAAAACCAGTATAAAATTAATTGAATCTTCGACTTTTGGAATAAAGCAGCTGCAAAACATCTGATTTTGATGAATTTTGATAGACATATAAAACAATATTCGTAGATTCAATTTATACAGTTGGATTATTTTTCTTTACAAAATTTACAAAAAAAGGGAAACAACATGCCTTGTTATAGATAAACTCACGTCAGAGGATCTACTCTAGATTAAAGATATGGAAGACACTTTTTTAGGAAACAAAAACAAAGTGTCGAGGAAGATAGACCCTAGAAGTAAAGATGGAAAATGCGCATGCAAAATCAAGATTTTAAATCTTATTCCCCTTATATTGGGATGAGTAGCAAGGTTGCCAATATATCAATATTATGTCTTAGCGATTCTGCCCTTCGCGATCTCGTATAAGATCAAATATACTTGTGTGGTGTCCTCGGGCTCTGGGAGAAATCTTTTCTCAGGCGACGATGGCCCCGCCCCCTATGAGCAAATGCCATTGTCCTGCGTTGTCAGCAAGGCATGTGCATCTACCTAGCCTCCCACACACCGAAGAGGATCCTCTGCTGTAATTCGATTCTAAAACCCAACCTTATAGATTGAATATTAGATAATTGATGTATATATCCTCCAAGTTTTGCTCAAATCCAAGCTTATTTTCTATATTATCTTAACGGTTTAAAGATCGAGTCTTTTTTAAATGGAATTTAAGCCTCTTAGAGCTTGACTGAATGTTCGACCATTAAGATAAAATAACAAATAAGTTCGGATTTGAGCGAAACATGGAGGTTATGTAGAGCATTGATCTAAGATTTAATCTACAAGGTTGGATTTTAGGATCGAAATATTAAAAAAAGGGATTTACACCAATTCTACTGTAACTATAGTTACAACAGAGGATCCTCTTCCCCCACCCGCCATCAAAGATTCAAAATACCTGTCCTCAAACGATCGATCCTTCACCCAAGTTGAGGAGACAACTAGGAAAAGCATCTTCCCCTCCACTGTGCAGGTGCCCTCAAACACAAGCATCTCGGGTGCGAGTGAACGTGGCAGGTAAACCCACCATCTTATTGGAAAGCAGTAACATGTGCATGCACCAAGGAAGCTAAGAAGCGATTTCATAAGTGCTTGGCTGTAGAATTCTCCATGCCATTCACTTCACTTGGGCGAAAGAGGTACTCATGGTTTAAGTATTCAAGGATTCTTTTCAAGCATGTTTGGTGGATCTCCAACCATTAGTTCATAACAGAGATTGACTCAAAGGAAACCTACAAAACTTGGCGAACTCGTTAGTCCAAGGGGCGAATGTCTCTAGGATCTGATTCTAGATGGTCACCCTTATAAGTTGTGAAGCATGTTTAGGAAGTGCATGCATGCATAGTGGGTTGCTACACTTGGACTCCCCTTCCACCATCACTATCCTTACATGTTGATCAATACTTTGAAAGACTAGTAAGCTGCTTGAATATGAAAACCCTAACCTTGAAAAAGGACTAGGGTTGGTGAGGCTATCACAACAGTTGGGGTATTCGAGGTCACTAATTCACTTGGTTACTTAAAAAAGTTGTGTTCAGTTTGCACATTATGACACTCTAGTCGTGGGAAATATCACACTACACAATGTCAGGACATCGTTGCACATGGAGGAGCTTTATCGTCAATACTTCACATGGACTATAGATGCGAAAAGCACTAGACTAGTTGTCGAGCTCTTCCAAGAAATTTGATCTCTACCCAAGTAGTGCATGGGAAAAGGTTAATCTTGATAGGAGTTCTTTCTCCTCGCACTATGAACTATCATAACAAATCCCCTTAGAAATGAAAATGGATTTGGATCGAGAAATCATCGACTAAGCTCTTCTATGGATATAGAGCACAGATCAACAAATTGATGCTTCTCTCTTAAGAATATTTGAAAGCTATACCAATATCAATGATTGCTAAATAAAGTTTTAAGAAAACACGATATCCAATGACTGATGACCAAAACACATGCTGCATTTAATGTTAATGTAATTAGGTTTTAATTTGATAAACCTATGCAATTACATTGGACTTTAATTTAGTTTCAATTTGGAAACCAAATGACTTTGGTTTGTAATATTCTTGTTAACATGTAATGCATTGATTCGTATTGATCATGGAAATTATTGTTTAATGTACACTTTAGTGATCTTGTTCACAACAACACCATCCCGCTTCAGCTGGAAAAATCTCAACTAACAAGGTTGCGGATACTAAACGAAAAGGTATCTTAATCTTGAACTCCTTTGATGGTATTCCTTTTTAGTTTGAGAATAGAAATTGCAATCGCGCATATCGTAGCATAGATCAATGAATTTGATTGATTTCCTTGTATTTGGATTTCAAGATTCTAGCAAAAAAAATAACGTTAAGATATCATCGGGTACTAAAGAGTAATCTATATTGTTTTATCACTTTTTGGTAAGATGGATGTGGAGATTTCACTGCTTTCATGGAACGTTCGAGGATTTGGTGGCAACATTAAACTCAATCGTATCAAACAAGTGACAAGGGTGAGCTCCTTTAATCTTTGGGATTTTTACCCGGCAGACCCTGAAATCTTTTGCAATAACCGCTACGACCTTTGAAACATCGTAATTCCTCCCTCGACCCTGTAAACTTGCTCCGTCTTACCTCACAGACCCTGCCGTTAATTTTAACTTTATTTGAGTCAACTGCTTGAGTTAGTCTTGAGTTAATCTAACCAATGGACATCCAACGGTGGATATTCCACCCCATGTTCCCTCTCTCCTCATTCTCTCTCCCCCCTCTCTCTGGTTGCCATCTCCTCCGCCCTTCGTGTTCAACAACCGACCTCCCACATCTACACATCTAAAACTTGGATCTTCTCACGAAGAACCCATCTGCAACTTAGAATCGGATCGTTCAGAATTGGTGAGGGCATTCATCACACTCTGCATGGCGATCCCGAAGGCGTCGGTGAACCTGTGGAAATCCGACGTCGTATCCCCATATACCAAACCTGGCATGAGCTCATCTCCTCCCTCTCCGCCGCCCCTATCGCCGCCAACCTCTCCACCACGTCCACCTTCCTTCCCCTTAACTCCTCCTCCTCCATCATCACTGAATACCTCCGGCTGTCCTCCGGTAGGTGCCACGGGTACTGGTACTACGCCGTGAACGGGTTGAAGAACACCGGTATGCACCCTGCCACCAGGCTGTCGAACACCGACTTCCTCGTCGGGCTGTCTCCCGCCGGCTGAAGGCAGAATTCCGACTCCATGAAGAGCTCCATCACTGCCTCGGCCCTGTCGCAGCCGCCCTTCCGGCAGTCCATGAATCTGCACCTGCCGGAGGCGGCCGTGCACTGCTCTATTAGCACTGCACGTATGTTCTCGTGGGCTTCTGGGCGTGCTGCGCCGGCGAAGCCCACCAGATGCTTCCTTGGGGAGGACATGGCACGAGTCTGCCACTCTGCGATGTCCTCGTCGGAGTGGGGGTGCAAGTAGGTGGGGTGCGGGATCCCCACGTCATGATGCTCCCACGGTTGCCGCTCGATCATGAGCTTGAATGGGGCCGACATTTCGTCGAGGCTGAGGAAGGCGTTCCCCCATTCCTTATCGGCCCCTCGCCAGAAGTCCCATGCGATCTTGCCAAGCACGACATGGATGTCGGAGTGCACGGAAGGGAGGAGGGCGGAGGGCGAGGGCCGGAGGGTGGATGACGGGGAGGAGAAGGGGGCCGAGGAGGGGGGGAGGAGGCCTGGGCAGGTCGGCGGGGGGCGGGGTGGGGGTGGGGGAGCAGCATCGCCGGAGAGGGGGGTAGAGCGACCATGGGGGGTTCCATGACGGAGTGGCACTCCATGTAAATTTAATGAACAAAATGGGTATAATATAAATGAATATAACAGAATCTGGTTACTTTTAACGGGTCAATTAACGGCCCTTGACCGCAGGGTCTGCACGGTAAAAGTTAGCAAGTTTACAGGGTCGAGGGAGGAATTACGATGTTTCAAAGGTCGTAGCGGTAATTGCAAAAGATTTCAGGGTCTGCCGGGTAAAAATCCCTTAATCTTTTTACTATTCAAGAAACAAGATCTAAACTTTTGCAAGTTGATCATCGGTTGTAGGGTCTCGATTAACAACTTTAAGTTTTGCCTTATAAACACTTATGGCCCTTAACCTTTTCATAAGATTCAACAGTTTGGACCTACGAAATCATCTTTCTTTATTGGTCGGGGTGTTTAACCTCATAAGAGAAAAATAGTGATAGATTAACAAACACACCTGCATGTTGTTATCGAAGAGCTTTCAACATTTGAATTGAGCAAAGTTTGTTATCCGGTGAGGTGTACAACACTACATATTGGTTGGTTTCATTCAAATTTTCCTACTTTTGCCGTATTGTAACGGAAATATAAATGATATCATATCCGCATGGATATGGATTCTCGTGAGAGCGACATGAACTACTAGCAATCCTGGAGATATTTTATTGTCAAAACTTAATATTGAATCTTCCAATAAGAAAAAAGGAACCATTTGCTACCTCTTTCATGACACTTAGGAATTATGAATCTAGATCCTTAGAAAGATAAGAACGAATGGGAAAAGATGGGATAGAAAAAATTGACTCTTTGTTACTCTAGATGATATTCCATACATAAGACAAATTGGTTATATCATACTGATGGAGGGCCGAGTTATTGGGCCATTAACTCCGGGCATCGTCCCCAGAATTTACAATCCATCCCCATTAACTCCGGGCATCGTCCCCAGAATAATAAATTTTAGGATTATTGAGAATTGATAACTCATGATCAACAAGGGGACTCAACGTGCTTAGTTAGGGGGCCCATATCCAAGTAGATGGGCTAGTCTCGGACATAATAATTTGTAATGAGGGTTTCTTTGATAAATTCCCATATATTGGCCTAATCATCTTGCCAAAAACCTACTCAAATGGCAATCTTTTGACCCTCAAATGTGATAATTGTAAATCTCAGGCGAAATGAAAGATTTAAGGAGCTAATGGTTAGCTCTTGGAAGATAACGTTTCTGTTAGCATTTTGGGTTATCATCAAATTCACTAGGACTAGTCTATACATAGGAAGGATTTCATGCGCATGTTTCACACCATGCATTTTGGAAGCATTTGGGCTAGAAGATCTTAGACACCTAAACGATGTGATTATTGCTAGAAAGAAATAACGATCATTATTATCAAGATTGATTTTAGAAAAGCTTTTGACACAATAAAGTTTGGACATGATTTTCAAGACGATGGTTGCTTCGGGATGCCCACAGAGGTTCATTCTATGGGTCTCCTCACTCCTTTCAACTGCGGGCACTTCCATGAAAATCAATGGGTCTAGGGTTCTTTGAATTAGAGAGAGGGATCTGCTACGGGTGCCCTTTCTAACCTTTATTATTTATTCTCGCGCTAACCATTTTAGATTAGATTCTTTCAAAACTTACTGAGCACAATAAGATTGAGGTAGCGTTTGGCTACCGGGTTACCCTCCCCTTGGGGGAGTTTACCCCCCTTAACCCACATCCACCTCTCTCTCTGTGGACCCCACTTTATTCTTTTTTAAAAAAATTAAATAAATCAATTTTACATCATCAATCCTATCAAAAAATAATATATTATACCATCATATCATATAAAAATTATAAACTACTCCACTTCTACTTACTTTTCCAAACTTCAATACAATCACATCACAATAACTACCCACTTTTTCAAACTTCAATACAATCATATCACCCCAAACCCACTTCTAACCCATCTCCAGTTTAACCCTCTATCCAAACACCAAAATCTAAAAACGGGTTACCCTCTACCAGTTTAACACACCTTAACCCGTCAACCAAACGCACCCTGAGGGTTTCTTCACTGTAGGAATGGAAATCACGATTACAAATGTCCAATTAGCTAATGATCTACTCTTTTTTTCTCCAAAGTATGACCAGAAGAACCTAAAATAACATATGTGATACATTGAAGATCTTTTCAAAGATTTCTAGTTTGGATATAAACAATACAAAATCATCCATTCATGTCTGAACTTGTTTCCTCGTGAGGAGGAACACCCTAAAAAACCTATGTGATACATTGAAGATCTTTTCGAAAATTTCTAGTTTGGATATAAACAATAAAAAATCATCCATTCATGGTCTAAACTTGTTTCCTCATGAGGAGATCAGGGCGTCGAAGATTCTTGGATGGAAAATAGACTTCTTCCCAATTGCCTAGTTAGATTTATCCTTTTCACCTTGGCCATTAAAACAAAAGATAAGACCGGGGTTGGTGGACCAATTCACTTCGTAACTTTGGGGTTGGAAAGCAAATATTCTCTACTTACATGTTAGGCCAACCCTCCTAAATTCGTCTCTTACACATCTGGCTATTCACACAGAGTCTTTTCTAAATATACTCCTATTTATAGGGATGAGCATTGGGGTGGGCCGGCCTAGCACGTCCCGAAGCCCGGCCCGGCACAGTTCAAACCTGAATTATTTACGGGTCGGGCTTGGACCAAAGATGTAGGCCCATTTAATAATTGGACGGAGCTTGGGCTTAGCCCGGCCCAACCCGTTAGACCCGATAGCCCGGCCCGCATAGAAGCCCAAAATTAGGTCTGTTAGACCTGATAGCCTGGTCCGCATAGAGCCCATATGTGTCTAGACTTTGATCTCTCACTTTGATATATTCATCTGGATTTAATGAGGGACTTGGCGACGTCGACAGATTAATCCACTTGAGGTACATTTTCAATCTGTTTGTTTACTATTATTTGCACATGTTTCTATAATATCTCTATGAAACTCTTTCCATTAGATACTGTAGATCATAGATATGACCAAATCCATGCAAAACAGTAGGATAACTAAATAATAAAGACCTAAAAAACTAATAAATACTTCATAACGAATATTACAATCAAAATAACCAAATGAGGGTGCACCAAGTTTATGTGCCTACCAAGTCTAGACTCGTAAGTTTTGGGCCGGTTCAAGCTCAATTGATTTTTGAGACATTATGGGCCGGCCCAGCCCAGGCCCGACCCATAATAATTGGGGTGGGCTTGGGCCTGGGCCTTCAAAAAAATTTAGTGGGCCTAGGCCCGGCCCAAAGCCCACAAACATAAATGGGCATGGGCCCTATAGGACCCGACCCATGCTCATCCCTACTTGTTTAGGGGTGTTCAAAAAATCCGGGTGAAGAGGGTATCCTGCTTGACTCATATACTTTGACCTTAAACTCACGGTTGCCCATTTGGAAAAATCAGGTCAGGTAACCGTTATGTCCTGACCCATGTCCTATCCAAAAAAATCCATGTAGATTAGTTGGTACCTGAGATACCTGATTGGAAGTTTTCACTTATCCATTAATTCAAAAGAATGCAAAAAGTTAAATATGGTACAAATATTTATTACATTATCGATATCTATCTATGATAAAAAAGTTATTAATGCATATATCATTAAATTTGTAAATGTACGATCATACACTAAAAACGCATACGAATGAGAAATCAATTGGATTTGATATGACTATTAGAAGATATATAAATATGTTATCTTAATTTATGTGCAAGTGGAAATATCTGTATTCATATCCATATTCATTTTGATATGGAGATGTAATGTACATGGTGAATCATTGGGCCAAGTTATCTTGGACTCGACCCGGACTCAACATGTAAAAGCTCGAACCCAGCCTGGACCCGATTTATATATGGACGGAGCCCATGTCCCATAATTCTCCAAATTTCAAAGTCAAGTCAAGTCCAGCCCTAACCCGCAGGAACTCGGGTTGACCCGACCTGGCCATGTCTTCTTGTTTACTTTATAATATGTATATAACGATAAGATGACATCAAATTAATTTTAAAATAACAATGTAATATATTAAATAATATAAAAGTATGCAATTGGTTTATCCAACTAATTATAATAAATGATGCAAATATTTTACATTGATCAAATCGAAAAGTGCTTCATTAAAAGCAACGTGAATTTGATTTCTAGTTTATAACTTAGGGTTTCAATAATTATACATCTTATTGAGAATAGGCTGGGATTTCTCCTCGATTTGGTCCAACACCCAAGGAGAATTTGTAGTCCTAAGATAGGTTATTCAATATTGGGCCAAGTCGAGTTCAATGCTCCACTCTATAGATATCAAAGTATGAATAAATAGACATAGTAGTGAATTGGACACTCGATCCAACATGCTAGTGGATATAAATAATGTTATCATATATTAATAATGTTTCAATTTACGCTCTTGTAATAAAAAATATGAAAAATATGAAACAATAATAAATTGTATACTCGAGCTTACGCATCTGCGGATATAAATAATTTCATTATAAAACTCATTAAAAATGATCAATTGAACACTTTTGCAAAAAATGTGAATGAGCAGCTACGGTGATAAATCAGATACGGGGCTACACGTCTATGGATAAAAATAATTTTATCACATCAATCGAACAATCTTGCAATAAATTATGAATAAACGGATGCGATATCTCCACGGATGTAAATAATGTTACCTTAGAAATCAACAATAATGTTTTAATTGAACACACCTGCAATTGACCCATTGTCTAATGTATAATTAATCTCCTCTTAAGTAGGGACGTACATAATGTAAAAAGATAGATGATGTAGGGATCATTTTTCTTGGAAGAGATATTCTGCAGATGCTCGTGGATACCTGTTACCCATTCAAATAAACCGGGTACCCATTAGATATGGACACCCGTTGGAATGGGTCGGATCGACTCGTAACCCAGTAATATTGAGGCGAGACGGGTCAACAACGAACGAGTCAAATACCCATCCCATGAACACCCCTACCTATAATCTTTTATTTTAAAAAATAGACAAATGTCAGAGACACTTCCTTTGGAATGGAAACACCAATGGTCAGGAAGAATTTAAAGTAGCTTGGGATAAAAGTTGTAGGCATAGGGAAGACGACGAATGGGGAATCATTGATATCAAGAGTTCCAACAATTATATGCTCTCAAAATCAATGATTAGGGATGCAAACGGATACAGATATATCCATATCCAATCCGTCATCGTATCCGTTTTATATAGATTTTGACATCCTTATCCGTATCCGTTTTAAAATGGATACGGATATGGATATAATTTTGATATCCGCAAACATCCGTATTCGTATATCCGTTTTCGTATATAAATATAGTCGTAGATTTATTTTTAATTATATATAACATAATTTTCTACCTCCTTTTACCATATTTGTATAATTTTTATGATACATACTCATTTAGTAAATTAATACCACGTGTTTTCCATCCAATTCTTATATATTTAAGTGGATTATATAGAGTATTTCTAACATTACTCGTGTGCGATCAATATCCGTTTTACATCCGTATCAGTTTTTTAAGGATATGGTAAGATAGTTTTAATATCCGTCAATATCCGTATCTGCATCCGTATTCATATTAAAAAACGGATAAGGATATGGTAATACCTATGTCCGTATCCGTATTCGACCACTTGCATCCCTATCAATGATACATGTATAAACTACCAAACCTTAATTTTTAGAAGTGTTAATGATGGTTATCTAAGGAGGAACCAATCCCATTAAAATGAAATCAGATCGAAGGGATTCTATGAGAAGGAAAATTTTTCGGGAAAACAATCTTTCTTGTGGTTGGACCAACTTGATAATGAGCATTGTCTTCGGACAAATGCCCAAGACTTTGCGAGATCACAAAAGCTAAAAGATTGCATGATTGATCCACAGGGTCTTAGTGCCTATCCACAAATAGATCAAGGCTATTTCTAGAAGACAATCTTGTACATTAAACTCATACAATTCTCTCAAGTATGGATGAAAATGAATACAAATATATTTGTATCCGTTCGTACGTATCTGCATTCATCAAATAAAGGATAGGGATGTTGTTTTCCCGTATCTGACGAATACGAATACAAATGTTTAACATTCGTCGAATACGAATACGAATATAATATCATCAATTTTGTCGAATACGAATGTGAATATTAATGTTTGAATTTTTTAGGATACGGATACGGATATTTATTTTCTTAAGGATATGAATATGGATACAAATACGAATACAAATATGAATACGAATGTTCAAATTCTGGATGATACTAATACTTACATGGTACACAAAGAAGTAAAGTTTGATAAGCTTTCTTTTATTATTTAGTTATATATTTACGTTTTCTTTTAGTATTTGATTATTTTTTATGCACATATTCATGATTAAAATATTTATTATACTTTTATATATTGAAAACTATCATGACCATAAAATATTGATTGCTGTTAAGTATATTTAGACATGTATAATATTCGTATATTAATTCGTATTCATTTGTCAAATATTCGTATCCGAATTATCGATATTCATTTTGCTTTCGTATTTGTATTTTGAGGATATAATTTTACATTTTGCATATTCATATGATATTCATATTCGTATTCGTATCCGATCGTTTTCATCCCTACTCACAAGCCAATCTATAAAAGAGGAAGACGAAGATGACAAAGTGATTTTCCAACCAAAAACTTGTGAGTTGTTCGGGTGTTCCCTAAACAAAAATGATTTATCATTTATTAACCAATGGTGGTCGTAAGTCTTTCGTTTGATGGGAATGGTATATCTTATTTCCTTTGGCTTCTAAAACATGACAAGTTAACCACTCAATATATATAGGTTACGTATATTAAATATATCTTCATTAAATATATATTTATGTGAAAATGCTTGAGAGTATCCATTTCATCTTTCTGAATATTGTTTGTTGATTTACGAAAGATATTTTTGCTCAAGAGATACAAGCCCATTTTCCTATGTAACATGAGAAAACATATTATAGACATTTTATAGACATTGAAGAAATATCTATCATGAAGAAAATAGATTTAATTTTTGTAAACATATTATAAACTATTTACTTGTTTTACTAAATTGCTGATTTAATTGGTGTAACAGTGATAACCTATTACTTGATTAAAGATTATATTCATCACTTACATCCTAATGCAATGTTAAACATGTTTATTGATTTGTCCATAAAATGCAATAATATTGTAGCACATTTTTATTAGATTGTTCTTTTTTTAAATCCAAAAGTATTAAAGGTCAAAAAATTGGTAAAACTTAGTATGTTGTATTAATTTTACTTAAATGTATATCTTTTTGCTAAGTTTGTAAAAAAATTCTACTATACAACATATTTTGGATTAGTACATTTTATTTAAGTAAGGTCATTTAAATTTATAATTCTTTAAGCAAAATGATGATGTAATACCAAGTAATGATAATAAGTTGTAACAGATTGCTACTAATTTGGTATAAATGTTGAAACACGAGATGGAAATTTGATATGGTAATATCAGGTATATAAGTGTCCCGGCTAAATCCAAATTCTGGCTCCATCCTTGTGCCCTGAAGATGCTTCGATCGAGTGATGCCACCAGAAACATAGACAAATTATTGGGACACGATTCAGTATCGTCTCCTCTCATATAACATGTTGTTCGATATACGAACCACCCGATATAGATAAAGATGCGCAATCAACCACCGCTAAAGAAGCACGTGAAGAAAAGACAACCACATATGATGGTGGCCAGCCATCTCTCACGATTACTGGAGAAGAAAGATCAAAATAAAAGAACAAGTACAACTCTCTCCGTTCTTTCTCTCTCTTCTCTCTCTCTCTCTCTCTCTTTCTCCCCCTTTTTCTAAAGGTTATATTATTGGTGGTATGAGGGCAATGCCTCCATCGTCCATTATATATAACTCAATTACAACTCCATAATCTTATTCTTATTTAGACTATAAATAAAATACAACCCAACTACTATTAAGATTAGGAGTCTCATCCCATTAGGATTTGTAATCCTAATATAAATCTAATTTTAACACAAATTGCTATTGGCTCTTTTATTTACTAATATATTGGTAATCCTGGGATCATACGAGGTTTGATTCCACTATTTTATTGGGAGTGACATTAAACATAATGATGTATGCCTACGGGAGGTATAGAGATTCTTCTTTCTGTACTAAATTATATCTCCCTAACATGAGATCTCTTTGGCGTTGAATGGATTTAGTCCTTCTTTTCGCAGAAAAATATTATAATTAATTATGAGGGATAGAAAATTCTGGAATCGAAGATAACGGTCCCCGTCGTCCGTTTGCATTGACTTGATTGGGGACTTGGCTCCTAATTAATCAATCTCCAACAAGTTAATAATTGGTCTTTGAATTGGAATAGATGATGACGATGATAGTTTAAGCCACTCGATGGTTTTTTGTTGACCAATTGGGCTCCTCGTGATGTTGACGGTCAAATTAGTCTGATTGGTCAACACCGCTACTTCGTGGTCCACATGCATAATTTAATGCCGGTGTCCGGTGATTTTTTTCATGCATATTAGCTAAGTTGCTGTTAAGTTGGATGGAGGAATGAAAATGAATATATTTGTAACGTCATGGGCTTACGTCCCCGGTTCGTTATCGAGGAAAACTGATCCAGACAATTTGTTAGGTTCAGACCTAAATGGATCCATTGACAACCACTCAAAATGCATAAGCCCCCAAGTTATCAAGTAGTAATTCCCACCACTTATAAATCACATCCACACTTCGTGAGTTTTAGATGTGGCACTATCTTTGGGACGCTACAAAAAAATTGAGCTATAGTGATGTTTTTTTCAACATCCGTCACTAAATTAGCCATTGTTAAATATATAACGACGATAAGCGTCGTTATATGAACCGTTGCTAATGATATACCGACATATATGATATTCGTCACTAATTTTGAGTACGAAAATTCATTTCACAACGAATAATATTGTCGTTATATATTTAACAATGGCTAATTTAGTGACGGATTTTGAAAAAATCGTCACTATAGCTCAATTTTGTTGTAGTGGGATTATGGGTGTTACAACCCCCCCTACTTATATTCGCAATGTCCTCATTTCAATATGGCCCATCACTTATTTCTAGTGATAGTCGCGGCTGCACACTCCCGGCTTAGGTCCCTTCGGGTAGCCCTTTCCACCATCAGAGGGAACCCGCTCTGATACCATTTGTAACGTCCCGAGGTTAGGTCCACGGTCCGTTATCGAGGAAAACTGACCCATACAACTTGTTGGGTTCGGACCCAAATGGATCTATTGACAACCACCCAAAATGCTTAAGCCCAAGTTATCAAATAGTAATCCCCACCACTCATAAACCACACCCACACTTCGTGATTTTAGATGTGGTACTATCTTTGGGAGTATGGGTGTTACAATATTCTTATCTTACCTACTATAGTGTTTGTTTTATATATTATTTGTGTTTATCTTAAAATAGATATGACTATGGATATCAACTTGACATTCGTAAGTATTCATATTTGTATATCTATTTTGATATATAAATTTAGTTGTAGATTTGTTTTTAATTGTGCGAAATAAACTTTTATTTATTCGTCATTGTTGATTATTATATTTGTTTTATGTGCAAAACCACCCCAAATTAATATATTTAAATTACTCTACTAAGTAATTCGGTTATTATTCGTATATGATTCACATTCATTTTATATTTGCATTTGTAGGTAAGGATATGGTAATACATTTTTTGTATTCGTCAATATTCATATCCGCATTCATATATGCATTTTAAAATGGATAAGGATATTATTATACGTAAATTCGTAGCAGTATATTATCGTTACTTCACACTTCCTTAAAAAACCGGTGGGGCATCATCCCATGTATTAGAAAAGATTATTTTTATTTTGTTGCTATAGGTAGTGCGTGCGATTGTAATGACAAAAAATTCCATTGTTGGTGTTGAGTTGTTATGTGTATATGGATAAACTGATCTTTGGATGAGAGATTGTTTATTCATCCTACTCTATATATTGTACTCATCCTCACTCTTTGTAAATATATATTAGTAAAGAAAGTGCCCTAGTCTCTAGTGAGGGAGATTAGGTTCATGTGTTCACCCATTATTTTCTTTCTTTGAAGGGTTTTCCATTTAAATCCTTGATCTTTTTTCTTCTTGTGCTTAATCAATGTGGAAGATGCACAATAAAAGATACTGCACTAATAAATTGTGGAAAGTCCATCGCCACAACTAAAGTAGCTAGAAAATTATGATGATGGCGTGGTCGATATCCATATTTTGATGGTAAAAAATAGGGGTGCACACATATCAAATAAAATCTCTTAATCTGATTCAGTATGATGTTATTGGATTTGATTGGTATGTTTTATCGTTGTAATGGATTAGGTCAGATTGGATTTTTTTCAAATCTGGTAAAGTTTGGATTGAATCAGATTGTTACCAAAATCTATTTCGTTCCATCCCATTATTTCTCTAACATAACTAAAATATTTATTTGCACCGATTCTCAATTTCCCATAAGGCAATAATCAATGCCATCGATTTTTCTTCTTCTTATCAACAATGGATACACGTTATCTTGCAACCGCCCTCTCTTCACTCTTGGAAACCAATAAATCCCAAATATAATAAAAAAATAATTCTATCTTGTAAAGTTGTAAACCCTTCAGCTATTTCCCTCAAGCTCTCTTCCTTTCACTTCACTCTCAACAGCTAGTATTCCACTCCATGTTCATCGCCTCTTAGTCTATTTCGATGATGCCCATCCCTCTTGCACAATGTTGTCCCCCTCTATTACAATGTTGTCGCCCCTCCCTAACTATGTCGACATATGTTATACACAATGTGTCCCCTCACACGTGCTACAATCTATCATAGGTATGTTGCAACTAGTTTGATCTCTTTTAAAAGGAAATAGATTTTGGACAATTGTCTACTAAGCTCATATGCTATTAATGATCATTTTTCTTATCTTTTGTCTTCCAGCTTGTACCCTATCCTAGGGAATGAAACTGATCATCGACATGTCGTGATGCACTACACTCATCTAAGAATAAATAAACATTATTTGACTTCCTTTCCTTTTTATATTGATAAACAAAATTGATTTCTACTTTTTGAAATTTTGTATACTTTGACTATAGGTACATTTGGCAAATAAATTCCACTTCATGTCTATTTTAAATGAGAAGTACGCTATTTTTTCTTAGATACTCTACATATTAATGATATATTATAGCGAAGTGAAAGGTGATGTTGGAAATGGTTTTGGTTTTGGTATAACTTAATAGTTAGGTTAATCACAGATTTCATCAGTTTTATCATAAGGGATCGCATTTTTTGTTATCTAGCTAATTTTTTATCCTTATTTGGTAGCTTGTATCTTATTTGAATCAATTGTTGGAAATCATTTGTAAAAAATAAAGTAACGCACCATTTATAAAAAGAAATTTTAATTATAAATTCAATATAATCCTTCAGTTTGATTGTATGTTAATTTTTTTATAATAGATTAATGAATTCTTCAACTTTAATTTGGGTGTGTGATGTTTAAATATTGTTTATTTACACCTATCTATATTATAGTTTATCGGTCCATAATTCAAATTGTTGACGGCTAATGTTCTATAAAATACAAACATGAGAGAGTAGACTATTGAGCGAGAATATATAAGTATAAAAATTCAATCCAATCTATAATCCAATACGATCCAATCCAACCCATGTGCAACCTAATAAAAATATGTTATGCACAATGTCTCTTTGGTGTATACATTATACCTACAACCACAAACGAATAGTTTAAAGATTTTGTTGATAACTTTTTCTATGTTACATATGCAAAAAAATGAATATGATTCGTTGTATAATTATCTTTGATTATTGTTATTAGTTGATGTCACTACAACAAAGCTATCCTACAACAACGAATAATTTGAACATTTGTTCCAATATCTTCTATTGTTAAGAAGGAATATTATTCATTGAGAAGTCATATTTTATTCTTGTAATTCATAATAAATATTACATTTAGTGCTAGAGTTTAATATACCAATACTTGTTCGTCGACTTTTTCATCAAGAAATTATATAAATCATTGTTAAATGTAGCAACAATTTGAAGATAACATAATGAATAATCCTAGTTATATGTTCCATTACTAGTAACATAGTAACGAATACGATATTAATTGAGAATTTAAAGAATCAAATAATAAATAATTTTCATTGCCATGCATTTAAATAAGGATGATATGGCAACAAACATCGATAAATATTTATAAGTCAATTTTATTTTAAGGTTATCATGTAAAACAATGCCAAATAGGATTTATCTTAGTTTTATCAATGGAATATGAGCTTTTCGAGTTGATCCAAAGGTGAATTAGGAAATGTGAGGGTGGGAGGTCATAAAAATGAAGCTCTGAGTCAAGAGTCACATGTTATAGCATTTCAATTTTTACAACCAAATTTTAAAAGCAAACCCGAAGCTTGACTTCAACTTGCTTTTATTTCTCGAGAAAAGTTTTGGACAATTGCCAGTTCGTTGCAAGAGATATGGTGGCCTAAATCCTATAGATAAAATGGCTATGACCTGATGTCAACTAGAAATTCATTATCACAAGATTTTTTCATGTCAAGCAAATTTTAGGCCGCGAAAATATCGTAATTAGCCTAGATTATTGATAATAAATTGACGGCCTAAGAGGTGTTTGTCCTTTCAATACTCTATATATCATCACTGGTGACAATGATGTTATGCGCATTATCCAGAATGATTACCTCACCGTTTGTCATATGAGATACAAAGAATGAATGATCCGCATTCAAACAAGTGAAGCCTTGTTCCAGAATAACATTAAATGCTTTTGAAATCATTCTCTTGGTTATAATTGAGATCATAGATTATATTTTAAGGAGACATACCTTCGGATACCCTCCCTCAACAACAAAATCCGAGTAGCTACTGAAGGTAAACTTCCTTAGCTAGGTTGCCATATTAGATGACAATCTTTACATCAAGCTGAAATAGAGGCATATCTTTGCTTATTGCAACTATAAAACAAATTTGAAGAGACACATGCTTGAAAACATGAAAAAACATGCCATGATAGTCTACATCATAAGCTTGAGTAAACACTTTTGCAACTAATCTTTCTTTGCAACATTCAACGTTACCATCGACTCTGTATTCTACTGTAAAGATCCAATTTTAGCCTATAACTGCATCAACTAGAAGGGAAACCATGTCTCATTTTTTTTCTAAATTGCAAAGCGATCATTTCTTCGATAATTGCTTCTTTCCACCTTTCATTTGTGAGCGCCTCCTGATACATTTTTAATCAATATTGCTGAGAGAGATTGACTAAATCATCTACACTCATGTGAGAGTACCAAGAGTACAGTAGCCGGGTGTTTTTGGCAAGTCCGATTGCTTTCTTCAAGGCTATTGCTGGATCGATGTACATCAATGGGATATGTCGTATGATTTTCCTCTTAAGTAGTTAAATTTTTCATAAAAATAGTATACCAGGGCTCATAATCCAAGTGCTTATTACTACTACTGGGTGAAAAGGTTGAACAAGTAGTGAGTCAAGAGGATCGATCTCTATAGGCCTAGGTCTTTGAATGTAGACCTTATCATCTGTTGAAACGAAGTTTGTAGACTCAAGAGGCACAAAATTGAAAATAGAAGCAAAAGGTAAAAATATATCTTTCTTAGAAGAATATGAATTTAGTATCATAGATCTCATGGCTGTGAAGAAGTCAATGGGCTCAAAGAAAGTGATATTTCAACACTTACATGCCACCTCCTTTGAATAAGATCATATTACTGATATCCTTTTAGGTCAATGGCAAACAAAGATGCATTTGAAAGATTGTGGTGAGAGTTTGTTCTACCTTAAAAATATATTATGAATAAAGGCAACACAAATGAAAAAAAAAGAACAATAATTGAATCTTTATAAGGAAAGGGAACAGAAAAGAAAAGTGAGGAATTCCGAATTCAAAATCTTTATTTCTATTATTTATCTATAATATGCTTTATTTTATTAGAAAACTAATAAAATATGGATTAATGTTGTATATATTATTATGTATATCATTCATAATATAAAAATACAAAAAATAACAAAAGAAATAAATTACGCTTTTAATTCATTAAAAACACATATTAAAAATAATAAGTATGTATATATATGATGTATTTTGATTTTGAGTTCTACATAAAAGTTATAGATATTTATAAAATACACAACTTTAATGTTGACCCATTTTTATTTTGACATGATTTACTATTTCATTTCTAATTGCCTTTAATTTCTACATTTTTTTTATTTTCTGATTGGGCAACATGGCCCAATCGTGTGCCTCCACGTAGACGGCTCTTTATAAGATCATGCCTCCTTTGAGGACCGTTTGATCAATTGATCTAACGACCGACATCCTCCCATTCCCGCTCTCATCAGGAACATCTGATCAGACACGTCATGTTCACTTCTGCGTGCCCAAAATTGGGACATTGGATCTCACGATCCAATGAGTCATCCCCAACGGTGCGCCCTTCACCCCTCACCTGGTCAGTTGCATAACCGGAAAACTTCATCGGTTTTGGCATGCCTTCGTATGTGTCCTCTCGTCATGATACCAATGCCATTCTGTAGCTTGTTGCTCCCTCAATCATGCCCTAACCCTCAATACCATTAGATCCCTTACATGAGATATTGGGAGGTGGTTGAAACCACCTCCTTGCAACTACTAAGAGACGGATCAAAACCCCATCTCTAGCATACCAAACATACATATGCCCTTTGCGAGAGGTTGCTCCGAGCCTTGTTTCCCAATCAGTGACAATGAGAGAGTGAAATTAAGAGCGATGAAGGAGAACCAGCCTTCGGTGATGAGATCCTTGGCACTCAGGGCAAGTTGCATCCAGTTCTTCTTGCTTTTTGAGCTTCCAACCTTCGCCAAGTTGGTGAAGCAACGACCCGAAGTTTTCAAGCTTCCCCTGGGCCTCCACTCTACCTATGATCTTCTTCTTTGATCTCCAGGTACACCTCAGTAGGTCACCTCTCCGATTTCTTCTAATTTATTCTCTGCTCGCACAAGCCATCTTCGTCATCTGAACCACTCTACACATTCGCCCACACTTGTTTATTTACGTCAGCCCCTTAGGGCTTCATATTCTTTTCTCTAGACCTTAATCTACTTCGATTCATTCCTCTTATTACAAAGAAGAGGAACCCATTAAGGCTCCATCTTTGTCATCCTCCAACATCTCTCCATCTAATTCAATTCACCACAATTCCATTATATGTGTTTTGACTATTGCAGGCTGATATTGCAGGTGGTCATTGGTCGGATTTTCAAAGTCCTCTCCGATATTGATATTCCACTCTGGTGGACCCTTGATGAATCCACATTTCATCATCTTTATTCTATCATTTTGGCACCAAAAACCCTAGCAAATGCCTGTAAATAGCATTAAAATCACCATCTTAGCATCCATGCATGTGCATCACAATAGTGTATAAAATATTGTAATTAAGGCCAAAATTATAGAATAAATAAAGAAAAGAAAAAGAATAAAATATTGTAAATATTTTATGACCCAAACCCCCGAGACCTAGGCATCTTGATGAATAGGTCGACAAGGAATAAAGTAGGGGGAGATAAGGTCAAGAATACAGATAAAATACCTATATAATTTTTTTTGCACATTCTTTATTCATTTTGGGACCTATTGTTTGGTTCCACTTTTTATACATCAAATAAAGAAACTTTGTACATGAAAGTTGTAGATTATTTAATAAAGAAAAATACAAAATTGATTTCACAGAAAAATAATATACAGATAAAAAGTTATGGTCTGAATAAGAATCCAGAATCCCAACTTCCCAGACCCGTATCTCACAAATAAAAACTCCAAATGCAGCATATTCACCTTTAATTGTATATAGAAGAAAATAAGCTAATTAATGGCGGTTGTTTCGCATTTGGCGGAGCTACGGTTTGAAAGTTGAGTTTTGGACCCCTATTGTACACCTATACTGAATAAAATATTCAATTTATTCTTTCTTAATTATTTATTCATGTTTATATTTTTATAATTATGTAAATATTACTTATAATATATATGTGCATTAAAATTAAAATAAAATGCAAAGAAAATACAAAATAAAAATACTTGTATAAAGAATACATAGGTATACTGCCTATACATATACCTATACAAAACACTCTTAGATTTTATTCAATATACAAAATACTTCAATAAAATAAAATAAAAATATATTTGTGTATATAAAAGTATGCTATAATTTTATAAAATACTAAATAAAAATAATAAAATTAAAATACTCAAAATAAAATTAAAAGAATATAAAACATAGGTATTATACCTATATAGGGTTAAAAAGGTAACTTATAAAAATAGAACTCATAAAAATAATTAAAATTCAGAATAAAATACTACATAAAATAACTAACAATTTTTATTTAATAACCATGATTTAATTCGACCATTTAATATTTTAAAATGAATTAATAAGAGGATTTTCCAGGGTTTTTCTTGGTTGGTCCACGTGGACCAACCAGGTGCAAACCCTAGTTGACCCCGGTCAACTAGGTGCCCTAGCCCTGTACCTCCGTCAGAAGCCTCGTTTTCTCCCCGCATTCGCGGATTTTTCGAGGCGTCAACTTTCATCCTTTCACGATACCATCTTCTGCAAAGTTCTCCACCTACCATCCCTCTTGCTCGCCCTGTGATTGCATCGGACTATGAATCACTGTGGCGCAAGATTTCTCTTGATCTTTGAGACCCTGCAGCTCAGGGTCAAACCAAATAAAAGGAACCCCCAATCTTGCGACTCGAATTTGAACACCTTTTGGTCCACCCCTCGCGCCTCTTTCGTGCTCCAGAGCTACCTGGAGGTGACAGCTCCGACGTGGGCTCTTCAGCCAAGGCTCCCGAGGTCGGAGGTGCTTCCCCTACCTCCCGCGAAGTCGCCGGTCGAGGTTCGCTCCTCCCTCTGGTTCCGGCCATTGAGGGCTCACCCCGCTCATTTCTTTGCGTCATTTTATTCCTGTTAGCCTAAGGTTCGAAAACCCCCAAAAAAATTCGAAGTTCAATCGATCCAATCGCCGAATCAAGCACCTTGGCCGGAGCGCACCTCCGGCCGTGCGTCCCCATCTCGACCCGAGCATCCCCGAGTCCATCCAAGGGTCCAGGCACTTTGCCCTGGACCCTTTGACCATTCTTGCAGGTCAAAGCCGAAGTGCAGACGCCTGGAGGCGAGTTTTGAAGCTCGCCGGAGCCAACGAAGCCCTCCAGCTCCGCCAGCCACCTGCGAGCACCACGGCCTCCGCCGTGGCTTTTTGACCCCCTGGGAGATAGGCGACGACCAGAGGAGGCTCCAGCCCAATTTTGAAGCTCAGAAGCCATCGGAGTCGGCCGGAGGAGCTCGAGGAACTTCGCACAGCCGGAGCTCCGCCGTGTTCTTCCAGGCGTCTTCGCCACCATCCGATCAGGGCGCCTCCTCCAGATCAGCAGCAACCGTTGGATCGTGCCCCGCCTCGACCGTTGATCTTCCCCCGGAGATCTAATCTCAGCCGCGGATCCACAAACCATCATCGGCCGTCCCCGTGCCGCCACGTGGATAAGTGGCACGCTCCCCGCCGCTGGATCGCGCTCAGCTGCCAGCCGTTGGATTTGCGCCACGTGTCACCTGCGGACCGCCCCCATCGAGGGTATTTTGCATCTACACCCTCGCGCCTTTTGTATTTATTATTTAGTATTTAAACTTTCGTCTGTAGTGTAAAAACTTTGGTTTATTTGCACAAACACCCCCGTATTTTCTATATTCACATCTAAGTCCCCCGCCACGTCACCTCACGTGACCTGTACACGTGAGGTGTGGGCATTTTGCAGAGGGACCCTCGGTCGTTTGTGTATTTTGTTTTAGTACCAAAACTGTGACGTCAAGTGTTATATGTTTGGATATTTTGCAAGTAAGCCCCCAGGGTTTTGAGATATTACATTTCAGTCCTCGCCAGGCGCGTGCAAGTCACGCGCCCTGGTGGGAAAATTTCTAGGACCCCCAGGTGGGTTTTGTAATTAGATTTTGGAGCTATAAATTGAGTATTCAGTTCAATATTTTGTGGAAATTTGCATGTATGCCCTGGATGTTTGATATATTGCATATATACCCTTGCCAGGCTTGTTTATGGATTGGATGCATGTTCTAATTTTTTAACCCTTCATTTGACCTCCAAAAATTCTAAACTTTTGAAATTAAGCTACTGGATACTTGTATTTTGACGGCCTAATTTTAGTTTTTGATTTTATTCTATTTTCATATTTATTAAAAATCAAAAACTTGCTTTTTATGCACTGTCTAGCTTAGAAAATACCAAAAAAATATCAAAACACTTCGAAAAATTCTAAAAAAATTACCTAGTGTCTATTTTATCCTATATTAGTGTCGGTCCAAAAATCATTAAAAATCTCAAAAGAAAAACACTAAAAATTTAAAAAGACTCAAAAACTTCAAAAAAATATATAAATTCAAGGAAAACTCTAAAAAATATAAACTCAGGTGCTGTTTGTTCCTCATTTTATTCTTTTTATTTGAAAATTAGTGTGAAAAATTTTAGTTATTGGTTGCTATTTTTAAATCTCATTTTACTCACAGCCAGCTTCTTTTGCACTGTTTTGACTTATTTCAGTATTTAAAAATACTAAAAACACCTTGAAAAATCCCCAAAAATCATAAAAATAGTAGAAAATCATAAAAATATCAAAAACATTTTATTTCTGAATTTTTGGTAATTTTTACTTAGTTTTATAAATATTTTACCTTGTCTTTTATTCCATTGTCTTTAAATTCCAATATTGAAAAAAGAAAAAAGAAAAATATAAAATATAAAATTTTAAAAATCAGAAAATCAAAAATCAAAATACAAAATTAAAAATTAAAATAAAAAAAATTAAAATTGAAAACCCACAAAAATTTATTTGCTTACTTGCTTAGTGTAGACATATCACACTTACACACACTTGAGCACAATTTTTGAATTACCCTGTTTGCTCCCTGTGTTCGAAGTCGCTACATACTTGCACCTATACATCTTTTATGTAGAGTTAAAAATAAATTTTAACTCCACATTAGTTCTAATTTATTGATCTTTAGTGTGGGTTAATTGTTGATTAATTTCAGAATTTGTGTGGTCAAACACCGACTGTTGACTCGCCTTGTGAGTCGATACAACCACACCGATTTTTGAGATTGTCAAATGGCGCCGTTGCCGGGGAGCAACAGCGAGTAGTTTATATTTTTGTTTGTTTGTGATTGTTGTTTACCATAGCTTCATTTTATATCTCTTACATTTTTGATATATATATTGATTGAGCTATCTGACCATTTCTTTTCTTGTCTTCTTGCGAGGGACCGCGGAGCAAGGCGGATCGCCTAGGTGACCCGGAGCAACCTTGGGAAGCGGAGCCGGCTATTCTCTAGCCAAGCCGGCAGGAGAGAGCAGGAGGAGTGAGAGAGTGGTAGTATAGCTTGCATTTTATTTTTGTGAGAGAGTGATTTGTTGAATTGTAATAATACAGGTACACTTGGACTTTCGGACACTTAGACACTACCGGGCCTAATTTCCGGGTGTTTGTTCACCCGGGGGCTCACCGAAGTTTTGATCGCGTTTTCATCGCTGTCATTTTCCGGTTTTGTTTTCATTTTTCCTTTCTTTTGTGGATTGAGCTCTTACATTAGGTCCTGCTTGATTCGATTAGAATAGGTCCAAACACACTAATTACCTTTGCATGTTCCTATAGATCGTTGTTGGACTTAGACTAATTAAACAGTTGGCTAGTAGCTTCCGATCCACGCGCCGCGAGCTCACACCCGAACAAGCGCTTTCTCCTAACTCAAATGTGTTGAGCAGAGGAGGGGTGAGCCTAGACCGGACACTCGGATTAGGAGTTAGTAGCTAGCTTGTGGTTCTTCACGCTAGCAGCTGCCTATCTTAGGACGATTTCCTCTTGCATATCGCCATGTAGCTTAGGTTTAAAAATTCTGCTTTGCATCCCGCATGGAGAGAGCTGGGATTCGCTGTAAGTCTTCTTACTTTGCATGCATCATTTAGGCACAAAGGTGAGATTTCCACCTTGGTGTCGACTTGCACGGCTTTTCCGACTCTATTCTCCCTCTGTTTTTGGAACAAAGTAGGATCAAGAAAATACAAAAACCGTTAGGCGCTTGTTTGAATCTACTCAAAAGAAGCGATAACACCAAAAAAATTAAAAAAGGGACTTCTAAGAAAACTTGATCAAAAATAAAATCGGTAATTGGATTCATTGCCTAGGGAGAGTAACACCCTCACTTGTATTCAGGTTGCATGGGAAGGTCTCCTTCCAAGTGAGGTGAGCGCTTCGTAAGGATTAGAGCCAAAAACCCAACTTGTGGCTGCCTTGTGTATCACCTGGATTTCCGAAGTATTGGCGCTACTATCGTACGTAGTCGAGTAGGACTTGGTCGCCAGTGGTGACTCACTATTGTGTGAGCGCCGACCTTGTCCGAAGTACCGAGCTTAGGCCACGCCTTCACGGGTGTGTCTGTCTCACCGGCTGCGTCCGAGTAGGATCTTGCACGCTCACGGGTGATTTCGTTGCGAGCGAGGTCCGAAGTATCGGTTTCGCCTATCGGCTTCCTCCCTCTTTTCTTTGGCTGAGTAGGGATCCAGGAAGGGTTACAAGGACCTTAAAAAGCGCAAGTTACAGGTTACACAGGAGGAGGACAAGTACGGGGACACTTTCCTGGCAGTACTCTCGCTCCTATAGGCGTAGCGTTCTAAGGACTCGTGATAAGATAAATACCTGAAAACAAGTTAAAATTGACAAGATAAAAGCCGAACCTTTACGGCTTCACGTGTTGAGTTGGTGAATTCACCCCTGCTTTGTGTTTGATTTCTAGATTTATTTAGGTCAAAATCAAAAACACCGCACAATTGTGCACAATTTTGTTGCATCTCACATCATCTTCTTCTTCTCTTGCATTTTCCCGCTCTTCCCAAATAATCAAGATGATGGGACGGAGATCTCTTAGGCCGACTCTGTTGGCACCGCTATCCAGCACTCCTCCTTATTCATCTAGGAATGCCTCGGAGAGTCCGCTCTCCGAGCCCGAGTTTACATCCACACTGTTCCCCCTCGACCACCCTTCCCATTCTCCTTCTCTCAGTCCAATTGTGTCAGAATTCAGTGCATCACAGAGTTCGGCTCATTCAACAGCACCTGAGATGGCCTCTTTTGCTTTTTCAGAAAATCCAGCGAAGGCTGACAGAGGCGAGCACCCAGATGACCACGATCACCCTCCATTCATAATCGATCAGGTGGCCATCAACAATTCCTTGTTAGCATCCCTGGAGACCATGCAGAGGCAGATCCGAGATCAGGGAACATTCATGGGTGATCTGATGAGAGAAATAGCGCAGATGAGAGAGAACCGACCTGGGGGCGGTGGCGGTGGAGGAGGAGGAGGACCCGATGCAGGAGGAGGCGATCCAGACGCTGAGCGACCGCCACAGACTATCATGAGGGAGCTGCATAACCCAGCTGCATCCCTCACCCATCGATGGATCAGACTTCCGCCCATTCACGGAGATTTCGAGCTTCGACCCCACACGATTCAGCTGCTACCCAAGTTTCACGGGTTGCCGACCGAAGAGCCGTACCTCCACCTCCAAGAGTTTGAAATGATTTGCAGCACTATCCATGATCAGTTGATGACCGAGGACACCATTAAGATGATCGCCTTTCCATTCTCTTTGGTTGACAGAGCCGCGTATTGGCTCAAACACCTTGGGCGATTCATCGACACTTGGGCAGATCTCCGGACCGCATACCTGAAAAAGTATTACCCTCTCGGCCGGACCAACGCAGCTCGAGCCATGATCAGCAACTTCGTCATGATCCCAAATGAACAGTTCCATGAAGCCTGGGATCGATTCAGAGAGCTCATCGACCGGTGTCCACATCATGACATCTCCAAGCCCAATCTCGTGCAGAGTTTCTTCTGTGGACTGACACAGGAGCTGCAGGGGCTTGTGAACGCCTCTTGCGGTGGGTCTTATTTCTCCAAGGGAGAAGACGACGTCTGGGCCATCTACGAAGGCATGGCAGAAAACTCTACAGTGATGGCCCAAGCCCGAGTCTATACACAGCAGAAGCCCCCGCAAGGAGCGGGATCATTTCAGAGGATCGCCCTCATCGATGCCGGTCCCAACACAACGTTGGTAGCCGCAGCCCAAGCCGAATCAGCCGCAGCCGACATGGGCATAATTAGTGAGAAGTTGGACCACATGGAGATCCTCGAGAAGAAGCAAAACCAAGGTCTTGCTCAGATGGACCTTCTCACCAAAACCATGAGTGACCTGAAAACTCAAATCCTATGCATTCAGGAGGCACAGGCTCATTCCCAACAGCCTCCCAGGTCACGGGCTGACTCCAGCAGTAGCAGCTCCAACCAACCCTCTACCTCATACCGACAGGTGAATCATATCCAGGCAGAGCCGGTTCCACTACTTCAGTACCATCCAGAGCAACCGCCGTCTCAGGAAACTCAGATGGTGGTCTATCAGCCAGAGCAGCCACTGGCAGTTCTTCCTCCACCCTCCTTCGAGCAGGAACCATTGATGGAAGTCAATGGGATTTGGTACGACCGGTACCCTCAGCCCGGGATTCGTCGGGATCACCCCGGATTCCATTGGGGCAATGGTGGATCCTCCTCCCAGCAGCAGAACCCTGCCCAAGGACACCAGAACGGCCAGCCACAGCAGCATAACCAGCAGCCCCAGTATGCCCAGCCACAGCAATATCACAGTGGTCCTCGTCCCACCTATCAGGGACAGTCATGGAGGCAGCGCCAGCCGCCTCAGCAGTCTTATCCCCAGCCTCCCCCCCAGTATCAGCAGCAGCCCCATTTCCAGCAGGGACAGACATCCGGTTCTCAGGGTCCCGCCTTTGAGAACCCGGCCCTTGATGATCTTGCCCGCTTGCTATCTGAACAGCGAGCATCTTTCAGGCAAGAAATGGATGAATTCCGGCAGGAGATGCGGGATATCATCAAAGGAAAAGCCGCCATACCCGCTCAGATCGAACCTAACCCTAATAACCTAAAATGAAAATATGAGCAGGTAGAGTTCGCAGAGGATACCTCTCCTAGTGACTATTTGAGTGACATGTCTTATTCCTATTATGATGCTGATTTTGTTACTACTAGGAGCGGTAGGATGCCAGCCGGCGGTGCCTCTTCTGAGCGACAAACAGATGATGAACCAGGAGCGCCAGAGGAGCAGAATAGCGGTGCTGATGCCGCTAATGATGATGTTGAAGACGGTGGTGCTGATGCCACCAATGATGGAGTCCAGGACGACGGTGCTGATGCCGTCGTGATACCAGATGCAGACGGTGGTGTTGATGCCACCATTTTGGATGCTGAACCAGAGCGCGGTGCTGATATCGCCGAGACAGGTGCAGGTGGTGGTACTGAAGCCACCACATCTACTTTTGTTGAGCCACCATCTGTGATGTTGCCACATTTTGTACCTAGAGACTGTGGGAACAAAAACAAAAACAAAAATATGAATAAAGGAAAGGTTTCTGTTCAAATTGCGGATCCATATGTGATTAATGATGATGATTGTATGGGATCCCCTTCTTCACATGCACAGGGACCGATTCCTAGTCCTCCATCTGAGGAGGCCCCTACCATCCCCTTCCCTGAGGTACTCCGCCGAGCGAAGGGGAATAAAAAAGAAAATCCAAAAAAGAGCCAACAGGTAGAGTTCGGCAACGAAAAGATTGACAGATTTCATATTCAGCTGACTCTACGAGAAGCATTTGAGCATATCCCCTTCTTCAAGAAGAATTTGAAAGAAACAACTACTGTCCGAAGGAAGAAGAGGCACAGAGATCAAATCCATATGCTCACTCATGACACTTGCTGCGCCATTCAGAACACATTGCCAGCCAAGCGACCCGATACAGGAGCTTCCTATGTCAGATGCGAGATCCAGGAGCAGCGGTTCGATCGTACTCTGTTAGACAGCGGGTCTTCGATCAACCTCCTTCCGGCAGCCTTACTCAAGCAGTTCGAGTTTGGCCCTCTTCTTCGAAGCAGAACGGTCCTTCAGTTTGCTGATAGGTCGATTAAGAAGCCGAAGGGGTTGTTGAAGGACGTGGCCGTTACCATTCAGGGCCTGAAATTCCCCGTGGACTTTGTTGTATTGGACATGGAGATCCCTGAGTCGGTAACCGATGCCCCCATCATACTTGGACGCCCATTCTTGGCTGCCAAAGCGGTATCCGATCATGACAGTGGGACGGTATGTTTTCGCGTAGAGGGCGAAAGCATACAAATAGATACGATCGACCAGACCAAAGCCAGAGAGTTGGCGTGCTCAGAACAGTCCAGCGAAGCCGAGCAGATGACAGAGGAAGAGCTAGACATCCACCGGGTTTGTGATTTTGAGATGACTGATGATGAATCCAACTGGAAAGATCCCGTAGCACCGACCCTCGCTTTTCCTATAGATTCACTATATCTCAAGCTCATGGCAGTCGAGAGCCGGGAGAGCACATCCCTGGATGAGGATATATCTGAAGCTGACAGTGTTGTGATGAGTGGTGCTGAGGAATTTCAATCATGCTCATCTTCTTCTGATCCCTCGGATTCAGACATAGACTGGGATGACTTTGATGATTATTTGCCTTGTCTGATTCCTTCTGAGCCAACAGCCATGACAGAGTGCGAGCCAGTGCAGTTTATTGATGATTCAGCAGGCCGCCCTTCGTCAGAAAGTCATGCAGAGCGAGAGTTCTCCCATGCAGACCTAGTAGCATTTACACAGACGTATCAGAAGCCAGATCTGCCACCTCCCAGTTGTCCAGAAAGGAAACCTCTGCCGCAGTCGATGACATACAGATTCCTTGCGGGTGAACCAGAAATGTACCCAGTCATTATCTCAGCAGATTTGACTGAAGAGCAAGAGTCTCGTCTGATGGAGGTTCTTGAAAGAAATCGCAAGGCAATCGGTTGGAGTATAGCTGATCTCCAGGGGCTGAGCCCAAATCTTTGCTCTCACCACATCTATCTTGAGGATAACGCTAAACCGTCGCGTGAGTTCCAACGACGGCTGAACCCGAATCTTCAAGACGTAGTCATGAAAGAAATTTCAAGATGGTGGAGCGCCGATTTCATCTATCCCATCTCCGACTCCAAATGGGTAAGTCCGCTACATGTGGTACCCAAGAAGACGGGTATCACTACAGTTGTCAATGAGTCTGGAGAGGATATCGCTACCAGAGTACCAACTTCTTGGAGGGTCTGTGTGGACTACAGACGATTAAATGAGGCCACCAAGAAGGATCACTTCCCGCTACCCTTCATTGATCAGATTATCGAGCGGTTAGCCAGGAAGAGTCATTATTGTTTTCTTGATGGGTACTCTGGATACAATCAAGTGGCCATTGCGCCCGAAGACCAGGAGAAAACGACATTCACCTGTCCGTTTGGGACTTATGCTTTCAGACGGATGCCCTTTGGTCTATGTAACGCTCCTGCGACATTCCAAAGGTGCATGTTGTCCATCTTCTTGGACATGGTGGGTGACTGTTTAGAGGTCTTCATGGATGACTTCTCGGTCTATGGCGACGGGTTCGACGCTTGTCTTGACTGCCTAGACCGTGTGCTCAAGCGCTGCATTGAGGTCAACCTTATTTTATCCTGGGAGAAGAGTCATTTCATGATGACTCAAGGGACGGTCCTCGGTCATATCGTCTCCAACAGGGGCATGGAGGTCGATCCGGCTAAGGTGGACATCATCAGAAAACTCAATCCGTCGTCCGATTTGCGTCAGTTACGATCTTTTCTGGGGCATGTCGGTTTCTACCGACGGTTCATTCAGGACTTCAGTCGAATTGCCCGACCGCTTACTGACTTGCTCACCAAAGACACCGAGTTTATCGTTAATGATAAGTGTCTTGAATCTTTTGAGACTCTCAAAAACATGGTTGTTTCAGCTCCTGTCCTTCAGCCACCCGATTGGTCTCTTCCATTCGAGATCATGATGGATGCTTCAGATTATGCCGTTGGGGCTGTGCTTGGACAGAGGAGGGATGGATTACCTTTTGCCATTCACTATGCCAGCCGGACTTTGGATGCCGCTCAGCGGAATTACACTGTGACTGAGAAAGAGATGCTGGCCGTAGTCTTTGCTCTTGATAAGTATCGATCATATATTCTCGGATCTAGAGTAACCATCTACACTGATCACACCGCCATCCGGTACTTAATGGCTAAGAAGGATGCCAAAGCACGTCTCACCAGATGGATCCTTCTACTCCAGGAATTTGATATTGAAATTAAGGATAAGCCTGGAGTCAAGAATGTGGTGGCGGATCATCTCTCCAGATTGGAGAATCGTGAGGAATCTGAGCCCAGCGCACCTATCACAGAGACATTTCCAGACGAGGCGATCTTGGCTGTCACCTCGCTCCCATGGTATGCTGACATTGTGAACTATCTTGTTGCCAAGACGGTCCCACAAGGGTGGCCCAGGCAGAAACTCGAGACCTTCCTGGCGAAGGCCAAGTCTTATCATTGGGAGGACCCTGTCCTTTATCATGAAGGAGGGGACAGTATCTGGAGGAGGTGCATTCCTCAAGAAGAGCATCATAGCGTCCTCACATACTGCCACAAGCTTGAGGCAGGAGGACATCATTCTGGAAAAAGAACAGCACAGAAGGTGCTTCAATCCGGCCTATGGTGGCCTACTCTCTTCAAGGATTCTGATGAGTTCGTGAAGAGATGTACTGACTGTCAGAAAATGGGAACCTGCAGACAGAGAGACATGATGCCCATGCAACCCATTCACTTCTGTGAGGTTTTTGATGCATGGGGGATTGATTTCATGGGCCCATTTCCTAAGAGTCAGGGACTCGAGCATATTTTGCTCGCTGTGGATTATGTCAGCCGATGGGTTGAGGCCATCCCTGCCCGAGCCGCAGATGCTAAAACCGTTTGCAAATTTTTGAGGAAAAATATCATTTCACGGTTCGGGGTACCTAGAGTCTTGATTTCAGACGGGGGGTCTCATTTCATCAATGACAAAGTCAGGGCCCTTGCAGACGAGTTCGGCATTGACCATCGGGTTGCCACTCCTTATCACCCTCAGACTAATGGTCTTGCCGAAGTATCGAATCGGGAGATAAAGACAATCTTGCAGAAAGTTGTCCGCCCAGACCGAAAGGATTGGTCACAGCTTTTGGACTCGGTCTTGTGGGCTTATCGGACTTCTTTCAAGAATCCATTGGGGACGTCTCCCTTTCATCTCGTCTATGGCAAGCCGTGCCATTTGCCAGTGGAAATCAAGCACAAATCTTTTTGGGCAGTTACTGAGTTGCTTCTAGATCCCGAGAGTATAGGAGACCAGAGAAGAGCTGAATTGGCAGCCCTGGAAGAATTGAGAGACACAGCCTTTTCGAACAGCCTACAGTACAAAGAGAAAGTGAAGACATGGCACGATTCACATATCAGCCATAAACAGTTTGAGCCAGATCAGAGAGTATGGTTGTTTGATTCCAGGCTAAAATTATTCCCAGGGAAGTTGCAGAGCAAGTGGAAAGGTCCGTATGTGGTCAGGAAGGTACATGACAATGGCAGCATCAATATCCGAACCGTCATCTTCCTCTACCTTCCGCGTCAATGGTCAACGCCTGAAACTATATCTTGATCATGATCCGCCGACCATTGACGTTGCCCCCATTCTTCTGGTATGAGATGTGTCCTTTGATTCTGATCATCTGCATCTCATATATGGTGATCAACTCTATTCCCCGCTGTAGAGATCCATCTGTTCATATCACTTTCATCTGTTGAGTTATTTTCTTCTTTTCTTCTTTTCTTCTTTTCCATTTTTATCTTCTTCATCTATCAAAAAGGTGCCGCCCTTGTAGACAGTTTTCCATACTTAGGACGTACTTTGTCCTAAGTATAGGGGGGTGTGCACCCCGAGTTTCTCTATCTTGTTCGATCCTCTCCATTGTCTCCTCTTCTTGTCTATACTTAGGGATATCTTACCCTAAGTATAGGGGGAGACAACCTGAGTACGATCTGTTCATTCCCACCCGTGACCCTCCCTGCTTTGTGTACAGTCTGCTATACTTAGGATTATTTGATCCTAAGTATGGGGGGGACGGTCAACTTCTCATTGATTCATTCATTTCTTTGTTCGTTCATTCTTTAGATTTTCCTATACTCAGTACGAGTTATGTCTTCTCTTGTCTCTCCGATCTATGAGGACATAGCTCAAGCTAAGTATAGGGGGGTCGTATATACTGCGTATATACTTTAGCCATAACTCGTACTTTCGTATTTTCCTAATAATATGGCTAAAAATTCTTTAAAATTCATTAAAATTCCTTAATAAAAAGATGTGGTTATTCCTCAAATTCTTTTTGTACATACTGATTAATAAATCAGGTGAAAATGTTTTTTGCAAAATGTTTGAAAAATAGTTTGAAAATCTTTGTGTACATTTATTGAAAACTATTTTGAAAATATTTTGTTACATGTTTTCAACCTGTGTAAATTGTGTGGATTGTAAAATTTCTTTTCTTTGTGTGAAATAAAATGTTTGAAAAATGATTTGCAAATGATTTGAAAAATGGTTGCAAAAATGATTTGAAAAAACCTATATATACTGTTTTGAAAGCCTTTGCAAAATGATTTTCAAATGTGTGTAAATGATGGCAAAAATGTTTGTAAAAACTATTTTGGACTATAATTTTCAAAAATTGTGTGAAAAGCTTGTGTCAAATAAGTTTGAGGAATATACACATCACACCAAAATCCACTATATATGTATATATCTATAAAATTGATCACTTACCCTATAAATCCTTAAAATCCACTTCTTGTAGATATAAGAAGCACTCCCGTGTACTTATTTTAGCCTAGTTTTCAGCCAAAACTTTTTCTTTTCAAAAATCCCAAAAACATTTGCAAAAATTAAAATCAAAAAACATTTGAAAAAGCTTTTTGAAAAATACAAAAAATGCATCTGCATATGCATCATCATCATATTTTCAAAAATCCATAAAAAGTCAAAACCTTTGAAAATTGCATCACAAAAATATTTCCTGCATTGCATTGCATAGCATCCGCATTTTTCGGATTGAGATTGATAGTTGAACAAGTCTAAGTAAAATCCGGAGATTGGAGCTTGATTGGACCTTAAAAGCTACCTAATAACAGGAACCTTATAGGAATTGGGTTTGAGGTACTTCAGGTCTAGTTGACTTAATTCTTTGAGGATCACGAGACTTGGTTCAATGGATTCTTGACTGCCTAAGTAGATTATTTCAGAGCACACACACGACTCTTGTTGATAATGACCTAACTTGGACACCTGCACCTTTCACATGGCTCAACTCAATTGGAGTGGTGAGGAGATTGGATTTGCCGGTACGAGACGCACACAAGTGGAAACACTTGTCCTCCTCTAGGGAGGGAAGTGCACCCCAACCCGTCCAGTAATTAGGAAGTCTAAAGACATGAGGCTGTGGGTTGCGATAAAGCTTCAAAAGAGGGATAGTCCACTGGCTCAAGAGGAAAAACTCCTTATGTAAATGCTGCTGTGAATAGTATTTCAAAAAAAAAAAAGTTCAGGCATGTACAAAAATAAAAAGCCTGCAAGTATGTACAAAGAAAATAAGCAAGCTTGAGTTCCAAAGTCATATCATGTGAGCCTGCAGCTGGATGACTTGACTACACTGGTCTTGCATCCAAGGATAGGTAGCTACACTGGCTACTGTCCATTCTTCTCTTCACCCCCTCCTCTTGAGCTGGTTGCCACTTGAACTTAGAAGGGAATACCCCGCTCCTCGAGGATGGAGTTGCTGGATTGGGGAATCATTGGGTTGTCGTACTGGAGAAGTCAGTTTCTTTGTCATTCTAGTTGGGGAGAGCCACCATCACTTACACTGTACAAGTCAGATTCATAGTCGTACGAGTTTGCGTATGAGTTGAAGTATTTCTGACCTGGCTATTGAGGAGACTTGGATAGAGTTTTGGGATTCTCAAGGACTGTTGGATTTCAAACACGGTTCTCACTAAGGTTCCGCCCGCACTAAATTTCCAAAGGTCCGACTTAAGCTCCAAACTTTGATTTTGCGAAGACAAGTTTGATAATCAAATAAAATCCAAGTTCTTCTTTTTCTTTTCTTTCTTTTCTCTTTGCACTTATTGCATAAGTGTTTGCTAGGGACTAGCAAAGGTAAAGTATAGGGGGGTGATGAATCCACATTTCATCATCTTTATTCTATCATTTTGGCACCAAAAACCCTAGCAAATGCCTGTAAATAGCATTAAAATCACCATCTTAGCATCCATGCATGTGCATCACAATAGTGTATAAAATACTGTAATTAAGGCCAAAATTATAGAATAAATAAAGAAAAGAAAAAGAATAAAATATTGTAAATATTTTATGACCCAAACCCCCGAGACCTAGGCATCTTGATGAATAGGTCGACAAGGAATAAAGTAGGGGGAGATAAGGTCAAGAATACATATAAAATACCTATATATATTTTTTTGTTCATTCTTTATTCATTTTGGGACCTATTTTTGGTTCCACTTTTTATACATCAAATAAAGAAACTTTGTACATGAAAGTTGTAGATTATTTAATAAAGAAAAATACAAAATTGATTTCACAGAAAAATAATATACAGATAAAAAGTTATGGTCTGAATAAGAATCCAGAATCCCAACTTCCCAGACCCGTATCTTACAAATAAAAACTCCAAATGCAGCGTATTCACCTTTAATTGTATATATAAGAAAATAAGCTAATTAATGGCGGTGGTTTCGCATTTGGCGGAGCTACGGTTTGAAAGTTGAGTTTTGGACCCCTATTGTACACCTATACTGAATAAAATATTCAATTTATTCTTTCTTAATTAAATATTAATGTTTATATTTTTATAATTATGTAAATATTACTTATAATATATATGTGCATTAAAATTAAAATAAAATGCAAAGAAAATACAAAATAAAAATACTTGTACAAAGAATACATAGGTATACTGCCTATACATATACCTATACAAAACACTCTTAGATTTTATTCAATATACAAAATACTTCAATAAAATAAAATAAAAATATATTTGTGTATATAAAAGTATGCTATAATTTTATAAAATACTAAATAAAAATAATAAAATTAAAATACTCAAAATAAAATTAAAAGAATATAAAACATAGGTATTATACCTATATAGGGTTAAAAAGGTAACTTATAAAAATAGAACTCATAAAAATAATTAAAATTCAGAATAAAATACTACATAAAATAACTAACAATTTTTATTTAATAACCATGATTTAATTCGACCATTTAATATTTTAAAATGAATTAATAAGAGGATTTTCCAGGGTTTTTCCTGGTTGGTCCACGTGGACCAACCAGGTGCAAACCCTAGTTGACCCCGGTCAACTAGGTGCCCTAGCCCTGTACCTCCGTCAGAAGCCTCGTTTTCTCCCCGCATTCGCGGATTTTTCGAGGCGTCAACTTTCATCCTTTCACGATACCATCTTCTGCAAAGTTCTCCACCTACCATCCCTCTTGCTCGCCCTGTGATTGCATCGGACTATGAATCACTGTGGCGCAAGATTTCTCTTGATCTTTGGGACCCTGCAGCTCAGGGTCAAACCAAATAAAAGGAACCCCCAATCTTGCGACTCTAATTTGAACACCTTTCGGTCCACCCCTCGCGCCTCTTTTGTGCTCCAGAGCTACCTGGAGGTGACAGCTCCGACGTGGGCTCTTCAGCCAAGGCTCCCGAGGCCGGAGGTGCTTCCCCTACCTCCCGCGAAGTCGCTGGTCGAGGTTCGCTCCTCCCTCTGGTTCCGGCCATTGAGGGCTCACCCCGCTCATTTCTTTGCGTCATTTTATTCCTGTTAGCCTAAGGTTCGAAAACCCCCAAAAAAATTCGAAGTTCAATCGATCCAATCGCCGAATAAAGCACCGTGGCCGGAGCGCACCTCCGGCCGTGCGTCCCCATCTCGACTCGAGCATCCCCGAGTCCATCCAAGGGTCCAGGCACTTTGCCCTGGACCCTTTGACCATTCTTGTAGGTCAAAGCCGAAGTGCAGATGCCTGGTGGCGAGTTTTGAAGCTCGCCGGAGCCAACGAAGCCCTCCAGCTCCGCCAGCCACCAGCGAGCACCACGGCCTCCGCCGTGGCTTTTTGACGCCCCTGGGAGATAGGCGACGACCAGAGGAGGCTCCAGCCTAATTTTGAAGCTCAGAAGCCATCGGAGTCGGCCGGAGGAGCTCGAGGAACTTCGCACAGCCGGAGCTCCGCCGTGTTCTTCCAGCCGTCTTCGCCACCGTCCGATCAGGGCGCCTCCTCCAGATCAGCAGCAACCGTTGGATCGTGCCCCGCCTCGACCGTTGATCTTCCCCCGGAGATCTAATCTCAGCCGCGGATCCACGAACCGTCATCGGCCGTCCCCGTGCCGCCACGTGGATAAGTGGCACGCTCCCCGCCGCTGGATCGCGCTCAGCTGCCAGCCGTTGGATTTGCACCACGTGTCACCTGCGGACCGCCCCAGCGAGGGTATTTTGCATCTACACCCTCGCGCCTTTTGTATTTATTATTTAGTATTTAAACTTTCGTCTGTAGTGTAAAAACTTTGGTTTATTTGCACAAACACCCCCGTATTTTCTATATTCACATCTAAGTCCCCCGCCACGTCACCTCACGTGACCTGTACACGTGAGGTGTGGGCATTTTGCAGAGGGACCCTCGGTCGTTTGTGTATTTTGTTTTAGTACCAAAACAGTGACGTCAAGTGTTATATGTTTGGATATTTTGCAAGTAAGCCCCCAGGGTTTTGAGATATTACATTTCAGTCCTCGCCAAGCGCGTGCAAGTCACGCGCCCTGGTGGGAAAATTTCTAGGACCCCCAGGCGGGTTTTGTAATTAGATTTTGGAGCTATAAATTGAGTATTCAGTTCAATATTTTGTGGAAATTTGCATGTATGCCCTGGATGTTTGATATATTGCATATACACCCTTGCCAGGCTTGTTTATGGATTGGATGCATGTTCTAATTATTTAACCCTTCATTTACCTCCAAAAATTCTAAAATTTTGAACTTAAGCTACTGGATACTTGTATTTTGACGGCCTAATTTTAGTTTTTGATTTTATTCTATTTTCATATTTATTAAAAATCAAAAACTTGCTTTTTATGCACTGTCTAGCTTAGAAAATACCAAAAAAATATCAAAACACTTCGAAAAATTCTAAAAAAATCACCTAGTGTCTATTTTATCCTATATTAGTGTCAGTCCAAAAATCATTAAAAATCTCAAAAGAAAAACACTAAAAATTTAAAAAGACTCAAAAACTTCAAAAAAATATATAAATTCAAGGAAAACTCTAAAAAATATAAACTCAGGTGCTGTTTGTTCCTCATTTTAGTCTGTTTATTTGAAAATTAGTGTGAAAAATTTTAGTTATTGGTTGCTATTTTTAAATCTCATTTTACTCACAGCCAGCTTCTTTTGCACTGTTTTGACTTATTTCAGTATTTAAAAATACTAAAAACACCTTGAAAAATCCCCAAAAATCACAAAAACAGTAGAAAATCATAAAAATATCAAAAACATTTTATTTCTGAATTTTTTAAAATTTTTACTTAGTTTTATAAATATTTTACCTTGTCTTTTATTCCATTGTCTTTAAATTCCAATATTGAAAAAAGAAAAAAGAAAAATATAAAATATAAAATTTTAAAAATCAGAAAATCAAAAATCAAAATACAAAATTAAAAATTAAAATAAAAAAAATTAAAATTGAAAACCCACAAAAATTTATTTGCTTACTTGCTTAGTGTAGACATATCACACACACACTTGAGCACAATTTTTGAATTACCCTGTTTGCTCCCTGTGTTCGAACTCTCTACATACTTGCACCTATACATCTTTTATGTAGAGTTAAAAATAAATTTTAACTCCACATTAGTTCTAATTTATTGATCTTTAGTGTGGGTTAATTGTTGATTAATTTCAGAATTTGTGTGGTCAAACACCGACTATTGACTCGCCTTGTGAGTCGATACAACCACACCGATTTTTGAGATTGTCAACCCTCATCGACACAACACTCCAGCGGGATCTAGGTTACCCTCATTTTGCCCTTGACATCCAGCAAGCTCTCAGGACCCTTCTCGCATTCAAACGAGCACAGAGGAGAGTTTGAAGCCTCACTGATGCCAAGTCTCCTCACCATTGTTTGTGGAGGAGGAAGGAAGTAGCCGTGAGGAGTAGCCACCATTGGATCTTTAGATCCTATTATTATCATTCGATCTGAGCCTCCCGCTCAGACTCGCAACCTCGAGTTCTACTAGGCCTACACTGAAGCACATGAGAGTACCACACTGCCCAAGCCTCCACACCACGTGAGCCTAAGGACCACATGACCGTTGCACATGCAACACCTGGGTATTTTGCATCTGAGCCCTAATAGCTCCCATATATTCTATAAATACACTTATTTCGAGGTTAGTTACTAGATAAGCCCATCGACTCTTATAAATTGCATTTTAGTCCTTTTTGGACCTTCTTGAGATATTTTACGTATTTGTATTTTTTGTTTCATTGCATTTAGGCCTATGGAAATAAACCTTAATAACTTTTGCACTGATATTCTAAATTGAATGAAATTGGTCTCTTTTTAAATTTATCTTCGCGCACCTTAATTTGTTATAAATTAATATCTGATGTGATTTGTGAATCCTGAATTATAAATTAGAGAAGCTTGCTGATTAATGGACCTTGGTTTTAAGAATTATTGATGCATCTTAGTTGTATTCAATACATTAAATTAGATATGATTTTCTCAATTAATTTGGAAATTAATTAGGAATCTAGATAATTTATTTTAATCATTCAGAACCTAATTGATTGTGATTATTCATTGAATGAATTAGTCTTATTCTAAAATCTTTACATCGATACATTGAATGAAATGTGGAGCTTACATTGATCATTTTAAGAGCTATTTAATAAATTGGATATTGTAATCGAGATTTAAATACGTAGTTTAAATTGTGTTTTTTGTGTTGTATCATGTGTAATGCATTGTGTCATTTTATAAGCATCATTGATTAATTTTCATATTAAACCCATAAAATCATTCATGCATAGTGTTATGCAAAATTAACCTATATATCATTATATTTCACTTAACCTATGTATTTAGACCCTAATTTAAAATAACCTAATTAATCATATCCTTGTGTGCGATGCTTGACTTATCCAGGTATAAAATTTAGCCGAGCCACTCTTGGTGGAGATTATTTAGCCCGGTTCTTATACATTGTTAACCAGTCGTATTATAATATGATACATTTAACTTAGTTGGTCAGCGATTCATTAGAAAGCTGACCATTTATCATTGGTGATGGCATACAATTGATTAAATAACAAGAAATAAGGTCAGTATCTTTGCATTATGCATTAGGAGCATAATAATAAACATGTTGGGTGTGAGGAATGTCCAAGTGTGATGTTTTCTCTCAACGATCCGATTTGGTGAGAGGTGTAAGGACATGAGATTTGATAATATAAAGTATCCGATAACATCCACAACTTAAGATTTATTGCTTAATGAAACACCCATGCAATATGTGATAGTCATCCACAAAATCATTTAAAAGTGACAGCGCTATAGCTTTTCTTGGACACTAAACATCAAAATGTATCAACTCAAAACAAGAACTACTATCACAAGGAGGTCAAAAATGGAAACTAGAATGATGATGCTTCTCTAATTGACAAACCTCACACTAAACCTTAATCTGAGAAAAGAGAACAAAGTAAGAACACGATATATCTTCTAAAGAGAAAGATGTACAAAATGCAAGTGTTCAAGTAAGCATAAGCATGACTTGTTAGTGCATCAGAAATTCCTGTAAAAAGAAGATTATCGTATTCTATAGAGATCACCTTTCTTATGGCCCCAACGTTGGAAATTTGTCCGAAGTCGTGTCAATCCACAAGGCGGACAGACAGTCGCTGATGTGACCTCAGATGAAATCCTCGGTTAATCAACAGATAACCCACAATATGAATAAAGCAATTAAATCTCAAAAATGTGGAGTTAAAATTTATTATAACTCTACATGCATAAGTGTATAGGTGTAAGCATGTGTAGAGCTCGAACACTAGGAGCAAACGGGAGGAGGAGGCAAAATACAGTGCGCAAAAATTTTGTCATGCATCTCTTGTCCATTTTATTGTTTTTGTGGGTTTTTATTTATATACATATTATTTTATTTTTGATTTTATAATTTTTTATTTGATTTTTAATTTTCTGATTTTGTATTTTCTTTTTATATTTTATCTTTTTTTATATAAACAATATAGCATATATAAGGCTTATACATACAATGTATAGTAATATAGTTATAAATACCACTAAATATAGACAAAATTCAAAAAATATATTGTTTTTGGATTTGTATATTTTTCTAATATTTTTGTATTTGTCCAAAAATTTTTGCTAATTTTTATGTATTTTTAAAGTTAAAAATATCCCAAATATGGGATTAATAAATAAACTAAAATTGATTTGGGTTTTAAAAATAATAAATAAGTCCCAAAATTACCCAAATTAATTTTAAAAGATAAATATATATATAATTATAAAATAAAAAAATATATTTTTGGTATTTTTGTAGAATTTTTATATTTTTTGTTGGATTTTGGAGCTTTCTGATTTTTTAATTTTCTTTTACTATTTTTAGGGGTTTTTGTTTTCTGGACTCAATAAATATCAAAATATACCAAATATAATTTTTTTGGAATTTTTCAAAAGGTTTTTATATTTTTTGGTATTTTATAATTTGAACATGGATTATTTAGGATCCTTTTTAATTTTAATAAATAGATTAATTGCAAAAAATGCAAAGTGGACATGTGACCTGAAAGTATAATGCATGGAACATCTAATCCTATTTTTGTGGGTTTTTAGGAGTAAGCAAGCTATTTTTAATAAATAGAGAAAAGCTACAAAAATACATGACCTAGCAGGGGCATATGTGCAAATAAAATAAACTTCAGGGGCACAGATGTAATTTACCCAACGTAATAAAAAATATTTAAATTTTAAAGACTAATTTACAATATACAAAAATATCAGGGTTTACTTTGCAAAATTTCCACCATCACATGGGGACTGCACACGACGCTGGTAGGGACCCAAGTGTAAATACATAAAGATCATGGGCTTAAATGCAAAATGGCCTATTTATTTACAGCGTAAACTTTTATTTACAGGACTAATTATTAAATACAAAAAGGCGGGGGAGAGTATGCAATTTATCCCTAATACGGCACGATCAGACGGCGGTGGAGTTTTCACTTGACACGTGTCGTGTCCTCGTCGCACGATGATGATTGGGCGATGGACGTCTATGATTAGATCACCGGAGAAGATAAGACAGTCGAAGCGAGGCTCCATCAGACGACTGGGATTAAACTGGAGCGGGGAGCTCCACCGGATGACAACTGCTCCCCATGAAGAATGGGGAAGAAAGGCTTCTTCCCCGAGCTTCATCCTCGATTTCCTCCCTCCTCAGGCATTCTTTTTCGACGATGATAGGCTCTACACGTACAGGAAGGTAGTTCGCAGCTAATGGTGGTCGAACGGAGGTCCGCGAGGCTGTGTAGAGACCTGGCGAGCCCGGTTAAGTTTGAAGCTCCAGAAACCTTCTCTCCTGCAAAAACCGACTCCCTTTGGAGTCCTTGGCCCTCCAGACCTTGCATGAAACTCAACAAACAAAACCAAGGGACTGGAGGCTCTTATTGGATGAAATGGATGGAAAATGAGCTCGACGGAGGTCTCCGGCGAGGGTGGTGGAGGTGGAGACCTGATCTCCAAATCCAGTGAGGATCTAGGTGAGCGTGGATGCTTGAGGTGAATGGAAGCGCGAGGGGAATGGAATGAGGGCGAAAATGATGGTCGAAGATAGTCGGAGCATGGTGAAATGTCCGTTGGAGTGGAGCTCCGGCGAACTACGAAATGGTTAATTATGGCTAATCCTAAGGCCTAAATGCTAAACTAATGACGTAATTAAGAAGCTAAAATTAAAATCTACCTAAAATAATTGAAAGGTGTAGCTCTTACCTGACCGAATCCAAGGAGTAGAGACATCGCCAGAGCACCGCCGTGGGTGCACCTCCTCCATCCTTGGCCGTCGTGGAGCTTAGGGGACCTCCCCCTGTCACGGAGATCCGCGCTAGGCCAAGCCCAAGGGATTTAGGACTAGGAAAATGACCAAATTTGATAATGGAGGTGGAGGTTCTTATTTATAAACATATGAGCACCCTTATTTGACCAGGCGATAGCAAGGAATCGACAATATGTACAAGGTATCTAAGGGTTGGGCGTGTATGTTGGATGATCAGAGATTATTTCTTGTGAAGGAAGCATCCGCGATAGATGGATGGAACACCCAGGAAAAGGGGCGGAAGATCGGGGAAAAGATGGGCTGCGTCAAATCAAAAGCAGAGGGGGAGTTGACTGCGGTCAACATTTGACGCGCCCTGATTGGGCCACCTAGGCCGCTAGGCGACAAAACATCCTAATTTATTACAAAATATTTAATTAAAAATAGAAAATGATTTTATTTTTTTGAGTATAAAATAAAAAATGTTTATTATTTTATGTAGTATTTTATTATAATTTTTATTTATTTTTTGGCTTTATTTATTAGTTATTAAAATTTATTAGTGTATTTATATGTATATTCATTTATGTTTTGCACATTTTTTGTATATTTTATTTTATTATTTTATCCTTATATTTTATATATTTACAACTTATTTTTGTGAGTATAAATATATTTTTATTTTACTTTTATGATATTATTTATATACTTAAATAAATAGATATGTATATTATGTTGGTATATTCATAGGTATTTTACCTATGTTTTATGTACATCTTTTTATTTTAATGTATTTTGTTGAATTTTATGTTAGTTTTGTATTTTTAATATAATAATATTTACAATATTATAAAAAATATAAAGAATAAAGGAATGAAAGAATATATTTCCCTTTTATTTATATACATATGACATAGGTATTTTGTCTATGTATTCTCATAGACTTGTTTTATTTTGCATTTTCCTTTTGATTTTATTCTAATTTTAATATGCACATGTGTTATAAATAATATTTACAAAATTATAAAAATAAGAATTTGTAAAAATAATAAGGGATGAATAAAATGAATATTTTAATTGGTAGAATGTACAATAGGGGTCAAAAACCTAACTTTTACACAATAACTCCAAAAACTATAAAACCATCACCATTAAATAGCTTATGAAAAGTTATATACAATTAGAGGCGATTTTAATATATTTTGAGTTTTTATTTGAAAGATATAGGTCTGTGAAGTTTGGTTTCTGACTTTTTATTTTGTGTATAAAATGGACACTGTGAGTCATAGAACTCGGTTCAAATCACCTCAATAGCGAGGTCAGAACTAGCCTACGTTATACATAAACCCTTATGACTATGAAGCTGACTTGTACATGTAAGTGATATTGGCTCTCCCCAACTGAAATGACAAAGAAGTTGACTTCTCCAAAATGACAACCCAATGATTTCCCAATCCAGCACTCTCTCCTCGAGCAGGGTATTCCCTTCTAAGTTCAAGTGGCATCCAACTCAAGAGGAGGAGGTGAAGGAAAGAATGGATGGTAGCCAGTGTAGCTACCTATCCTAGGATGCATGACCAGTGTAGTCAAGTCATCCAACTGCAGGCTCACATGGTATAACTTTGATGCTCAAGCTTGCTTATTGACTATACAATATATATACATACTCCGGCAGATATTTTATTTTATTTTTCAAGCCTGTCCATTTTTTTTGGAGTTTTTATGTGACACACTATTTATAGAAGCATTTACATAAGGATTTTTTCCTCTTGAGCCAGAAGACTATCCCTCTTTTGAAGCTTTATTGCAACCCACACTCTCCTGTCATTTAACTTCATTAGAACTGGACCATGTTGGGGTGTACTTCCCTCCCTAGACGAGGACGAATGTTTCCACCCGTGTGCGTCTCAGACTAGCAAATCCAACCCCCTCACCACTCCAACTGAGTTGAGCCAAGTGAAAGGTGAAAGTGTCAAAGTTAGGTCACGGCCGACAAGAGTCATGCGTGCGTCTCGAAAAGTTCTAGTTAGTCAGTTGAGGTGACTTGAACCTAGCCCTGAGTCTCAAAAAATTAAGTCCTATTGGACCTGAAGTACCTTAAACCTAATTCCCATAAAGTTCCAGTGCGATTAAGTGTAGTAAGGTCCAACTAAGCTCCAATCCTCGACTTTATTGGACTGGTTCAATCATCAAGCTCTATCAAAGAATATGAATGATATGCAAATGCTATGTACAATGCAGAAAGAATGATGCAATTTTTCAAAGAATTTTGAAAGTAAAAAGAATTTTCACACAAAGAAAAACACATAAAGTATGAAATATTTACATCTATTTGCAAGGGCGTGCTTCTTTTTATTTATTTACAAGAATTAAGAATTTAAAGGATTTACATGTTTTAACAAAGTGACTTATTATGTGCATATATACAATTGATAAAGAATTTTATTTTGATTATATGTTTTTATTTTTAATGATGCATTTATTCCTCAAATTTATTTGAAAGAAAATTTTGAAAACTATAGTACAAAATAATTTTTGCAAACATTTACAAACATTTGAAAGCCATTTTGCAAAGATTTTTCAAACAATATCCTATATTTTTCAAAATATTTTTACAAAACAATTTTCCAAATCATTTACAAATAGATTTTCAAGTCTTTTATTTCACATAAAGAAAAGAATTTTTGCAATTCAAAATATTTTTACAAATGTTGAAAATATTTCACAAAAAGTTTTCCAAACGGGTCACGCCATTTTTCAAATCATTTTGTGAAAATATTTTTAACATTATTTATTAATCAGTATATACAAAATTAATTTAAGAAATAAAAAGCATTATTAATTGATTTTTAATGAATTATATAGTGTTTTTAGCCATATTTATTGATAATAATACGAAACTATTAGTTATGGCTAAAATATATACAGAGTATATACGAGCCCCTATACTTAGCATGAGTTATGTCCTCATAGATCGAAGAGAAAAAGAGAAGAAATAACTCGTACTGAGTATAGAAAAGCCTATAGTACAACGACTGAAAGAATAAGAAATGAAAGAATAAGAGATAAATGAATAAGAAGGTGACCATCCCCCTATACTTAGGATCAAGTAATCGTAAGTATAGCAAACTGTACCAATCACAGGGAGGGTCAAGGGTGGGAATAAACAGATCACAGCTTGAGCTGTCTCCTCCTATACTTAGGGTGAGATATCCGTAAGTATAGCAGAACAAATCAACAAGAAAGGAGGCAGTGGAGAGCATCAAAGAATGAATGAATCTGGGGTGCACACCTCCTATACTTAGGACAAAGTACGTCCTGAGTACAGGAAACTAACAAAAAGGAGCGACACATTTTCTAGATAAAGAAAATGAAAAGGTAAAGAAGAAAAGAAGAAAGCGAGATATATACAGATAGATGAAAAGATCGTAGAGAATGTACGTATCACCCCATGTACTTAGGGTAAGAGCTCCCTAAGTATAAGCAACGACATGAGTGATGAAACAAAATGAAGGAAGAACAACATGGTGTGTACCCCCTATACTTAGGACAAAGTACGTCCTAAGTATAGTCACACATATATGGCAAAGGATCTGGGATTCACATAACATACAGGAGACATAATGAATGAAAAACAGAACACATATATACAAAAGGGTATAGACGGGTGAGGTATAGGATGATATCTGACAAGTGAATACCGTACTCTCGTCATCATCTCCCTGTGAGAATGAGGACACAGTCAGACAGTGAAAAGACACCCAGATATGCACTTAAGTGGGTTTCGGCTACCGGGGCCAAAGAGATCGAAAGCTAAATCAGGGACCGGTTAGTGAAAGCAGGACATCGGCTCATAAGGAAGGAATATGATATCATAGCCGATACTGTAAGACTTAGAGGAAGAAGGAACAGTACAGACTCCTCCAAGTACATCAAGGTCTCAGAGAGATATAAAAGTGTAGAACATGAGACTTTCCTAATGCAGTGGTGTGATATCCAGTGGTCATATAGTTAGAAAAGCAGAAGAACACATCGAATGTCACAAGACATAGCTCCACCCTGCGAGGGTCCTCAAGGTGAGCAGGATCAGAGAATAATCAGAAGAACGGCTCCGTGCTCCAACAGAGAGAAGACACAACCAGGGAGGAGAATGAACACCAAAATCAGTAGACCCGACTTCGTGCCCCTCCAGAAAGGAAACATTAACAGTGAAGCCGAGCACCTAAAATATGATGTACCCTCTCGCAGATAACCCTGGGGGAGTAATACATGCTAGTCAACGAATAATCAGAATAGAAGCTCACCCTTGCAAGGGTCGTCAAGGTGAGCGTACTCAAAGGAGTCAAACGGAATGGTCTCGGTAGACGACAGATCGTCTACTAGTAGAAGAGACCAACATATCAAGAAAATGTGACAATGTCCCGCAGACAACTCTCGGGGAGCGTACTGCCAACTAAGCATCGAATAATCAAAGAAAAATGGCACGTCCTTGCGAGGACTGTCAAGGAGAGAATACTTAAAGGAGTCTAGTCAGATGGATCCCAAGATCCAACAGATCTGATAAACCATAAAGAAGCGGGGACCGGAGGATAAATCAGATGACTCGGTTCCGTGCTCCCACAAATAAGAAACACAATCAGAAAGGGGAATCAAATGTAAAGAAAATGTAGCATTTTCCCGTAGATAGTCCTCGGGGAATAATGCAAGCTACGCAGGGAATAGACAAATCAGATCTCATCCTTGCAAGGGTCGTTAAGGAGAGAGGGCTCAAAGGAGCTGGATCCATCAGATGGATTCTAAGGGGTGGTCTCGGTAGATGATAGACCATCTACCAGCAGAAGAGACCGTAGATCTAGCAAGGTGTCAGTCTCTCGCAGAAAACCCTCGGAGAGCTTTATGAACTAGGCATGGAATAATCAGAAACAATGGAGCTCATCCTTGCGAGGACCGTCAAGGAGAGAAGACTCAAAGGAGTCCATGAAATTGGCCTCGTGCACCTACAGATCGGGTACACAATCAGCATGGAGGCCAAACAATCAAATCAGACGATTCAACTCCATGCTCCAATAGAAAGGCATCACAGACAGTGAGTAGAATCGAGTATAGAGGAAGTGTTGCATCCTCCCGTAGATAGTCCTCGACGAGATGATGCAAACTAGGTCAATCAAGACATGGGATTGCTGGCATCAAATCTCAAATCCTCAAAATAAATCAATCAATCATTCCTCAGGAGGGCATAAGATCGTGTGAGGGGTAAATAATCAGGTTGATCATGGTATGTCCCTAAAATCAATTAAATGTAGCTGAGATGACACACAAGACAATCAGGAAACCTTAAAGTGAAGCAGGAGATCGGGGATTGGTCACTCAAGAAGATGAGAGACATCATGTGGGTTCTACACACCATTGCTCTAAAGTCCGAATCAGAATAGTTCATCAGTCCTCAAAAATCGAGATGGTTGGAACCGCAAAATATGTCGATCATTCATATCTCATGAAGCCATCATCGAATCATCAAATTATGTCACATCTTCAATCCGGTGTGTGGGATCAAAATCATCAAATAATAATCTCACCTAATAATCATGCATCATCAAAGTCCTCAATAAGCTCCTATGCACATATCGAACATCAAATCCACCAAGAGCAAGGTATTAATCTCAGCGCCCTCGAAACATGCACGACTTACTCCAATAATCAATGTATGTTAAAATCCTTGATGCAGGTGATACCTACCAGCTCAGCAATCCCAGGTAATAGAAGAGATGATACGGGGGATACGAGGAGGGTGGGCAAGAAGAAAAACTGCAAGATCCGACGAAGATGATTGAGCTCTAGAGCCAATATCACGACTCAATGCAAATGAGGAGATATATGTATAAGAGAGGTAGAGAGACTCAAAGATGAAAAAGGATATCTCACACGGACGGGAACTACAAAACTCAAAGAGTGAAAATGCAGATGGACTCCAAGTCACAATCAATACACAAAGCAAACACCTTGATTCACCTTACTCAACACAGTGAAGACCAAGATGTGGTCTTTTTATCTTGTCGGTTTTAGAGTTAGGTGATCATCACAAAGTTGTACACACCGCAGACAGGCTTGGGATTTGGGCACTAATCCTTAGCGTGTACGTAGGAATAAAAAGGCACATAGAAGGAGGGGGTCGCTCTCCCCAATACAAGGAATCCATTACATTTTATTTTAAGGGTCAAGTAGAGTTAGCAGTCCCAATTTTATTTTGGCTATCACTTTTTTTGATTATTTTTCAATGCACGTACCTAACGATTCTCCAATTCTTTTTAACATCCTAGGTGAGCAAAATCAGAGGGAGAAGATCGGAAAATCTATGCAAGTCGGAAATTGATGATGCATGCAAAGTAAGAGGACTTACGGTGCTTCCCATCTCTATGCATGCGAGATGCATAACAAAATTGAAAACCTATGCTATATGAGATGCAATCCAATGAAATTGCCCTACGATAGTAACAACTATTATCGTGAAGCATAAAATGCTAACTATTCAGAAGCGAGATCCTAAAGTCCGATCTCTAAAGTGCATTGGTGTCTTCCATAACAGATCCTGCATGCACTGTATAACACTTTTCTCGGCGCTCGATCTCAATTCCAAATAAATAAAAATTATTATTTGACTAAGTTGAAGCACGGGTCTATAGGTACATGCAAAATATATTAGGGGCTTTGGACCTTAATCTATTGATGAGTCGGTAATCCGAGCGGCTAAGGAAGATAGGTATCAATGGTCGTTGCGACATCAACCCCTCGAGTCAGACTCAACGAGAAAATCGAACCACCAAATAATAAATCAATCAATGAAATCAAGCAGCGGTCCTCGCTATTTCTTTAACCTGGTATAGCGACCAGGATCGGACACAAGGAGAACGACTTGGCCAAGACGGCCTACGAAGTAGTCAAAAGTGAAAATTAATAGAGTATTTTTGGTGGATTTTTAAATGTTTTCAAATGTTTTTGTATTTTTAGTAATAAGGAAAATATAAAAATAAAGGAAAAAGCCAACAAACCACTATTTATAAAACACAATAAATAAAGCCAAAAATTCAAATAAAATTATTTTTATGTTTTTTTAAGTGTTTTTGGTAATTTTCTGGGAATTTTATAATTTTTAGTCGATTTTCTAAAAATCAAGAAAAGGGAACATAGTGGATCAATGTGCAGCCAGATTTGAAAGGCTAATTAAAATATCTAATTAGCCTCGAAAAATCTGAAGACAACTTTTATGAAAACTAGATACAAAAACTAAGCTACAGAAAAAGAGTTTGCATTTTTTTTGAATTTTATAGGATTTTTAAGAATTTTTATAAGATTTTTAGGATTTTGTAATTTTTAGGAGTTTTATAAGTCCAAATGAAACAAAAATTGGACAGAAGCTAGAAAACAACAAAACAATTAAACACCAATTTTTTAGAATTTTTAAATGAATTTTTATATATTTTGTTGATTTTCTATGTTAGATAGTAATAAAAATCAAGGTTTTTGATTTTTTAAAAATAACAAAAAGCAATGAAAATGTCCCCAAAATTTAGGGAAATTTTTACACAGTGGCAGGAGCCACGTATCCAAATTTCATTGGATTTGGATTTGATTTGGTATTTTATTTAATGCAAACAAGGACTACAGCACACATGGACCTACTTGTAATAAAAATAAAGTTCCAGGGCTGAAAGGGTAACACACGAGGAAACTAGAGGGGCATCAATGCAAAATTCGCATGGAATCCACACATGTTCATAAACAGCACACACATGGGTATAAGTGCAATTTCAAAAACTTAAATCTCAATCCAGAACACCCACAAACTACAGCCCGAACAATGCAAATAACCCAGATAGCACGTGCCCAGCACGTGCTTCACATTCACAGGGACCAAAATGTAATTCTAATTTATAAACATGCAAGCCGTAACAACATAGAACTAAAGGACTAGAGATGCAAAATGTCCAAAAATCACGTGTCGACACAAGTGGCTCACACAAGCAGGGACTGAATATCAAATAAACAAAACCAGAGGTCCGAACATGCAAATAACCCAAGAGTGCAAACTTATTTAATAGACTAAATAAAAACTAACTAAAACTGCAGGGGTATGGGCGCAATCACCCAGCCGAGGCGTGTGAGAGGCGCACGTGAGTGCCAGGTGTCGCGCGGTGGATGGCTGCTGGTTAATGGTCCTGATGACACCCCTATGGAAGATCTGACGGTGCTGGTGCAGATGCGAACGTGGTCGTGGTCGAAAATGGACTATGCTAAAGAAGCTAAAGGAGTTACTGAAGGATATGGTTGTATCCTCAAGCGCATCACGGAAGCGTGAGCATCGTATCGAATACGACGTGGAGCGACTAGTTGCACTAGTTGCTCGATGCAGCGGAATTTAAAAAATTTTCTTACGACGAAACCACATGATCCAAGAACACTTCTCGGATCGTTTCGTCTAAACCACAAACAAGTAATAGGATTACCTCTTGAAGCGTGGTTGCGATCGAGTCTCTAAACGAAGAGACCTCCTGTCTCAAGTCCGATCCGACGGAGGAGACGCTTGCGAGCGCGGGGATGAACCGCGTGCTTCTCGCAATCCATGTTGATGATCCAAGCAGCGGATCTCCTGATCTCGACACACGAGATCCGACGTCTTCTTCACGAGCGAGGCGCACCGAAGGAGACGGAGATCCACGAGCAGAAGAACGAGCAGCATAACGACGATGCCGCGGCGATGGAGAACCTCTCCATGGCATCCATGGTGGACGGCCATGAGAGGGAGAGAGGGCTGACCTCTAGAGAGAAAGAGAGAGAGAGAGAGAGAGAGAGAGAGAGAGAGAAGTGTTGTGTGTAAAATAGAGAGCATGGTATGCCTCTCTATTTATAGGGTTTTGGGATCCATGGATCTCAATCCATGTGACATATAAAATCAATGGATGAGATTGATTTATGTCAATCCAATGGTCAAGATTGTTGTTGGTAAAAGCCAACAACTTTTGATTTAAATTTGATGAAATATATCAAATATATATTAACACCAAATTAAATCAACCAAATAAGGAGAGAGAGAGAGAGAATAAAGGAGATCAACCTTCCCCTTTGGAGGGAGGGCAATCTCATGGATTCCCATGAGATTGCACATCTCCTTGATTTTCTCTCTACTTATTTTCCAACAACTATTTGTTGGGATTTTTGTTCACCAAAATAATTCTCAATTAATTTTGAAAATATTGCAATCTTGACATTGGAATATTGTGAATCATATTCACAACCCAAAACAAAATGTAATTTACATTTTCAATTAATTAGACAATGTGTATCCAATACACATTAATAATTAATCTACTAATATAAATTATATTTAACTCTCTCTAATACATTATAAATCACATTTATAATATTTTATGAATAATTGGATATTACTATCCACATTATTCTTATCCATAATAATTAAATCACATTTAATTATATTGGATAACTTATTCTCTTGTGCTCAAATAATATGAATCACATTCACATTATTTACATCTCTGATAATCAAATCATATTTAATTATCTAAGATAACTCTCCTTATAATATGAATCAAATTTATATTATTCATGATAACTAAATCACATTTAATTATCCATTTTCTCAATGCTCGGATACATATATCAACAATAGAATTATCCATGAACTCTTTCAAGGATAATGCGCTTTCTCCGCGAATACTTGGAGATAAGGACAGGGTGATTGTACTGTTCCACGTATAGTGACATGGATATTGAGATCACATCTCAAATCCATATCTCGGGCCTCCCATAGATGCTTGATTAAATCAAGACCGTAAATCTAATCTTCTCATTGAATCTGAATCACATTCAGATCAATGTCCAACATTTGGACTAAGATGAGATTACTTCTCTACTGAGAGGAGTCACTAAAATCCAGACCCGTTTCATCACTCCCTAGGAATGGAAGCGTCATGGTTATACAATCGTTTATGATCACATCACCCTCAGGTATTCCTAATACCTGTACATCCTGCATACTGGAAGACTCAGAATAAACCCGAAGTATTAGATCAACTTTACACTGTCTACTTCAGGGCTTTATCAGTAAGTTTCTCATTCGATCATTGGAAGTCGGTATCGATCATATACTTTCCAAAAGTATATATCATACCTAGGTCTTGATCATATACTTTCCAAAAGTATATATCAAACCTACAAATTCAGTCAAGCTTCTAAAGCGAGACGACCATGCGCATGGAATTTGATTCTTCCAAATATCTCATGAGTGAGCTCATGTCTTCCGGTTCAGTAACTGAACCTGTATGATCCCTTTGAGAGATCGTATTACTCATATGCCCTTATATGCACACCAGCGCGCCGGTGTATAGACCTTGATTAGGTCATCAACCTATTGGTCTGCCAAATGTACATACTCAAACATATAGTAACACATCTGTCTCTGGTCAGAGGATGCGTGCCTGTATCGTGACAGCATACGATATAGGACTTTGGTTATCTCGATCTCGTTAAGTCAACTCTTTGACCTAACTAATCTGACACTTCCGAATCTCTATTCCTATGTAGAGGACCTGCATCAAGAGGTCGGTCAGATATCAGCCTAACTGGGATAGGATTGCCATCTCCTACTCTGGCTGGAGATCATCTCTTAATAATCATTTGACGGTGCTTGACGAGTCCCCAATCTAACTTATTAGATATTCATCTAAGCACCAGCCTCTATGATTCAATAATTGAATCAACAGCTGTATGATCATTAAGATGGCCATGGTACATAACCCTAATTGTACTAAGGGACCTATTATGCAAATTATATACTCTTTATTTCAGATCAAGGAGTGAATTGCAATAACATTTATTGCATAATGGCTCGCCGTGGGCTCGCGTGTCCAACAATATCCCACTAGCCCAAAGAGCCATTAATGGGCTAATCATTTAAACACACTCATGTGACAATCATAGGCTATTTAGAAAATAGCTAGGTAAGCTGATCAGTCACTCTGTTCTCAAGAGACTACGCCAAGTCCTTTTACGGCACTTGCATATCCCCTAGTAACAGTGCTCGCATCCAATGCGAATGTTGCATCTTATGCAACCGATACTCAATTTTGTTATTGTGTCCTTGACATTATACCTCGATTATTACAACCAGTATTTCCATAATCCTTATTAGAATACCTTTATCCCTGGAGATCACTATCTCTAAAGGTATCCAAAGTTAAGACCTTTTAGATCACTATCTATAAAGTCTTAAGTATTTGAAGATAAGACTTTGAGATCACTATCTCAAAGATCTTATCATCTATGAAGATTTTGTTATTACTGCAATCAAGTGTTTTATCTCCATAGTAGGATTAGTAACATTTTACTACTCCCACTGCATGGCAGACATCCGGTATTCGTACACATCCAGCATACACTCAGCTTCTCGTAACTGATGCACAAGTGCAAGCAGTTCTAGCATTCACTTCCTCAACCTTTTGAGGTGCTATCCCTTTAGATAGGTCAGTACCACATCTTAAGGGATGGAAGCCTTTCTTGGAATATCTAAGAATAGAATACGTCCAAGGTGTACTACAAATGTGACAGTCCCAATATCCTCTTCTCTTTGCTTCTGAACAATTTTAGAACTAAGATCTAAGAGGTATTCTTGAGATCATATCTCGAGGTATGGGATTACCAGATTATAAAACACTTATTATTATCATCCTTAGATCATTCCAAATGATTAGGATATTATCTACATTTAGCATGATGAACACAATGGGACTTCTACTAAGCTTCACATGGTTCATCAAGATTCTTACTGAAATCATAACATTTACAATTTCATCAGATCTTATGATCCAACTACAAGAAGCTTATTTGAGTCCAAAGATGGAGCTCTTTAGCTTGCACACCTTGCTTTCCTTAACCACGAAGCCCTGGAGCTAGTTCATATGAATATCCTCAGAGAGGTATTCATAGAGGAATGCAATCTTGACTCACATCATGAAGATGTCATAGTCAAGTTGTGTAGCTATAGTTAGCAATATTCTGATGGGTTAAAGCTAGGTCACTGTAGAGCAAGTCTCATCGCTAGCGATGTCTTCTCTTCGGTGTGTAGCTCATGGCTACGAACCGTTCTTTGAAGGTCTCTACCTTCTCATTAGGTTCCCTCTTTCTTTTGAAGATTCAGTTACATCTTAATGGATCTTACCCATATAGGTGGATCCTCGAGGGTCCATATACAACACTTGTATATGAAGTCTATATTAGACTTTTATTGCTAACATCCATCTATCCATGTCATGATCCTCAGGAGCTTCATCACATGAAGTCCAATCATTTTCACATGGAATACATCCTCAAACTTATTTGAAGAAGTATTAGTGTTTCATCTTCAATTATTCTTTTAGTTTCCGATTTCATGAGCCTCATTATCTTCTCAAGATTAAATGAGTTCCTTTACTTCATTCTATCTTGATTCTTAAGAGAGTCATCCTCTAAGAATCACATTCTCAGAGACGAGATCCTTTAAGAATCTCAAGGTCATAAAGTAGGTATACAATACCATCCTTTATTTTCCTAATGAAGTAGCACTCTCTAGTGCCAGATTCCAGCTTACATGCATGGAACCTTATTAAGTATATAATGTAGTCTCTACTACATATATACCTCTTGAAACTAAGAGATAATTATGCTAGGATTAATCATTGATTAAATCATGTCATACATGATCAATTGTATCTCCCTACAACTTCATTGAGTTCAGGTTCATTAGGAGGATTGAGATAGGAATGATATTCATAAGGTATTTCTTGAATTCATCTAATAGGTACATGCTACCTTGGTTAGATCAAATTCATTTCATCTTCCTTCAAACTTTGGTTCTAAACTAAAATTGTGAAATCTTTGAACATTTCAAAGTTTTCTAAGTGAAGAGAAGAAATCTCATATCACAAATAATCACTAATAGATATTACATATCCATAATGTTTATTCTGACATAGATGATTTACATACATCAATATGTATGAGATCTTGAATACCTTAACATCTTACACCTATCACAAAGAAGGGTGTATTGGACATTTTTACTTTTGAATACAATATTCACAAGTATGTGAGATTTGAATCTTTAGACAATCTAAAGTTTCATGTCTTACTAGTCCATTGATCTCATCAACAGATATATGTCCAAAACATGATGCCAGATCATTGTCAAATGATCTTTATCCTCCTATTGATCTTTAAAGGTTTAATTTTCAGTATCAGAAATCTTAATGAACCATTCATTAATTTTCTAATTTAATAGAGTCCACTAGATTTTAGATTACTATCTGAAATATCTCCATCATAACTCTTTATGATAGATTTATTACAGAATTCATGTTTATATCCAACAATTAGAATAAACAATGAGTGTATTCTAATATCTAGGTCATAGAGACATTCTCTAAGACTAAGGGCTCCCACTGAAAATATGAAGTCTATTGATCTCATGGAAATTGTTGCAACACTTGCATCACTTTCAACATGGATGACCAATAAACCTTAAGATCAAATTTCTAATATTCTAATACATATGCAGCCAATTGCAAGTGTCATCAGAAGATTGAGATACAATTATTAGACTTTATCTTATCAAATAAGTAAGTTAATATCAATGAGTATATGTAGATTAATCTGATGTACTATCTGATTCCTTCTCTAAGGATTCTAGATAGATTTGATAGTCATACTATCAACACGTCAACATATTGCAGTATTGGCATTCATCCAACTCTTTGGATGTTATATGGAAGTCACAGAAGTACAGTCAACTCTTTGATTATACTTCTTGCTTAGGTCCAACCCATGCTTCCACTGCGCTCCCTTTATCTATAAGCAACCATTGCTTAAGACTAAGGATCTCTTATGTTAAATTCAAAAGAATTTAATGTAAGAGCATTTTGACATTTATACATGCTTCACCCAATTCATATAATATGAATATTATGAAGCTTCATGAATGACTAGAGTATAGACAGTAGAATGATGACACTCATCATCTACATCCATTTAAACTCTTAAAACATAGGTTCAGGTAGGTACTCAAACAATTTGAATACATCATCTCTTATAGAGCTACCATTCTACATGATGCAGAGAACCACATCATTCATGATTAAATGTCAAGAGCACATATGTATGCCAGAAAATCTTTATTGATTTTATAAGGATTATTTGATAATTACGATCATCATCGACATGTTACTTCCAAAGTACATTCAATGAGATCAAGACTTATAGAGACATACAAACCCTAGGGTTTTAGTCCTATTGTATTATTATCACTTCTCATTATTATGAGAAAACTTGCACATTGCAACCACATACATTATGTGTCCAATTGCAAGTACAATATCTGGATCAAAGGGTCCAATCCATCATATTCTACTGGTTATTATTGAGTATAACATTGAGTGGGTTTAATGAAGGATTATCTGAAATAAGAAATTTGCATAAACTTATATAAATATATAATTTACTTTGATTTAGGAATTTTTATATCAAAGTTGTCTTGCCATGTCAACAATGAAAGTTCATTCCCTTAATCACTTTCAATGTAAGAGATATACTTACCATTATATCTCAAGCAAGATCTGGGATCTCCTTCCTTATCTTTGTTGCATCCCAATAATATGAGAACCTACAACTCTGATAAAAAGAAGCGGGAACACATTCCGCCTTGCAAGTCCAACTTGCATCTCCCAATTCGGTCTTTAACACCCGGGCCCACCACCCCTAAGGTGATGTTGACCCGTCATTAATTGAACCAACCGTCAACAGGAATACAACTCGCTATGCGCAATCCAATATCGCCCCAATAATATGAGGACCCGATATTGGGGTTACTATGCATACGTCCTTACTCTTTCGAGAAGCGACGAGCCCGATCCAAATGGATCATATGCAGGAGCTGTCACTTCGGACATGCGTCTCCCACATATAATATCTGGCGACAAAACCCTTCGCCTTGACGGGAGACCATGGATGTCACTTATGTGATCCTCCATATCTTATTCAAATTTAATTAATTACTATGAATCATATTCATATAATCAATTCTTCCAAGGGAATTATCAACTCTAATCATATTAGAGTATAATTGGACATAATCAATTCAATCATATTAAATTAATTATCAATCCAATTCAATCAATCAAACTTGATTGTCTTACTTGAATATATATGGTATTATTCTCAAAGTACGTATTAATTCGTATTTTAATAATTAGAAAAATACATCTTAATCCCTCGGACATTATCTCGGCCCTACCCGCTGTCATGGCCAGTACCGGCGGGAGTGGGACGGACCGCATACGTTGCAACCCGCTACCCCAGCGATCCCCGACTAGACACCATATCCACCTCGGGAAAGGATAATGCCAAATTGATTAATTTGTACTTGAGATGATCATCGGTTTTTCAACCGAAATTATACCATATAGTAATCAAAACAATTTTGATTATAAGGAAATTTGCTAGACAAATTCCCAATCCTATTCAAGCAAGAGTTTGATGATTGTGATTTCAATTATGATTTAGATCAAATCTAATCAACTAATTGATTGGGGCCAAGTCAATTAAAGAAATAATCATTCTCTAATATTTCACAAATATTTTCCATAATTATTTCTCGAAATTAACAATTAATTTCATTAATTGACAATCACATGGTTCTTGATTAGGAAAGTAATTTCAGCAGTGACCCCTACTTACTAAAATTAGCATATCTCAATCAATTTAAATCCAAATTAAGCAAAGTCAATTTCTAAAGTTTGCTAATTTGATTTAGAACAGAAACCAAGTGATGTTTCACGCATTTCGAGGCGTCTCTAATCAGTAATTAACTCTTTAATTACGTTAAGATTCGCAGTTCCCGTAACAGTGCATACATGTTCATTAAAATGACCATATCTAGAGCATACGAAATCCGATTTACGCAAACTCAGATCCTATGATTTCTTTATTTAATGGAGAACAAAATCCAAGTGTTATTTTCGTGTTTAAATAATTTAAACAGAGCCGAAAAATTACACTAAACTGATCTGCGAAAATGAAATGCGATAAAACTTTCGCAACCTTAACGAACCCAAATCGTCCTCGGTTAGCGAATCATATTCGAACCCGTCGACCTAAGGCTCTGATATCACTTGAAGGATATGGTTGTATCTTCAAGCGCATCACGGAAGCGTGAGCGTCGTATCGAATACGACGTGGAGCGACTAGTCGCACTAGTTGCTCGATGCAGCGGAATTTAAAAAATTTTCTTACAACGAAACCACATGATCCAAGAACACTTCTCGGATCGTTTCGTCTAAACCACAAACAAGTAATAGGATTACCTCTTGAAGCGTGGTTGCGATCGAGTCTCTAAACGAAGAGACCTCCTGTCTCAAGTCCGATCCGACGGAGGAGACGCTTGCGAGCGCGGGGATGAACCGCGTGCTTCTCGCAATCCATGTTGATGATCCAAGCGGCGGATCTCCTGATCTCGACACATGAGATCCGACGTCTTCTTCACGAGTGAGGCGCACCGAAGGAGACAGAGATCCACGAGCAGAAGAACGGGCAGCATAACGACGATGCCGCGGCGATGGAGAACCTCTCCAATGCATCCATGGTGGACGGCCATGAGAGGGAGAGAGGGCTGACCTCTAGAGAGAAAGAGAGAGAGAGAGAGAGAGAAGTGTTGTATGTAAAATAGAGAGCATGGTATGCCTCTCTATTTATAGGGTTTTGGGATCCATGGATCTCAATCCATGTGACATATAAAATCAATGGATGAGATTGATTTATGTCAATCCAATGGTCAAGATTGTTGTTGGTAAAAGCCAACAAGTTTTGATTTAAATTTGATGAAATATATCAAATATATATTAACACCAAATTAAATCAATCAAATAAGGAGAGAGAGAGAGAATAAAGGAGATCAACCTTCCCCTTTGGAGGGAGGGCAATCTCATGGATTCCCATGAGATTGCACATCTCCTTGATTTTCTCTCTACTTATTTTCCAACAACTATTTGTTGGGATTTTTATTCACCAAAATAATTCTCAATTAATTTTGGGAATATTGCAATCTTGACATTGGAATATTGTGAATCATATTCACAACCCAAAACAAAATGTAATTTACATTTTCAATTAATTAGACAATGTGTATCCAATACACATTAATAATTAATCTACTAATATAAATTATATTTAACTCTCTCTAATACATTATAAATCACATTTATAATATTTTATGAATAATTGGATATTACTATCCACATTATTCTTATCCATAATAATTAAATCACATTTAATTATATTGGATAACTTATTCTCTTGTGCTCAAATAATATGAATCACATTCACATTATTTACATCTCTGATAATCAAATCATATTTAATTATCTAAGATAACTCTCCTTATAATATGAATCAAATTTATATTATTCATGATAACTAAATCACATTTAATTATCCATTTTCTCAATGCTCGGATACATATATCAACAATAGAATTATCCATGAACTCTTTCAAGGATAATGCGCTTTCTCCGCGAATACTTGGAGATAAGGACAGGGCGATTGTACTGTTCCACGTATAGTGACATGGATATTGAGATCACATCTCAAATCCATATCTCGGGCCTCCCATAGATGCTTGATTAAATCAAGACCGTAAATCTAATCTTCTCATTGAATTTGAATCACATTCAGATCAATGTCCAACATTTGGACTAAGATGAGATTACTTCTCTACTGAGAGGAGTCACTAAAATCCAGACCCGTTTCATCACTCCCTAGGAATGGAAGCGTCATGGTTATACAATCGTTTATGATCACATCACCCTCAGGTATTCCTAATACCTGTACATCCTGCATACTGGAAGACTCAGAATAAACCCGAAGTATTAGATCAACTTTACACTGTCTACTTCAGGGCTTTATCAGTAAGTTTCTCATTCGATCATTGGAAGTCGGTATCGATCATATACTTTCCAAAAGTATATATCATACCTAGGTCTTGATCATATACTTTCCAAAAGTATATATCAAACCTACAAATTCAGTCAAGCTTCTAAAGCGAGACGACCATGCGCATGGAATTTGATTCTTTCAAATATCTCATGAGTGAGCTCATGTCTTCCGGTTCAGTAACTGAACTTGTATGATCCCTTTGAGAGATCGTATTACTCATATGCCCTTATATACACACCAGCGCGCCGAAGTATAGACCTTGATTAGGTCATCAACCTATTGGTCTGCCAAATGTACATACTCAAACATATAGTAACACATCTGTCTCTGGTCAGAGGATGCGTGCCTGTATCGTGACAGCATACGATATAGGACTTTGGTTATCTCGATCTCGTTAAGTCAACTCTTTGACCTAACTAATCTGACACTTCCGAATCTCTATTCCTATGTAGAGGACCTGCATCAAGAGGTCGGTCAGATATCAGCCTAACTGGGATAGGATTGCCATCTCCTACTCTGGCTGGAGATCATCTCTTAATAATCATTTGACGGTGCTTGATGAGTCCCCAATCTAACTTATTAGATATTCATCTAAGCACCAGCCTCTATGCTTCAATAATTGAATCAACAGCTGTATGATCATTAAGATGGCCATGGTACATAACCCTAATTGTACTTAGGGACCTATTATGCAAATTATATACTCTTTATTTCAGATCAAGGAGTGAATTGCAATAACATTTATTGCATAATGGCTCGCCGTGGGCTCGCATGTCCAACAGTTACCTGATGATCGTGGTCGACTGGGGAGGAGACGCTGGTTCTCCGATGATCGTCGCCTCGATGGAGCGTTGCCTCCAGAGGCTCGAGCTTCGCCGGCGGCGGAGCACGATGACGAGGGTCACCGGACCTGAGCTACGCACCTCCAAACTCTCTCTCAGACACCCTCCGTACTCGCTGTCACTCGAGGAAGACGATGGAGGTCACATGGATCGAAGGTGGTGGCCGAAGGTGCGTGAAATGGTGGAGGAAGGCGAGACTATATACTGGTGGAGATCTGGCAAAGATGGAGTCAGGCATGGCATGCTGATGCACGGATCCTTAGGACGATCCCCGGACGTGGATCTGTGATGGATCAAGATTAATCGGAGCCCGGAGTTTAGGGAAATGGGTGGCGGATCTGATCAAGAAAAATTGGGGAAATCGAGTCCTTGGAGCAGATCCACGCAAAGTGGTCCAGGGGGGGCATTTGACCGGGGGTCAACATCCCCCGTGGACCAATGGGAAAATCCATTAGTAAATTATTTGAAAAGTCAAAATAAAATAGAAAATGACCTTATTTCCAAATATTTACAAAATAAAAAATATTTATTTATTTTCAAAGTATTTTTTAGTGATTTTTTGTTTATTTTTTTGAAAAATAAATTAGGTATTTACATTATATTATTATTATATATAGGTATGTATACCTATGTATTTTTTATTTTATTTTTAATATTTTATTTATGTACATTTATTCCCATTTTATTTTTATTTATTTACACCATAAAATATGGAATATAAAAAGATTTTTATTGGATTTTTATTACTTATTTACAAGGGGGAAATAAATAGGCCTTTTATTTATATAGGGGTAAAATGTGTATGCCCCCTAGGGGGAGCTAACTTAGCTCCCCCCGCCCCATTTTTAGCGTGTTTTTTTTATTTTTTTTGAAAATAAAAATTATGTAAATTAATTATTATATCCCTATATTATGCCATTCAAATTTCATGCAAAACAGAGACGCCTACGACCTCCATCCAGATGGGGTCGATTTAAAAAATCCTGAGACCGTTAAAAAAATGACTGTCTGGATGGAGGCCGTTGGAGTCTCTGTTTCACATGAAATTTTTATGACATAATATAGGGATATAGTGATGAATATTCACAAAAAAAATTCAAAAAAAAATAAAAAATTGAAGAAAATAGGGGGGGAGCTAAGTTAGCTCCCCCTAGGGGCAGCCCCATTTTCCTCTTTATATATACATGGTATATGTACACTGATGAGAGATTTTTTATTTATTTTAATTTTCTTTTATTTTTTCCATTTTTATTTTATTTATTTTTACAAATATGTACAAAATATAGGTAACACAAATATATTTTTATTTTTAGAAAATAAAATATTTACATAAAGAGGGGTATGTACATCATGTTGAGTCACCCTATTTCTCTCTACTTATTTTATTTTGCGGTCAGGCCCTTGTAGAGCCCTCCCTCGGGTTCAGGTCACTCAATATTTATTCTAAATATTTCCCTCTTTTTTTCTTTATTTTTTTATTCTTTTATTTTTTCACAGAAACATGCTAATTACTAGTATTTACACAATGCATGCCTTTTGTCAATTTATTTTATTTACACAAATATACATGGTATTTTGCACATGTTTTTAGCTAAAATAAAAGAATAAAGAGTGATGAATGAGGATTCATCATCTATCGTCAAGCAATTCCTAAGCTAAGGCTCATTCACACAAAATAATAAAAATAAAATAGAAAGCGAAAAGGAAACATCAAAACTATCGAGGCACCCAAGGGAACAATTCCTTGGGCACTGGACCTCAGAAAGTCAGAGTGTCTAAGAGTCCTATATTATTACATGCCAAGTGTCACTCTCTCACCAAAATTTACACATTTTTTAAGAAAAATGCATAATAAAATGACGCTCAGAAATTATCTCAAAAATTCATCCATGTCTGAATGGGTTGCTCTCTCCTACTGGCTCAGTCAGAATGCCGGCTCCGCATTGCTTGGGTGCATAGGTCCTCCTAAGAGGTCCTTTGTCATACCGTGGTCCCTCGCAACAAATTCAAACAGGGAAGAGTGTCAGACAGTTCACAATATTATCAAATAATAAAGGAAAGAAAATAAATAGATACAAAAATAAATAAAAGAATGAACAAGGGATATACGACAAAATGAAATAATCTCCAACTACGCGACATTGCTCCTCGGCAACGGCACCATTTGATAAACGCAGAATAGTATTCGGTTGTGCGTTCCATACAAGGCGAGAAAGCAGTCAATGCGTTGATCGGCGAAAACCTGGGGTTTAATCAACAGACAACCCACAATATGAATAAAGAAATTAAATCTAAAAAATGTGGAGTTAAAATTCATTATATCTCTACATGCAAAAGTGTATAGGTGTAAGCATATGTAGAGGTCGAACACTGGGAGCAAACGGGAGGAGGAAGCAAAATACAATGCACAAAAATTTTGCCATGTATCTCTTATCCATTTAATTGTTTTCATGGGTTTTTAATTTTATATATTTTTTATTTTATTTTTTTATAATTTTTTATTTGATTTTTATTTTTCTGATTTTGTATTTTCTTTTTATATTTTTATCTTTTTATATAAACAATATAGCCTATATAAGGCTTATACATACAATGTATAGTAATATAGTTATAAATACTTTTAATTATAGACAAAATTCAGAAAATATATTGCTTTTGGATTTTTTATTTTTTTAATGTTTTTATATGTGTCCAAAATTTTTTCCTAATTTTTGTGTATTTTTAAAGTCAAAAAAATCCCAAATATGGGATTAATAAATAAACTTACATTGATTTGGGTTTTAAAAATAATAAATAAGTCCCAAAATTATCCAAATTAATTTTAATAGATAATTAATAATATATAGATAATTATAAAATGGAAAAATATATTTTTGGTATTTTTTAGAATTTTTATATTTTTTATTGGATTTTGGAGCTTTCTGATTTTTTTAATTTTCTTTTACTATTTTTAGGATTTTTATTTTGTAGACTCAATAAATATTAAAATATACCATATATAATTTTTTTTGGAATTTTTTAAAAGGCTTTTATATTTTTTTGGTATTTCATAATTTATTTAGGGATTATTTAGGCTCCTTTTAGTTTTAATAAATAGATTAAATGCAAAAAATAGAAAGTGAACATGTGGCGTGAAAGTACAATGCATGGAGCATCTAATCCTATTTTTATGGATTTTTAGGAGTAAGTTAGGTATTTTTAATAAATAGAGAAAATCTACAAAAATACTTGTTCTAGCAGGGGCATAAGTGCAAATAAAATAAACTTCAAGGGTACAGACGTAATTTACCCAACATAATAAAACATTTATTTAATTTTTAAAGACTAATTTATAATATACAAAAATGTCAGAGTTTGCAAAATTTCCACCTCAGTGGGGACTACACGTGACGCTGGCAGGGACCCAAGTGTAAATACATAAAGATCAGGGGTTTAAATGCAAAATACCCTATTTATTTACAACGTAAACTTTAATTTACATGACTAATTATTAAATAAAAAAGGTAGAAGAGAGTATGCAATTTACCCCTAATAAGGCACGATCGATCGCCGGTGGAGTTTTCACTTGACACGTGTTGTGTTCTCGTCGCACGATGACGATTGGGTGATGGACGTCTATGATTAGATCACTGGAGATGATCCGACGGTCAAAGTGAGGCTCCATCGGACGGCTGAGATTAAAACTGGAGTGGGGAGCTCCATCGGACAACAACTGCTCTCCACGAAGAACATGGAAGAAGGGCTTCTTCTTCGTCCTCGATTTCCTCACTCCTCCGGCATTCTTTTTCGATGGCGATAGGCTCTACACGTACGAGAAGGCATTCCGCAGCTCGAACAGAGGTCCAGGAGGCTATGTAGAGACATGGCGAGCCCGGTTAGGTTTGGAGCTCTAGGAACCTCCTCTCCTGCAAAAATCGACTCCCTTTGGAGTCCTTTGGCCCTCCAGTCCCTGCATGAAACTCATCAAACAAAACCAAGGGACTGGGGGCTCTTATTGGTCGAAATGGATGGAAAATGGGCTCGATGGATGTCTCTGGCTAGGGTGGTGGAGGTGGAGACCCGATCTCCAGATCCAGTAAGGATCTAGGTGAGCGAGGATGTGTGAGGCGAAGCAAAGCGAGAGGGGAATGGAATGAGGGCGAAAAAGGTGGTCGAAGACAGTCGGAGCACGGTGAAATGTTCACCGAAGTGGAGCTCCGGCGAACTACGAAATGGTTGATTACAGCTAATCCTAAGGCCTAAACACTAAACTAATGACATAATTAAAATGCTAACATTAAAATCTACTAAAATAATTGAAAGGCACAACTCTTACATGGCCGGATCCAAGGAGCAGTGGCGTCGCCGGAGCGCTGTCGTGGGTGTACTTCCTCCATCCGTGAGCCACCGTGGAGCTCAGGGGACCCCCCTGTCACGGGGATGCACGCTAGGCGAAGCCCAGGGGCTTTAGGACGTAGGAAAATGACCAAATTTGAGAATGGAGGCGGAGGTTCTTATTTATAGACATACGTGCACCCTTATTTGACCAGGCGATAGCAAGGAATCGGCGATATGTACAAGGTATCTAAGGGTTGGGCGTGTATGTTGGATGATCAGAGATTATTTCTTGTGAAGGAAGCATCCACGATAGATGGATGGATCACCCAGGAAAAAGGGCAGAAGATAGGGGAAAAGATGGGTTGCGTCAAATCAAAAGCAGAGGGGGGAGTTGACCGCGGTCAACATTTGACACGCCCTGATCGGGCCACCAAGCCCGCTAGGCGACAAAATGGCCTAATTTATTACAAAATAATTAATTAAAAATAGAAAATGATTTTATTATTTTTCGAGTATAAAATAAAAAATGTTTATTATTTTATTTAGTATTTTATTATGATTTTTATTTATTTTTTGGCTTTATTTATTAGTAGTTAATTTTTATTAGTGTATTTATATGTATATTCATCTATGTTTTGCATATTTTTATTTTTTTTGTATATTTTATTTTATTATTTTATCCTTATATTTTATATATTTACAAATTATTTTTGTGAGTATAAATATATTTTTATTTTATTTTTATGATATTATTTGTATACTTAAATAAATAGATTTGTATATCACATAGGTATATTCATAGGTATTTTACCTATGTTTTATGTACATCTTTTTATTTTAATGTATTTTATTGAGTTTTATTTTGGTTCTGTATTTTATATATAATAGTATTTACAATATTATAAAAATATAAATAATAAAGGAATGAAAGAATATATTTTCCTTTTATTTATATACATATATGACATCGGTATTTTGTCTATGCATTCTCATAGACTTACTTTATTTGGCATTTTCCTTTTGCTTTTATTCTAATTTTAATATGAACATGTATTATAAATAATATTTACATAATTATAAAAATAAGACTTTGTAAAAATAATAAGGGATGAATAAAATGAATATTTTAATCTATAAAATGCACAATAGGGGTCAAAAACCTAACTTTCACACAATAAATCCAAAAAATATAAAACCACCACCATTAAATAGCTTGTAAAAAGTTAAATACAATTAGAGATGATTTTGATATATTTTGAGTTTTTATTTGAAAGATATGGTATGTGAAGTTTGGTTTCTGGCTTTTTATTTTGTGTATAAAATGGACACTGTATATTATTTTTGTACAAACTCAATTTTGTATTTTTATTTACATTATTATCTACAATTTTTATATACAAATTCTTTATTTGATGAATAAATAATGAAAAATAAAATAGGTATCAAAAATGTATATTTAAAGAATGAATGTATGGCCCTTATCTCCCCCTACTTTATTCTATTTTTATTCTTTTTTGGCCCTTATCTCTCCCTACTTTATTCCTTGTCGACCAACTCAGTTATTGACTTGGTCTCGGGGTTTAGGGTCATAAAATATCTTCAATATTTCATTCCTTTTTCTTTTCTTCTCTTTATTCTATAATTTTGGCATTAAAAATCTTATTGTATACACAAATAATACAATAAATAATGAATGCTATTATGCACAAATTGAGGCTATTTACATGCATTTGCTAGGATTTTTAATGTCAAAATGATAGAATAAAGAACGATGAATGGAGATTCATCACCCATCTAATCGCCATACTAGCAAGTATATCCTGAAACAAAAGAGAAACAAAGTCAGTTAGCACAATAATTTATATCATTTGTGATTTGGTTAATAGAAAGCATGCTTAGAGAAAAGTCTGTAGCATGTAGAACCCTAGATAATCGTGTTTGTGGAGTTATCTGAGCATTCACATGTCTTCTTATAAGGGAATGATGCACATCAACTAACATTACCGATCGTCCTGGAGTTGAGGTGTTATATGGAGTTATATTCTTCTTTCTTCCACATAGATGGCAGAAAGCACTCGAATCAACTATATAATTTGCATTATTTCAAAGGTTTATTACATTTGTGCCCATATTAGATTCTGTAATTAAATTATTACTTTTCCTTTTTTGTAATATCAGTTGTGCTCCTCTACCTCCTTGGGCAATCATCAGTTGTGTCTCTCGGGTAAGTTTTGTCGTTAGCTAGATAAATAAAATCATTGTATATGCAATCAATGTTTAATTTAGTGAACTCTTCTTACAGTTTGGTCCCTACAACTTTCAAACCTTTACACTTGTGCTTTTTTTTCCAAACTAACCTGAGGGGTACAACTGCTAATTGCCCAAGAAGGCGGTGGCACAATTGACCTTGCAACCAAGGAAGGGGCAAAACTGATACTACAGTAACTAAGAGAGGCACAACTGTAAAAAATACTTATTTTTATAAGTAATAACAGTGCTTATACCGGATCAAATGGTGGAGTAGGAGAGAGGTGAACAACCAACTCTGAAAACTAAGACAAAATATTCTCATATTTCTGATCGTGAATCAATGCTAAGTCGGTATGCTCTACTATGCCATGTGTTGAAGTTGTTTACCATACTCCCGTCAGCATGTGTTATATGTGTCCCAACTCTGTTTAGTATGTGTAGTGGAAATGAGGTCCTCCACGACCTCAACCCGTGCCTTTCTACCAACGTCCTTTGCATATATCCTTCGATCACAAGGATCAATCTCCTCCAAGCTTCCTATAGCCAATCCCCTCGACTCACATTATGAGTGGAAATAATCAATGCAATGCGATGAGAATTCAGTGATGGATCTTTGGTTGTGGATCTACAGTGGGAAGTGAATGAAACTAGAAAGAGAAGACGCAAGTAACAAGGATGCAATGCACATGTTACAGACACATGCGCACACAGATCGAGGGGGCCATTTAAATGAATAGGTACCTTTTTGTGATTAAGGAAAGCTAATCATAATGGTCATCAAATCTCAATCTAATGATTTCATCTATTTTCCTTATCAGAAAGGGTATTTCTCTCATGTTTAGTTTAGGTTAATTTCACTTAATTGATGTTTCATATCATTTTTTGTTCATCCGATTCTGAAAAAAATTAACCAATTACATTTTCCTCAGAGTAATGATGTGATCGGTAGAATGAAATCTTCATTGTACAATATGTATTCCCTTTGTAAATTTGGATGAACGCTTGTAAGTTGTAAAATAAAAAATAAATTAGTATCTCTTTATTTTTATGTTCATAATAGTTCAATTTAACTCAACTTAATCTAATGTTTCAAATTGTTAAATATAATTTTCCAAATTTTTACATTTTTTAACCAAACATCTAGGTGTCAATTACTTTTTCAAACAACAAGTCGGAGAAGTGACGTGCTCTAGCTTCATTTCACAATATCTAATCTGTTTATATAGTTTGTATGTGTGGAGGTTTGTAAAATGAAAATTCAATTAGGAATTTGGCAAAAAGTATATGTAGATCACAATGATTTTAAGTAAAATATTCATTTTCTTTGTAGATTTTCTGCAAAATTAGAAGACGATTAGTCTTTTGAAGGAAAAAGAATGTCGAATCGTAAAGGTAAAAACTCAAAAACTTATAGTCACAAGTTAAGTACAATAATTACGAAGAAAAGACCCATGTAAGAGTCTGGAATGATCCATTATATTTTCAATAGAAAATCCCTCCCTAGGACAATTCCATTCCTTGCCAATCATATCGCCTACAAAATAGATGATGCATGAACCTTCTCGATTATTGTGCAAGTCCCAGATGTACCAATGAGCTCCCAAAAATCTCTAACCCATGAAGATGCAACAACAGATATATTGGCCTATGCCCAAATATGTCTCAAAGAAGAACAAATAAAAAAACAAATGATCAACATCCTCTGTCTCCTCACCACAACATTGGTAGGAACTATTAGCCCCAAAGAACAACCCGATCCTCTGAGCACCAGTCATTACTCGCTAACTCTCGAGCAACCGGAGAAATACTTTCACGATACAGATCAACCAAGGCGAGATTTGTCCCAATGTCGGTATGGCAATTCCTGAATCAAAAACCATCAGTGCATATAAAATTTTGTATGCTTTCTTCAGATTAAAAACATCATCTTCCCATATCTAATGATCAACTTCGTTGCCATCCCTCAGCAAAGGTTTTAGGTATGGAGAAATCTGGGGAAGCAGCTAGCACAACCCACGCCGAAAATTCGAGACTTTACTACCCAATAAGGCTGCCACTTTAGTCTTGTTGACACACTATAAATCTTCCTCAATAGTGTACAAAGTGCATCTAATCCATTACCCTAAGTACATGTGAACCAATTAGCTAGGAGAGACTTGTTCATCACCTCAAGGTTTATAACTCCCAAACCACCATCGGCCTCAATAAGCATCAAATCGTCCAATTAACTGACTAGCAGAGTGCCAACCCAAAAGAATTCACACATTAAAGTGTCCATCCGTTTGCGAATCTCCACTAAGAGTAGGTGAGAAGATAGGAAAAAGACATGAATCGCATAAAGGACCAACCTTAAGAGCACCAGATGACCATCTCGTGAAAGAAGCACACCATCCCCCCAGCTTGCTCTCAAGTCTCTCTATCATTGGAAACCAATTCGACTGCTTTAGACGACTGCCCATCAAAGGCAATCCCAAATAGTTGATTGGGAGAGTCCGTCATTGCGAACGTAGGAGTGTGCCACAAGCCTCAATCCCCCCTCTGTAAGACCAAAGGGAACAAAAATTGACTTCTCCTCGTTGAGTTTCAACCTCGAGACAACTCCAAACAGCTCCAAAACTATAGAAATTCCCTTAGCTTCACGAGCACCGCCTTCCACGAACAAGATCGTGTCATTTGTGTACTGTAAGATGGGAATTATAAGTCATTTAAACTATAACCTTGGATAAAAGTCCCTCCACACGAGTAACCATCCTTGACAACGCATCCGGCACTAGAACAAAAAGAAGAGGAGCCAGCGAGCATCCCTGCCTAACCTCCCTTTGCAATTGGAAAAATTCCCCTACTACTTCCCATTAACTAGCACTAAGCAAGAGGTCGTTACAACTCTTCATCCAAGAAATCCACTCATCAGGAAAGCTACGTCGGGAAAGGGATGCCCAGATGAAATTCCAGCTAAGACAATTATACGCTTTGGAGAATTCAATCTTTGAAAGCAAACCTTTGACCCTCACCCTCTTCCAATTAGCAACAATCTCTGAGGAAATGTTCACATCATGCATCATAAGTCTGCCAGAAACAAAAGTTGTCTACGAGTCATTGATATTGTGGTCCAAAACAATACGTAGTCTATTTACGAGAACTTTCGCAACAATGAGATAAATGGTTGTTGAAAGGGCAATAAGCTTGGAGTCCTCTACTCAATCCACCACCTGCTTCTTAGGTAGAAGGAAAATTAAAGAGAAACTCAACCGATCAAAAGCTATGGTTCTCTGTCCTCAACTCCTCCATCAGAGCTAGCACATCCTGACCCACCAAATCCCATAACCCACAAAAGAAGAAAAATAGAAACCCATCTGGCCCTGGAAAACTATCTGCATTCACATCAGGCGATTAGTATTTTATTCTTTCAAAGAATAAATACAAAATTGTAAAATAATAAGTAACTATAGAAAACACTAATCGTCTATATAAAATACTAAATAATTATGAAAAAAAACATAGTCCATTGATGATGGGTGTTATCTCCACCTCCACGCATCTCCTTTAGGGGTTGCCCTTCAACTTCAAGCCGCATCATTGAACAGGAGTGTGGACTTCACTTTGCCTTCACATTTGATGGTGATTTTCAAGAGACATGGAAAGAGGAAGATCTTGTAGAGAAGGAGGCGGAAGGGCACACTGTGAGCTGCTTGTCGTTGACATCCATCATCATGCATCTCAAGCTGCCAATACCCGTCGCCGCTGCCCTCAGCCTTCTAAGATTGAATTTGATTTTTGAACGGAAAGTTATAGAGACAAATAAGGAGTGTATGGTTGTTCCAGTGACAAAAAAAATAAAATATAGATATTCAATTAATTGAATATATATATTAATATATTGATGTTAATGTTAACAGTAAAATTAAAAATAAATGAATGAGATGAAAGAGTTTTCTATAAGAAAAGCACTACGTTTTTTGAAATTTCCCTGTGCACACCCGCACACACATGCCCACAACCCCGCGTTGGCACGCACGGGCGCGCGTACACACGCTAGTGTTAGGGTAGAGCTCACATGAAAGGTGCGTGGATTGAGTAGCTCGAATAACATTGTTAATCACGTGGCGAAGTGTGGGCTGTGTGTAGTGGTGAGGCTATATAGAGAGGATCGTTTGCTGTAGTGGGGAATGCAGCAGATTCTGTTGTATGCGTGAGCCCCGCTCGATTCACGCGATTTTGCACTTTTTGTGGGCATGTACCGTATAAAATCATGTGAACCGCTCGATCAACAGAGGATCCAATCTCGAGGGTGTATGGGTGTATGAGTTCATGCCTCGTGTGTGGTTCAGGTTCATGTGGATGTCGGAAACGTGATGGTTAAGGTGCACGCTCTTTAGTTTTTTTTGTGATTTTGGTTTTAAAATTCAACCTTATAGATTGAATCTCGTATTAATGCTCTACAAATCCTCCAAATTTTGCCCAAATCTGAGATTATTTGCTATTTTATCTTAACGGTCAAACATTCGGTCAAGATTTACGCAACTTAAACTCCTTTTAAAAAGATCCGAATGTTTGACTATGACGGTAAAATAGCAAATAATCTCGGATTTAAGCAAAATTTGAAGGATACTAGAGAATTAATATAAGATTCAATCTATAAGGTTGGATTTTAAAATCAAAATCACAAAAAAAAATTTAAAGGGGATGTCTGCTGCAATCCCCTCTACATCGGAGGATCCTCTTCCCCTGACTAGCCCATGTCATCGTGAATGGAACTCCCAGCAGTCATGCACGATGGACATGCAAAAGGACACATGCTAATGGGGCCGAGGCTCGCCTTATCAAAAGAAGAACAACGAGGATCGTTTGCTGTATTATAGTGCCTTCTGTAATCCAGGCGTTTGTCCCATGAGGGTCGTCCGATTGGACGGACGCCTGTGGTAGCAGACAATCCGTTCCTAAAGAAGAAAGGAGTGGAGCTACGGGGCTTCTCGTATTGAGGGGACACGTGGACGAGAGGGATGTGGAGAAGGTGTGCATCACCTGCTCATTGTTTGTAAATTGTAAGTGTAGTGAGCAGAAGGGAGAAAACACAGAGAGAAGAAATACTGTCAAATAAAACGAGTAAAATATTAATAAGAATCAAGAAGGCAAAAACAATATCAAAGATCTTGGAATCAAACCTTCTTGCGAGAATAATGAACTATAAAATATACAAGGTGAATGTCAACTCAAGGGTTTTAATATATCTTGGAATCGAACTTTCTTGCGAGAATAAGGAATTTCATATCAAATTTGGGAGTTTTTTACAGGTGATAACAAAAGAATGGCTATGGACTGCTTCAAAATACACTTTAGATGGTTTATTACATAATTAGGAAATTATACGAGGGTGTAAAGGAAAAAAATTCCTTTTTCTAATCCATCGACAATGCTCTTTTGTTGTCGGCAACATATCCAAAAAGTGTGATAGACCACACTATTATATAAAATTCTAAGAAAACGTGATAATTAAACGTGAGTTGCAAATAATAGCTTATGTATCGTTTAAATTGGCATCCCAGGAGAGAAGAGGTGCACACGAAGGAAGCCATGCTCCCATCTTTATTCACTAAAACCATCACCATTACATGTGATCTAAAGCACCATGATCCGGTTCCCATGTCTCAATTGCCCAAATACTCCACATCAAACTAAGTGGAACATCTACTATTAATTATGATAGTCGCTAAAATTTGAACGCTAATCTTTTAAGATGGAAGTCCGCATGCTTAACTACGAGGTCATCTAAGTACGTGGATCCATCAGTCGCAGCTCAAACACGGAAGCACCGGCGACGTAGTGAGAGAGTTGGAGCCGTAGGAGGCGAGCTTCCTGTTGAGCCTGCGGTGCATCTTGTTGAACATGATGAGAGAGCGAACGGGGAACAGACTGCACCCGATCGCGTGGAGGTGGCGCCCGCTGCGCCCGTGGAAGCCCGCTACGGCGACGCCATCTAGCGGGAGGGAGAATGGCGTGCCCACCTCCATGCCGTAGGGACCGAAGCGTCGTTGGTTGCTCCTGAAGGAGAGGGAGCGGATCACCGGCGGTCCACCCTCCGGCATGGAGGAGTAGTAACCACTTATGGCCGTTAGATACTCCTCTGGATAATTCAGTGAAACCTGAACACGGAAATTGAGATAAGTTTGAGTTATTCTTTGTTGGGCGAACCACCTGATGGGGATCTGACTTCCCTCATAAGGAGCCCACTATCTCCGTCTCCTTAGGAGAATCATCCAATCTCCATCGGACGGTCCACTATAGTATAACACTTGCCGTATTGAGGCGGGTCGAGTCATCTGCTGTAGTCGCTACTGCACCAGATTCTGCAGTAACTGCTCAAGATCGAGCGGTTTGCACAAATTCGCACTTTTTGCGGGCATGTACTGTGCAAATTCGTACGAAACGCTCGATCAAGATCGAGCGGCTCAAGCGATTACTGCAAAAACAGTAGTACAGTAGACGATCCTCTCGCGCATCGGGATATCATGGAAGAATACTAAGCATGGACCTACATAAAAACGGATGTGCTATCTTCCTAGAAGAAGAAAGTAGAACGTAACTACCTGAACGGTGCGGTTGCCGCTGCTGCCGCCGTGACGATCGGCCAAGATGGGCCTGCCGTGTTTGTCGTAGCGGAACCTGACGGAGTGGACGCATTGACCGTAGAGGAGGATGATCTCCTTCACGCCACTGTGAATACCATCATCCCATTCCACTCCACCATCGCCACCCCACGGCCCCACCCTCATGGCTACCACCTTGCTGGCCTTCAGCTGCGCACCCATCTCCATAGCCACCGGCTCCTACAGACAAGATTGCACTCGCATCAATTGATCAATTCAAGTCCAAATAGACAAGACAATTGCTTCCTCTTACCATCGAGATCCTCGTCCCGATATATGAAACAAAGGAGGGACCTCCTTCAATTTATACCAGAAAAGGTAGGGCACAAGTTGTGCTGGGACTTGAATTTGATGCAAGTGCAAAGATAAAAAGGGCGTCAGCCGTTCTTTATGCTAAATATGCAAAGCATCCTTTGCGAGTAGGCTAAAGAAAGATGGGGATTACTAGCTTTATGCCGTCTACCACTACAGCAGGAGGAATCGACTTTATTACAGAGGTTTGAGTGCTTTGTTGAACAAGGTATACGTGCTTTCATCCCGCAAGGTTCACGTTCATGTTTCTTTAACTTAGTGGAAGAAGACGCAATGGTCTGGTCCGTCCGCCGAGAAAGGTGAATATATGCGAAGAACTAGAGGGACGAGAACACGGAAACACGCCAGCACAGCTTCTGCCGTCACAAGTATAAATGCAGAAGATATTTTGATATAAAGCACAGCTTTTAAGATAAAGATTAAGATAAATATGCTAAAATATTGTAAAGTGTAAACAACAATACAATAGATGATGATGTAATGACATTTGAGTAACATAACCCTGCTCCAAGATAAAAGATCTTCACCGTCACCTACAGCTAGAGATGCAAATGAACGGATAAAGATATAAATGTTATTGTATTCTTATCTTTTTAAAATACGGATGCAGATACGAATATAGATATTAACGGATATTAAAACTATATTATCATATCCGTAAGAAACGGATGCACAATCTTCGACCTTTGAAACAACATAATCTATCCCTTTACCCCGTAAACTTGATTCATCTTTCCTCACAGACCCTATCGTTACTGTTGGATAATAGTCTTCGTTATTGATTCAGAAAACCCTAGGCTCTCTTATATAGGGAGAGACCTAAAGGGTAAATTACAGAGAGGTCTATATAAGATAAAGAAATAACGATAAACTACATAAAGAGATAATGAAACTACGAACCATCTCTACACTCCCCCTCAAGGTGGAGCATAGATATCTATCATGCTCAGCTTGGATGAACATCTCTGAAACGGTCCTCTGAGCAGTGGCTTGGTGAATATATCTGCTGTCTGATCTCCCGAGCTCACATGTGCAGTAGATATCAATCCTCTCTGGATCAAGTCCCTCGTGTAATGGCAGTCAACTTCAATATGCTTGGTCCTTTCATGGAACGTTGGATTGTTGGCAATAAACAATGCTGCCCGATTGTCACACTGAAGCTTCATAGGCAGTGGCACAGCTACATGTAGATCTTCTAGTACAGAACGAACCCACATCATTTCCGTGCTGGCTTGAGCCATGGCCCTATATTCGGATTTGGCACTGGACCTTGCCACAACAGTTTGTTTCTTGCTTTTCCAAGAAACCAAAGAGCCTCTAACAAACACTGCAAACCCTGAGGTTGATTTTCGGTCCTTAGGGCATCCTGCATAATCTGCATCTGCACATGCTGAGACAGATAAGTCTGTGCTCTTCCTGAATAGCAGCCCTGACCCTAGAGAAGACTTCAGATATCTCAGTATCATGTGTATAGCATCCATGTGAACCTGTCTTGGTTGCTCCATAAATTGACTCACCCTGCTAAATGCAAATGCAATGTCTGGACGAGTAATGGTAATGTAGAGGAGTTTTCCCACCATTTCTCTATATCTCCTCTTGTCCACTTCATCTGTATCACCATCGTACAGCTTCATGCTAGGGTCCATGGGAATACTTGATGGTTTGCACCCATCCATGCCAGTCTCCATCAGGAAGTCTGTAATATACTTCCGTTGTGTCATCACCAAGCCTTGTGCATTCCTTGCAAATTCCAACCCCAGAAAATATCTTAGGGTTCCAAGATCCTTTGTAACAAACTGACTGCCTAGGAATGCCTTCACCTTCTTTATGCCCTGAACATCGTCTCCTGTAACAAGAATATCATCCACATAGACCATAATGACAACCGTACCTACTGATGACTTCTGGACAAACAATGAGTGATCGGCATTTGACCTCTTGAATCCCTGTTGCTCAATAAGGTTAGACAACTTCTGGAACCATGCTTTGGGACTCTGTTTGAGACCATATATTGCCTTGTGAAGTCTACAGACCATGTGCTTCTCCCACTCAGCAGTAAACCCAGGTGGCTGCTGCATATAGACTTCCTCTTGTAGGTCACCGTACAGAAAGGCATTCTTCACATCCAGTTGAGATATGCTCCAATCACGTACCACATCAACAGATAATAGAATACGAAGTGTAGAGTGCCTCGCCACTGGAGAGAAAGTATCCATGTAATCCACACCGTAGGTTTGTGTAAACCCACGGGCAACCAAGCGTGCTTTGTATCTATCCAACGTGCCATCTGCATGATATTTGACTGTGAAGACCCATTTACAGGTCACAATGGATGCATCAGAAGGTGCAGGGACCAAAGACCAAGTGCCACGAGACTGTAGGGCCCTCATTTCGTCCTCCATTGCTAATCTCCAGCATTCATTCTGTAAGGCTTCCTGGTATGTCCGTGGTATATCCACGGAAGACAAGGCTGTGGCAAATCTCTGAAAATCCCCAGTGAGACGGTGAAAAGAAACCTGTGACGCGAATGGATACGAGGCACATTGCCTCTTCTGTTTCCGAATAGCAATCGGAACATCAAGATCATCATCTGTTGTACTGGATGGGCTAGTGTCTGCCTGTACTGAAGGATCCTGCACATGTACCAAATCTAACCCGTCAGTAGTAATGCCATCTGAACATACCTGAGGCGTGATGATCGGCTGCTGCGTAGTCTGAGCAGGACCTGACCGGCATTTATAGAACATAGGTAATGGTGATATGACAGGCCGTGGAATGGGTGGAGGTGGAGGAGATGGTGGAGGAGGTGGAGGTGGTGCTGGCATGGAGACCGACCCAGGGGACGACTCGGGTGCTGACGTGGACTCAGGTGTACTCAATGTAGGTGGTGGAGGAACATAGATATCATTAGTGGTAGTGGATGGTACCATTCTGTCACCTGCAGGAGAGAAATACATGACAGACTCAAAGAAAGTGACATCAGCACTCACGAAGTACCTCTTAGTTGCAGGATCATAACACCGGTAGCCCTTCTGAGTTCTGGAATAACCAACAAAGACGCACTTGACTGCTCTAGGAGAGAGTTTGTCAAGTCCGGGAGATAGACGATGCACGAAAGCCACAGTACCAAAGACACGTGGAGTCAGTGAAAATAACTCCTTATCTGGAAAAATAATGGACATAGGTATCTTTTCACCAAGCACTGAGGATGGCATTCGGTTGACCAAATAACAAGCAGTAAGAACAGCATCGCCCCAGAAAGAAATAGGGGCACAACTCTGAATCAACAGTGTACGAGTAATATCTAAGAGATGGCGATGCTTTCTTTCCGCGACACCATTTTGTTGTGAGGTATATGCACAAGTGGTTTGGTGAATAATACCCTTTGATGAAAGAAAATGTGAAAGTGAGCGTGTACAAAATTCAAGGGCATTATCTGTCCGAACATATTTGACATTTGCAGAAAAGACATTGAGGACTTCATTAATCAAGTTCTTAATCACATTTCCTGCTTCAGATTTATTTTTCAAAAGAAAGACCCATGACACACGAGAGAAATCATCCACTACCACAAGATAAAACCTGTGCCCCTGATGATCGGGAACACGACTCGGACCCCATATATCTATATGTAACAACTCAAAAGGGGAGCTACTGCTCCGACTCAGATGATGTGGGAAGCTCGACCTGTGATGCTTTCCCAACTGACATGCTTCACATCGAAACGAAGAACTAGGAGAGATCTGAGGCAGAAGATGGCGCATTTTCTGAAGTAGAAGGTGACCAAATCGGAGGCGCCAAATATACGGAGAGACTGGTCCAGCAGAATGAGAGGAGACGTCAGCATAAGAATCCCGAACCAGTCGATACAAACCATTCTGCTCAGAGCCACAGCCAATCACCTTGCCCGTGAGTATGTCCTGAAAAATGAGAGAAGACGGGTCAAATATAGCACGCCAATTCAAATCCTTCGTTATCTGACTAATAGATAGCAAATTCATTGGGAACTCAGGAGCATGCAGAACGTTCTGTAATTGCAAAGTGGAGGATAGGAAAACCTCCCCCTGTCCAAAAAGGGGCGAATGGGTACCATCTGCTATCTGCAATGAACGACCGTGAGGAATGTCCCTGTAGGCCTGTAGTCTACCTCTATCACGGCAGAGATTATGTGTGGCTCCGGAATCAATAATCCAGTCAGATATATCATGAGGTGCAGTAGATCTACCTGAAGAGCTTGCGGATGAACTGGCAGAGGCAGTGGCAGCAATATCTGAGGAGCCACCAGACGAATCACCAGAAGCATGTGGCATAATATCTTGGAGACGGGCCACAAGTTCGTCAAATCGACTATCTGCAGTAAAAGTCAGTGGAGACTGGGAGTGCTCTGCAACACGTGCCGATGCTGGAAATCCATGCTTTGAATAGCATGTCTCCTCTGAGTGTCCTGTACGGTGACAATAGGAGCATGTCTGACTGAAGCGACCACCCCTTCCCTGGGGTCCACGGCCACGTCCACGACCACAGCCAGATGGTGGTCCACCTCTCCCACGCGAGGCTGTCATCGCTGAAGGGGGTGGAGTAGAAGAGCTGGAGGAGACTGGAATGCGACTAAGACGTCTGTAAACATCTTCAACTGGAGGAATAACTGCATCAGCGAGAATCTGAGATCGAGATGCATCATACTCAGGGTCAAGAGCCACAAGTAAAACACCAACCATGGTGGCGTTTCGAAACGCCTTCTGCTGCGCAGGAGTTGCAGTGAGAGGAATGATACTGTATAACTTCTCAAACATCCCTCTTAGGGATGTGTAAAGAGAATGGAGAGGTCTGTCGTTCTGCTTCATTGTGAAAATGTCGTGTTGAAGTTGTAACATCTTCTTCTCATTTCGCACCTGCGAATATGTGGCGGCAAGAATGTCCCACATTGCCTTAGCAGTGGGCTGATGGAGGACGTCGTTAGCAATCTCCATCGTCAAGGTACCGGACAACCAGACCTTCGCATAGGAATCATCAGCCTCCCATGAGGCATAGATCCCAGTCTTCTCTGCGGGATCATCCTCGGTAAGAATGTGCTTCTTACCATTCGACTTCATGAGGCTCATGAACTGCATAGCCCAGAGTCATAGTTAGACCCGTCCATCTTGACTATTGGCGCAGGACCTTTGAATGCGCCAGTGAAGGGCATATCAACTTTTGATTCTGACATACTGCCGCTTGGAGAAGAACTAGGATATGTAGACGTGATGCTGAATGTCTACAACAATTGCATCAGATTTGAGTGCGTATGTAGACGTTACGCACTCAAACCCATAGAACGGATGAGAAAGGAACTAGGGCACGCCTCACACGAGGCTCACAACCCTTTCAGTGGCTGGAAGCCGCTTAGGAGCCTTGCGCCGGTGGGCTGGAGGCGCTGGGGGGGGGGGCTGGGACCTCCGCGGCGGTGAGGGGCTGGGACCTTGACGACGTGGGACCTCCGACGGCGGTGGAGGGCTGCTGGAACCTCCGGCTGTTGGGAGAGGGGGCTGCGGCGTGAGATGAGAGGCGGAAGGCGGTGGTGATGCCGAGAAGAGGGGGGGCGGAGGCGGTGATGCCGAGGAGAGGAAGTCGGCGGCGGTGATGCCGAGAAGAGTCAATAACATGGGTTAATAACATGGGTTAATCTAACCATAGGTGCATTGGATGGTGGATCTTCCACCTCCTTATATCCTTCTTCCTCTTCATTTTTTTATTCCTCCATTCTTCTTCTTCTTCCTCCTCTCTTTATTTTCTCTCTCTCTCTTCACCACTCCATCCGTCTAGCTACTAAATCACTATTTCTTTATATTATCATGGATAAATCATGTCTTCCGATCAAGAAAATGATTTTTAAATTTTTTGAGATAAATTCTTGAACTGATTAATCAAGTATTTATCGTTTCTAAATAAATACATTGCAGAGAGGATGGGAAGGAGGAGGCCGTGGAGATGGAGGGGTCGAGGGCTCCTACAGCAGGCGGGAGAGGGGAGAGGGTGGAGGAACAAGGGGAGGCGGGACATAGGAACAAGGGGAGGAGGAGGCGATGGAGATGGCAGTGACGAAGCAACAAGAGGAGGAGGAGGAGGAGGCGATGGAGGGGCAGCGACGGAGCAACAAAGGGAGGAGGAGGTGGCGGAGGACGTGCGGGCAAGGGCTTCTGCTGTGGGTGGAGGTGGGGGAGGAGGGGAGCGGGGGTGGAGGAACAAGGGGAGGAGGAGGAGGCGGTAGAGGGGACGGGGCAGAGGAACAAGTGGGGGAGGAGGAGGCAATGGAGGGGGCGAGAGCGGATCAACAAGGGGGGAGGAGGAGGCGATGGAGGATGCGAGATTCCTGCTGCGAGCAGCAGCAGGAGAGGAGGGCAGCGGGGGTCACCATCCTCGAAGGATGCACCCGCCCTGACGGCTACGTGCTCACCTGCAAGATGCGGTGTCTGGGCATCATCGCAGCCGTCGATCTCGGAGAAGGTGGAGGGTCGATTGGAGGAGGAGGAGGAGGAAGAGGCATAGGTGATGGGTGGAGATGCTTCTGGGTGATGAAATGGAGGTAAGGAGGAGGGTGACAAGGGAGAAAGGGAGAAGGGTAGTTATTGTATTTTTTTAAAAAATGAAAGATATATAAGAAATTATAAGAATCTGATTAGTTTTAACAGTTCAATGGATGTGAGTTAACCGCATACTTCATGGGGTAAGGGTTAGCAAGTTTACAGATTGAGGGAGGAATTAGGTTGTTTCAAAGGTCGAGGAGATAATTGAAAAAGTTTATAGGATTCGTGGGGTAAGAAGACATTATATTCATATATGAAACAAATATACATATATAAATATTTGCAGATATCAAAGTAATATCTATAATAATATCCATTTTAAAGTGGATACAGGGTACGCATGTCAAAACCTTATGAAATGGATATGTTGGAAAATATGTTCCATAAATATCCATATCTTGTTCATCCCCACCCACAAGACTCCTTGCCCACCCTAAGGGCCTGTTTGATTGCTGGGTTAGGTTGGGGTACACCGATGTACCCCTCCTTCCAACCTTCACAGTCCTCCTCACAGTTTACTATTCACATGGGTACACCAATCCAACCCAACCCAGTAACCAAACATGCCCTAACTCAGACGCTTTCGCTAGGATACCAGGAAGAGCAAATATTGGTCCAAAACACTACTGCAAGTTGCATCCTCTATTCAGTATTTTCTCCATGACATGTCCTACAGCAGATTGATAGCAAACCTTTGTCAATGCATTCTAAAACCTTGTGTTTCAAAATTAGTTTTTAAAATGGATTCTTTGTTGCGTAAGCAACAACTTTTTATCATATCTCTAACCATGTAGATATTGATTGTGTACGAATAATAGAAGAAACACTATGCATATTAGCTTAAATACATAGGTATTAGATAGATGCGCTTTATATAAATATATCGAATATGTTTCTATTACCAAATATGGTGGAAGATATAAAATTATGTTATATACAGTTAAAAGTAAATCTACCACTATATATATATATATATGAAACAAATATACTAATACGGTTATTTGCAGATATCAAAGTAATATATATAGGATATCTTTCAAATGAGACATGGTCCTTCCATCTTTAAAGAAGGCCAACGATCCCATGCATCCATATTCAATCCGTCGGTTGTTATTAAAGGTATATTATAATTATAATTTAATTAACCAAAAATCCATTTTGGTCATTGTTCATTATCTAAATATAGTATGTAACAATCCAATTAATCTCATCATTAATCTCTCTCCCAATTTTTCCAAAAATCCCACACGTACATCTAAAATATCTCATTAACTATCTCATCTTTCCATTCATTTCATAATCTCGCATGCAAAAAAAAACAGGAGGAGGAGGAGGACGTCGACCGCGGGAGGAAGAGGAGGATGTCGACCGCCTCTCGTCTCCATCTCCATCTCCACCGTCACTCGTCGCTCGTCTCCGTTGTCGCTTGTCTCCATCGTGCGCACATCACATGTCTTGTCTCTGTCGTCTTCACAGGCCTTGTCATCCTCTTCGTCATCTTCGTCTCCATCTTCACTGTCAACATGGTCGGCGGGTGGTTCTTCGCACCCTTCATCGACGTCTTCAACGTCGGCATGGAGCCTGGTGTTATCTCCGTCCTCACGTGGACAACTATGCGTGGTCGACATGAAGTTCTTCGTCCCTTCATATCTGTCTTCAACATCGACATGGAGCAGTTAATGATGTCATTCGCGTCATCATCAACAAGGCGGAAGTGGGCGACACGGAATTGTTATGTAGAAATACATTTTTCACTTTGTATTATACAATATCGATGTCTATTATACAAATTTGATGTGTATTGTACATATCTGATATGTATTTTACATAATAATTTCGTGTGAATGAAAATTGTTATTTTTTTATATATCTTGTGTATTTGATGTGTATTACACATTTTGAATGTGCATTATACATTGTGGATGAGTATTGTACATATATGGTTGTATTTTACTTATGGATTTAACGTGAATGTCTACTGCATTTTTACAAAGAACAATATAAAATTTATTATACAAAAAATCATATAATCATTACAAAGAAGCATGCATTAATTGCTAATATGAATTGTATTCTACAAAGAACCAAACCAAATTTACAAATAACTCATTAATTTTGAAGGAACCACAGTAAAAACAAAAAACATGCAACCGTTACAAAAGAAACTGCAGATTCTACAAAAAAAACACGTTAGGATACAAACATTGCCCCATGTAACGTCGTCCAGTACAAAACAAGACATTTTCTAATTATGGTATTGCGAAAAATACCAAAAATAAAAATAGCTAAATTTAGTATTTCGGAATATTAATTGGTGTGCATAATTAATGTAAAAGTTGATGACCAAAATGTCCTTTTGGGCAAATAAATTGATGATGCCGTTAGATTTGAATCTAACGGCTAGGATCGTTGGTCTTCCCTTGAAGGGCCAAGTCCTATTTGAAAGGCCCCTATATATATATATATATATATATATATATATATATATATATATGGGATTAATGGGGTTGCCCCCTAGGGGCAGCCAATTAGCAGTCCCCAAAGTCCACGGACCGTCCGATTGCATTAATGGCTGAGATGGCTCTGACTTTATTTGATTAAAAAAACTGTCTCGTCAGCAAACTGGGGTTGCTTCTTCCCGATTCAGACGTCTCTTCTTCTTCAGAGAAAGCTCAAACTCATTCCTTCCACCACCCGCTTCGTCCAACTCGATCCGTCCCTTCCCCTCGCATGGTCCGTCGTCGACCATCTCCTTGTGAACCTTCCCGCCTCCCTTGCAATGGCGTCGGTTTCCCTCTCTCCATTAACTATTTCATCTCGCTCATGTCATGGACCTCGATTCTGTGCAGATCATCAAGACATAACTTGCTCCCATCTTCTTCCCTCTGTGATGCTGCTCGTGTTGCACGACCTCGATTCTGTGCAGATCACCAAGACGTAAGTTGTTTCCATTCTCTCCACTCGCGATGCTGCTCATGCTGCATGACTTCGGTTCTGTGTAGATCATTAAGACCTGACATGTTTCCCCTGTGCAACAATGCTCGTGAAACCCAACAGTTGTTCTTATTTTCCTTGCTTTTCTAATATTCAATCATGTGCAGTATTCTACTATGCAAGTATGTTTAAACTGGCTTTTTGATTTTGTTATAGATTTGATAAAGAGATTCACAACTTATCAATTTTACTTTGTATTGAAGTGAATTTAAACTATAAACTTGCATTGGGGTGATCCTCATTCACAAAATTGTATTATTGAGAACATTTTCATACATGTGAATAGGTTTAAGTTTTCTGTAGTAGCCTCTTTGTTCATATAAAGTTATTAAACTTCAGTCATAAGATGATGCAAGGATGAAATAAAATTACATTCTCTGTAAATAATTGAAGGATATGCCATTTGAGTTCTCTATTTTTACCAGTTGGTTTGTAGAAGAACAACATGATGCCAGTTCCAGTGATGTTTTTTTTAAAAAAAAAGCTAGTCTAATCTTTTATGTTTTTATTTTCTCTTAATAGAGTGGCTACCGAAAGAAAATGGCCATGATTTGCAACAGAGGATCTAGTTGATATCGTGAAGCAATTGCTTATGTGACAAAGATCTGCAGTGTGAGCTACTTAAGGACTAGAATGTCGATACTTTCAGGAACACAAGCTTCCAGATCCTACACCAGTCAACATGACATTTAGAAAAAAAACTGCATAACATTCAATGAACGAGCTTATACAGATTGCCTTCTTGAAGTCTCAAGCACAATGCATGGTGACATGCTCAGGAGAAGATTGGATTAAGCAGATGGAACACTATATGTTTTTTTATCATATTTTGAACCATGTTGAATATATTAATTACTTCAATTCTCAATCTATGTCATCAATGTATACATATTTTTTTAATGTTCTATTCATGTCTTGATTGCCATCGATAGGTATGGTTGATTCTAATTGGTTGTCCTCGATAATATTTGTTGATTTTTTTAATGTAACATATGTGGCAAGACAAGAGTGTTTAAACATTGTTGAATGATATGGTTCTGACAACTAATGCAAACATTGTAATGGTCAAATTTTGTGTATGATATTTTTATGCATTACATGTTGTTTGTACGCGATTTCAACCTTTAGATGCAACTCAATGGTGGGAAACCTCTTTCTCTCTTATGTGGGTTAAAGTGCATACGCAACCATTTCTATTTGAGTTCGAGACGTCGTATTGACCATAGCATGAGTACAAATTATTGTCGATTGTAGAATTCATTTTCTATCGACATACCTTAGCAACTAGAGATGCAAACCGAGCTAATACCATATCGTTACGGATATCACTTTGTATGTATCATATTTGCTATTATTTGTATTCGATTCACCGTATTTATTGTGATAAAATATTTTTTGTATTCATCAAAATTCTTATTCACATTCGCATTGTATTTAAAAATGGATAAAGGAAGACATCTATATTTGTATATGTACTCGACTGTTTGCTTCTTTAGTGGCAATGTATAAGAACAAAGCCAAATCCATATTTTACTCGCACATCCTACCTTAAAAACTTTGTCCCAATTTATTCACTACTCATTCACTGTAATTTAATTTAATATGATAACATTTCTATGTTGCTTTAAAAAGTTCAACAATCACAGCAGTTAATATTACGCCAACTGTCATTACATGTGCAATTGGAGGAATAATACATCTGATGCTAACCATTGTAAAGTACTTAACATGACCCCTTATATTCATTTCTGTATAATGCATGTTAGAGGAAAATAACATCGCTGCAATGGCACATCCTCTGCACCTGTATCAACCACCTTGCTGGTGGCACCAAGAACTTTGGAAAGAGATGATTCACAGATATCTTGGGTTCAAATCTGCAACATAATCAAAAAGTTAGTTTAAACATACTTGCATAGTAGAATACTACACATGATTGAATATTAGAAAAGCAAGGAAAATAAGAACCTCTGTCGGGCTTCGCGGGCAGAGTTGCACAGGGGAAACATGTCAGATCTTAATAATTTGCACAGAACCGAGGTCGTGCAGCACGAGCAGCATCGCAGAGTGGAGAGAATGGAAACAACTTAAGTCTTAGTTATCTGCACAGAATCGAGGTCTGTAACACGAGCAGCATCACGGAGGGAAGAAGATGGGAACTAAGTTATGTCTTGACGATCTGCACAGAATCGATGTCCACGACATGAGCGAGACGAGATGGTTAATAGAGAGAGGGAAAACGACGCCATTGCAAGGGAGGCGGGAAGGTTCACAGGGAGATGGTCGGCGACAGACCATGCGAGGGGAAGGGAGGGATCGAGTTGGATGAAGCGGGTGGTGGAAGGAATGGGTTTGAGTTTTCTCTAAAGAGGAAGAGACGTCCGAATCGGGAAGAAGCAACCCCGGTTTGCTGACGAGACAGATTTTTTAATCAAATAAAATCAGAGTTATCTCAGCCATTGATGCAATCCGACGGTATGTGGACTTTGGAGGCTGTTAATTGGCTGCCCCTAGGGGGCAGCTCCATTAATCCCTATATATATAAATATATATAGAGAGAGAGTGGCGATCCTGTGAGATGGGGATTCTGTGAGATGGTGAGATGTGTAATCTCAACCACCCATTTTACCATCGTTCACGACATGAAACCTGGGGGAATTTAGATAGAATAATGAGTGAAACACGTGTTTCAAATTTCGTGTAAAAAAAACACCCCTAACATGTCCATCTGGAGGGGGTCGATTTCAGCAATTCTGAGACCGTTAAAATTTGACAGTCTTGATGGAGGGGATAGAAGTCTTGAATTAAGTTGATTTTGGAATAGCACCATGATGGTATATAGTGACCTAAATCCCCCCAGGTTTCATGTCGTGAATGCTAGTAAAATGGGTGATTGAGATTACACATCTCACCATCTCACAGAATCCCCATCTCATAGGATCGCCACTCATATATATATATATATATATATATATATATATATATATATATATATATATATATATATATATATATCCGTGTCTATTTTAAAATGGCTCTGAAACGGATGTTAAAATCTGTATAAAAATGAGGGATCGGATATAAATAGATATGTGTATTCATTTACATGCCTACTTGCTGCTGGAGCAACTAGAACCAATGGATATTTAAAATTTGGACCCTGCTGCAATTTTTTTAATATTAAACTCGGTAATTTCAAGGATTCGGAGCGTCTCACTTGGTATGGGAACTCAAATCCTTTAAAGTGAAGGCACACTATCACTAAACTACTCCTTGAGTTGAATCCCACATTGCAGGTAATGCATCTAAATGCAATAAAAATGGAATCGTCCAACATTATATGTCTACGAGTGAGGGATACGTCTACTGCCGACAAGATGGGACACAAACTTGACGGGAAGATAAGCAAAGGGAGAAGATAAGGACGTTGGACAAAGAATCCTCCGACATTAACGTCGTTATTCATCAAATTCATTCGTGAGGAGAATATATTCCCCCTTGTCGACAGCAATCATCAACTCTCCTGCAGTCGGCGAGGACACGGATCGTCTGTAGCGGGAGCCGCAACAGAGTGTGCAGTGGAGCCGCTCGATTTTGATCGAGCGATTCACACGATCTAACACTTTTGTAGGCCTGTACTGTGTAAAATCGTGCGAATCCCTCGACGATCCCCTCTATTTCAGCGAAAGAAAATAATGCAGCACAGAAAAGGAAAAACGTGAATTCAAAACTTCCTTCAGTACATCATGGTATTGCTGTTCAACCAGGAGAGAATCGAGTATATACTACGATTCTTATATTTCACTTGTTTAATGTATTAAGATATTAATATAATCCCTTCTTAAGAATCTGTTTAATTGTCAGGTTACCTCAAGGTAATCTAGCGTACCCCATGCTCTATTCATGTATTCTTGAGTTGGAATTAGTTGTATAAATCATAAGATTCTTTTGTTATAATATTTTTAACCGCATTCAAATAAAAATAGTAACATATAAAACATATAATAATCATTAAAAAATTAATATAATACATAATCAATATTGCATCACATCACATTTATTATTCAAACCCTCTCTAACTATCCAAACAACTACTATTCACAGGAGAGTACCTCGATCCAACACAATCTAGTCATCAAACAAGCCCTAAATGAAAAATTAGCTCCTTGAAAAATAAGGTATCAAACCTACTTAATGGTATGATTGTTGAGTGAGCAAGGGTCGAATCCTCTTCCTCTCACTTTACCTTAATAAAACTTAACACAATCAGTTTTGACATATTAGAATTTGGTATAACTTGGTAATAAATAGGATTAAGCTCATATGCACCTTTTATTTCTACCACTCCTTGTAAACGAAATACTTTTTTTATTTCCTTTTAATCATAGTTTTTTGTTTCAAATTTTCTTTTGATAATTTAGCCTTAGAGATGGATTTCGAATAGATCAAATAATGATATTCAGGTAAGGAAATACGCAGCTAGCATACATATAACTTTCCTATTTATCACCTCTCAGCCACTCATTCGCCTTGAAATTTGAATTTGCATGGACTCTAAGGCAGAGCCGCTTGCATTCACTCATCCAATGTATAATCAATGGGGGATGGAAGGTGATAAACACACAATTTCTTACAGCTCATAAACATACACCCTTTTTCCAAATTAGGTTTGTCAAAATGTAAAAATCATCGAAGAAATAGTACCTTATTTGAAAAATCCAAAGCCTTGCTAATATATGGAAAAAAATACCATTTGTAAAAAAATCATCTCCATTTAGAAAATATCATTTGAAAATGTACTAATTTTTTTATTTTTGAGCATGTTAGCTGTATACTTGTCCTTCGATGAAATTTCTGGTTCGGCCCCAGTGTTGAGCTATTGTTCAAAATCGGAACATCTAGTAGACGTGTTACAAGTCACGATCTAGAAAACATCTTGCCCTGTCAGTCACTGAGAACATGAGTTACTATGACACAGTTACAAGTACAACAGCACGGGGAACGGATTTAAAAACACATCCTTTTCTTCCAGGGGGGAGAACTCGTGCCCCAAGCACTGGATTAGGGACCTCTTTCTCTGCCAAAAAGAATTCTGTCTTGGCGGGCAATGGTTCCTGCTCTGTTTTACATTTCGATGCAGGCTTCGATCCATTCCACCTTCTTGTTTATTCTTGAATCAAAATGCTTACTCATGTGCATTTGCAGATGACGTTTCTGAGCTCAATGTTGCTCTCTTGCTGCAGATGTACACGATATATGTCAGATCACTTCAAGTGGTGGAGACCTATTGGGTGTCTTGACAGAATGGATATGAGAATCTCCTAAAAATCCCCTGAAAATTTTCAAAAATGTTAATTCTTGCCAAAGGAAAAGGTGTAAGCGATGCGGAATATTGTCCTGAAAGATTACACTCGAAACTCGGGGCAGACAAGCAAAACAAAAAGATTGTGAGGGATGTGTCGATGCTACCCCCAATTAGAAGTGTCTAAGTAGAAGTGTCTAGTATTATCCTATTATGGAGATGATGAATAAGTGAAAGTTGAACCTTTATGGTAGTATTCCAGTATTTTATTATTTCAAATAAATTCAGGAGTTTTAGACGGGAAAAGTGACCTTATAAATTTACCAAGTTGGAAATCGGAGATCAGAAAATTATACAGTAATTTAATCGATATGTACACCCCCAACCCCTGCATGCTTTCTTAATAACATCAGGAATCCTGTAAAACTATTCTCACACACTATACTCATGCCATCAATCTCCATTGGCCAAATTGGCAAATTGTCAAGCATGATCACAAGGGGTTAAAAATCTCTGAATGACCTTGAAATTGTAAATTTTTTAGCCTTCTTTACAGCAGGATTACTGTAATAATATTCTGTCTGACACACTATACTCAAGCCGTCAAAATCCATTACCAAATCGTTAATTTTGATCACAAGGGCTTATGACATTCTCTAAATGACCTTGAAGTTATCGTTGTTTTAGCCTCCTTTCTTCATCATCCTCGTACACCTCAGTCCTTTTTTAGGAATCATGGGATAAACAGTCAAAAGGTGTGCACCCGAGCTCATAATTTCATAAAGCACGGGTAAAGTATAAAAAGTATAATAGATCATGTCTCATGGAGGGCCCTTGCGTGCCGAATTACATTTTCCAACTAAATACTTCATGCCTAAAGTGTTAAGATATTCATGTTACTTTTGTCATGTTTCCGATATTGTTTATTTCTATTGTCCTGCTTATGTAATTTACCTTCAGAGATTTTCTCCTATATAAGAGAGCTCTAGGGTTAGATGGAATGTATTCTTTTCTTTTCCTTCCAACATGGTAACAGAGCGATGGTCCTAGACCGGAGCCTGTGCCCTAGAATACCTCCCCACCAAAACCCTAACTTTCTTGAGCACGTTACTGCCGCCCATCTCAGGCCTCGCCATCGCCGCCGCCCATCCTAGGGTTCGTCGCCGCCCATCCCTCTTCTAGGGCTTCACGCGTTCACGCGTGAACTCGCTCCACACGCCGCTGCCAGCCCCGAGCAGCTTCTCTCGCCGCTTCCAGTCCAGTCACCACCTAGCGGCCTCCCTCGTGCTCACGTGGGGCTGCAGTCTTGCGAGTTTTGTCTTTGGGTATCTAGGGCGTAACGTGAAGCCCTAGAAACATCCTAGTTACCCAAAGGGACTCTTCAAAGAATGGAAGAAGTTGCGGTATGAGTCTACACCCACAACCATCTTCATGTATGTCAGTGTAGACGCAGGTATCTTTTGTTTCTAGCCCAGTCGTGAAGATAGTTGTCATCATGTCCGATGAGAAAGTAGATGTTCCATCACTGGGTACCTTCAAAGGTCCGGCACCCATTGTCAAAATGGATGGAACCAACTAGGAACTGTGGGTCGTGCAGTTCATGAGTTTGATACAGTGTAATGGCAAGAAGCACATCCTCACGGCAGAGGAGCCACGTGACAAGACTGGGACGAATGTCTCATGGGAGGCGGATGATGTGTATGCTCGTGTATGGCTATCTGGGACAATATCCACAGAGATGGCTAATGATATTTTGAGCCAGCCTATTGCAAAGGCTATGTGGGACATTCTTGCTGCGACATATTCTCCGGCAAAGAATGAGTCGAAGATACTACAGCTCCAGCACGACATCTTTACATCGAAGCAGAATGGTCGCCCTCTTCACACCCTCTATACTTCTTTGAGAGGTATGTTTGAGAAGTTACATGATTATATACCCTTGATTGCTACAACAGAGCAGCTCAAGGCATACAAAGACTCTGTGACAACTGGAGTGTTTCTAGCAGCCCTGGATCCAGAGTATGATGCAGCTCGTGCCCAGATCCTCATTGATGCTGCTATACCTCCAATGGAGGAGGCGTATCGTAGACTGAATAGACTATCTATATCTTCTGATAATCCACTTCAGTCTCAAACTTCTTCAGATATGGCGACATCACGTGGCAGAGGCAATCATGTCCTATATCGTGGTATGGGGAGTTCCAACCGCGGCAGAGGAGGGGGAGTTCGACCTCGTCAGTCGTGCACCTACTGTCACAGGACATACCATTCTGAGGAAACTTACTATTCTAAGCATAGGTTTCCTGCATCAGCCAGAGTTGCAGACCAACCACAACAAACATCACTTGCATCTAATCAGAGAATTGACGAGCTTGTAGCACGACTGAGAGAGATCATGCCTGGCACGTCTGGCTCTACTAATTCTCCTTCAGGATCCTCAGAAGTTGTTGCCTCAGCATCTGTGTCTACATCAGGTATAGACTATGCTCTTACTAGTTGTTATAGGGCAGACCTATCAGAATGGATCATGGATTCCGATGCATCCCATTATCTTTGTGGTGACAGAGGTCAGTTTAGTGTTTTTTGTCCTGTTCATCATGGACGATCAGTTGTGATAGCAGATGGTACACATTCCCCCATCACTGGTCAGGGGGAGGTGCGGTTGACTTCTACATTAAGGCTTTCTAATGTCCTCTATGCTCATGAATTCTCTATGAATTTATTATCAATTAGTCAAATCACCAGAGATTTGCATTGTCATGCCATATTTGATCCATCTGCTCTTGTGTTTCAGGACATACTCACGGGCAGAGTGATTGGAACTGGCCGTGAGCAGGGGGACTTTACAGACTTGTGCAGTCTCCGTATGCTGGCGCCTCTTCTTCTCTACACACTGGATCTGTTTCTCCGTATATGTGGCATTTGCGATTTGGTCATCTTCCTCTGCAAGAAGCTGGTTCATGTTCTTCCACAGATTTCTCCTCGCTCCACCTTTCAGTGCGAGGCTTGTCAGCTTGGGAAGCATCACCGGTCTCCTTTTCAGAGTCGTCAGGGTACAAGTAGTCATAGTCTGTTTGAGTTGCTCCATTTCGATAGTTGGGGTCCTAGTCGTGTCCCAGATCATCAGGGACAGATTTTATCTTGTTGCAGTTGATGAGTTTTCTAGGTTGTCTTGGGTTTTCCTTCTTAAAAACAAGTCTGATGCTGGTCCTGTTATTCAGTCTTTTATTATTGAAATAAAGAACATTTTTTCTGCAAAAGTCAAGTACATTCGTTCTGATAATGCTCTAGAATTTTGCAGTACTCAGCTCTCTCAATTTCTTAAGTCTCATAGTATTGTGCATTATACATCTTGCACGTATACCTCCCAACAGAATGGGGTGCTGAAAGGAAACACCGATACCTTTTGGATGTTACCAGAACTCTCTTGATTCAGAGTCGTGCTCCTCATTCCTATTGGGGAGATGCGGTTCTAACTGCTTGTTATCTGGTTAATCGTATGCCTTATTCGGTGTTAGGGGAGAAAATCCCATTCTTGGTTGCATTTCCTGATACGGAACTTTTCTCGCTTACGCCTCGTGTCTTTGGTTCGGTTGCGTTTGTTCATCAACTCTCTCCTGGTCTTGACAAGCTCTCTCCCAAAGCTGTCAAATGTGTGTTTGTTGGGTATTCCAAAACCCAAAAGGGATATCGATGTTTTGACCATGTTTGACAATGGTACTATGTCAGTGTTGATGTCACCTTCTTTGAGTCCATTATGTAATTTTCTCCCACAGGTGACACGCTTACTTTTTCGGAGAATGGAGAAGAGATCTATATGCCTCCTCCACCATCACCACCACAGCCACGCACCGCCGCCGCCGCCGTCACCACCTCCACCACCATTTCCTAGTTTCTTTCTGCAGGTCTACCAGCGAAGGCCCCGTGCTCATGTGCCTCCTCCATCATCCAGCACGCCCAAGGTATGTACTGAGCACTACTGGCATGGGTGATTTGCATGTACAAGCTGAGTCACAGAGTGTAGATACTGTCTCTACTACTTCTACTAGTGATCTGGATAGGCCTATTGCACTTCGGCAGCAGAAACGAGCATGTATTATGCACCCTTTGGGTTCTCATGTTTCCTTGAAGCGCCTCTCTAAGGATTTTCAGCACTTTGTTGTGGGGTTTTCTGCTATCGAGATACCACAGTCATATCAGAAGGCACTGCAGAGCAGTCAGTGGTGTCTGGCTATGGAGGAGGAGATGGCGGCTTTACAATCACGTGATACGTGGAGTGTGGTCCATGCTCCGCCAGGTGCGTCTGTTGTTGGAAGCAAGTAGGCATTTATTGTGAAGCATCAAGCTGATGGTACGGTAGACAGATACAAGGTCAGGCTGATTGCTCGTGGGTTCACCCAGACTTATGGGGTGGACTATCAGGACTTTTTTTCTCTTGTTGCACGTCACTCTACCTTGCGGATTCTTATTGCGGTTGTTGTGGTACGTGATTGGTCACTTTTCCAATTGGATGTAAAGAATGCTTTCTTGTATGGTGATTTGCAGGAAGAGGTTTACATGCAGCAGCCACCTGGGTTTGCTGCTGAGGGAGAGTCTGGTATTTGTGCCATCTTCATAAGGCTATATATGGCCTTAAGCAGAGTCCGAGGGCTTGGTTTCAGAAGCTCTCAGAATTGATTGAACAGAAAGGGTTTGTCAGATCTTACTGTAGATCATACTTTCTTTGTAAAGAGACACCAGAGAGGTATTGTAGTCATCTTGGTTTATGTTGATGACACATTGTTATCACTAGCAGCGATGAACAGGACATTCAAGAAGCTAAGAATTCCCTTGGACAACAGTTTGTTACCAAGGACCATGGCGTGCTTCGTTACTTCCTTGGACTACAGTTTGCCCGAAATCAGTAGGGTATGGTTATGACGCAGAGGAAGTACGTTATTGATCTTCTATCTGAGCCAGACATGACAGGATGCAGACCAGCTACTACCCCGATGGATCCTAATGCGAAGCTCCATGATGACGAATCTGAGGAGGTGGACAAGAGACGGTACAGTAAGCTGGTAGGGAAATTATTGTATGTTACTATTACCAGGCATGATATATCCTTTGCTGTGAGTAGAGTAAGTTAGTTCATGGAGCAATCCAGGCATGCGCACATGGATGCAGTATTCATGATCCTTAGATATTTGAAGTCATCTCCAGGTGCAGGTATTCTGTTCAGAAGAGATACGTCTCTCTTAGTTACAGGGTGTGCTGATGCAGATTATGCTGGGTGTCCTAATGACAGAAAGTCTACTTCTAGCTTCATTGTGTTTGTTGGCAGCTCACCAATCTAATGGAAGAGTAAGAAACAAACTGTCGTTGCTCGATCCAGTGCAGAATCAGAATATAGGGAATGGCCCAAGGTAGTACTGAGATGATGTGGGTCAAATCTGTCGTGACTGATTTGACGATTGAAGTACCTCTTCCTATGCATCTTAAATGTGATAATCAGACGGCTTTGTTTATAGCTAATAATCTAGCATTCCATGAGAGGGCAAAGCACATTGAGGTGGACTATCACTATACTCGTTACTTGATCCAAAAGGGGCTTATATCAACATCTTATGTAGCATCAGGAGATCAGACTGCAGACATGTTTACCAAGGCTCTGGCTAGAGGTCCCTTTCATTATTGTTGTTCCAAGCTGAGCATGATAGATATATATGCTCCAGCTTGAGGGGGAGTGTTAAGATATTCATGTTACTTTTGTCATGTTTCCGATATTGTTTATTTCTATTGTCCTGTTTATGTAATTTACCCTTAGAGCTTTTCTCCTATATAAGAGAACTCTAGGGTTAGATGGAATGTATTATTTTCTTTTCCTTTCAACGTAAAGATTAGCCCTTTCCTTGCCAACCAAATTTCCCTAATCAAGGAATTAGCCTGGGTTCATACATCCAATTGTTGCTAAAGAATCTCAAAAGGAAGCTTCATTTTCAACATTCACTCCAACATGTAATGCATCTTGAAACACATTAGACATCGCACAATAAAAGAACATATGGGTGACACGGTGATATCTTCAACGAAACCATACACCGTTCACACTGAAAAAACATGGCCATCCAAGCTCTCCTCAAAAAGCATCCCGATCTAATAAGCTCAAGGAAGCCCTCAAGACATACAACTCCAAAGTCGCATCCAGTCCATGGTAAAGATACCTGGATCAAAAACCGTGGATGTGCACAATGTCATATATGCCTTCTTGATAGAGAAACACCCATCTTGCTAGATCCAAGAATCTCACCATCCACTGGCCCATCAACCATAACCAGACAACCGGACATATGCATAAAATCTTCCACCTTTCGATTTGAGAGGTTTGTGCAGAAGGGAGAGGTACATGCCCCATTAGTCCATGTATCTGACACACCCTATCACTGGTCATCAGCTAACTAAAAAGGCCAGGGAATATATCACATAGGGCTCCCTCTTCCATCTAGTCAACTGTCCAGAAAGAAAATCATCTTCCATCCCATCAATCTCAACGATAAAACAATCTCAGGCACATAGATCAGATGCCTTCCAGAAAGTGGAAGGTGTGTTGACAACATCAGGTCGCAGAGAGATTGGAAGTGGTCCGATAGATAGAGCAAGTAGCCTAGTAAGCATATAAATACTCACCCCAAATCTGCACAACGAACTTAGCAATCAGAGCCTTATTTCATCTCCTTCAAACTAAGTACTCCTAGACCACCATCCCCAACATACTGAGTTGCCACCTTCCAGTCCACTAAGAGGGTGCTCAACAATTCCCTTCGTAAAGACCAAAACAAAATGATACATCAATGATTCAAGACCTTTTTTGGGATCCCATGTGGCAGCAGTCATGATGAAAGGAAGAAGACTACATGGCTGAAAGGATGACCTTCACAACCACCAGGTGACCGACCTCCTCTTGAAAGGAAAATGCCTTCCAATCAACTAGCTTCTTTCAAGCTTTTTTATCACAGGGAACCAGTCACACGCCCTCACAATCTCAGTCGTCATGCCAAAAGGAACAAAAGTAGACTTCCATGTAATGACCCGAAGACTAGAGATGTCACCAAAAATGTCCAAGACCACCTTGATGGACTTTCATTTATTAGCATCACCATCAATAAAATACGTAGTATAATCTGCATATTAAAGATGATTGGGATGCCATCTCTAGATTAACTTTTGAAGAAGTCCTCTCGAGGAACCAAGTTGACCATAACAGATAAAGCATTAGCCACCAAGATAAAAAGGAGTGGAGCAAGTGGACATCCCTACTTTATTCCCCTTTATAGCTGGAAGATACCACCCTTGGATCTGCCATTTATCAACAATGAGTATGACACAATTTTAATGCACCTCTTCTCTCAAACTATCCACAGGTCAGGGAATCCCCTCTGTTAAGAGAAGCCCAAAAGAAATTCTAATCCACACAATCATAAGATTTGGAGACGTCCACCTTCCTAAGCAATCTCGTAGTCCGTATCCACAATCAACAATAATCCCTGTAACCATGACCCCAGTACCAAGCAACCGGTGGTCATGTATGAATGTTGACTGCTCTAGGGATACAATAAAATCAAAGACCAATCTAAGTTGGTTGGTCAGCACCTTAGCCACAACAAGGTAAATTTATTAGACAATGCAATCAATCGAAAATCCTACACCCTTTGCGTCACATGCCTTTTGGGATTAGAAAAAGAAATGATTTGTTTAACTGCTCGAAGCACATATTCCCACATCTAAACTCCGGTAATAGAGCCATAATGCCATCCTCTACCTTGTCCAGAATACTCTAATAACAGTGTGAACCTCTTGGATGTTGAAATCCCGAATAATGTTATCTGACTGTAACCTGCATACACCTCTCCCTAGCCAAATGGGTATTGTCCAAGCAAGCATGCTTCATAATAGCCTGATACTATAACACCTACCACACAATAATCATGAAGTTGCTCATCTGCATTGGGGATGGAATAAATGAGGTTTCTTCTACGTAAGCATAGGAAAAACATCATATGTACATCACTCCTTGAACCATGTTAATCTCCATTTCAAATTTCCTATTTCATGTTGTTGCTGTTTAGCCTTCAGCTTTGGTTGGTGGCGATTCGACTCCTGCTCCGGATTTGGCGGCCGAATTTCGCAGACCTTGCGTGGATTTCAATGAGGATTCGAATGCAGTTATCGCTCCGGACTTGGCGACTGGGTCTGGCGGACCTTGTGCTGGTTTTGGCGAACTCAGATCGGGTTGCCCCCGCCTCGGATCCGAATGCTGGGGTTACCGCTGGGTGCGGATTGGGCCCGGTCTTTGGATATGTAGCGGATACGGTTGTCTCTCAGGGATCCGATTGGGGCCCTTCGGATGCCTCGATGGGGAATGGTGCGTGAGACCCCGTGCGGGCTAAGGTTTGTTCTAGTCAGGAGGGGGAGTTTGGTGCAGGAACATGCAGTGCAGACGGCTGCGAGGTGCCGGCTTCGGTCTCCTCACCCGAACAAATGTCGACGGATCTTGGTGCGCCTCTGGTAAAGACGGGGGGAGATTGTGTGCTGGCGTGCGACTACGACCTAGCTGCCCTCCCTCCGGGCCTTGTGTGTGGGGGGGGGGAGGGGGGTGATCGTCGTCGCCTCTTACCCCTTCATATCCGGTGGGTATGCTTGCGGTGGGTGGAAGTACCCAAGGTGATGGCGTGCGGCACGGCTTCGCCGGCCCGGAGCCGAAAGATGCAGGATTGGATTCTCGCTGCAGAAAAAAAGCGTAGAGATCGGAGACTGGCTTTGGCGGGAAGCGACAGGAGGGTTCGGGCAGACCCGCTCGTGCTTTTCTCAGGTAAGCGTTGTAAGCCTGAAGTCAGGCTTTGGTTGGAGCGGGAGTTGGAGGACAAGGGAGATTCCCACGTCTCCCGTGATGCGGCTATCGATCTCTCTTGCCCTCCTCATGGGGAGGTTCCTGGCAGTGAGGGAGGCGTCTCAGATCTGATTACTGCAGAGTCGGACATTCACGTATGGGTTGTGGAATGTCTTGGAGTATCTGTGCCCAGCAAAAACCCTCCGAGTGGATCCAAATGAAGATTGTCTATTGGAATGTGCGGGGGTTGGGGGATAGGGAGAAGAAGATGGCGGTGGGAGAGCTCTTAAGATCGTGGGGTGCAGATGTGGCTCTACTGCAGGAGACGACAATGGCGCGTTGGGAGCCAACTTCTTGGAGAACAGTTGGTGGGTTAAAGCTGCCGGAGTTCAGGGTGGTGGCGTCGATGGGTAGTGCTGGCGGTTTGCTCCTCGCATGGAATGGGGACATGTTTTCGATTGCTGAAGAGTACTTAGGGTCCAGGACTATATCGGTCTTGCTTGAGTGCAAATCCGGGGAAGGTTGTTTTCTGGTTACTTCAGTGTATGGGGAGCCCGAGGGAGTCAGCAACGAGGCCAGGTGGGAGGAGTTGCGCACGGCTAGTGGACGGTTCCCGGACGCACCATGGGTGATATGCGGTGATTTCAATGTTACTCTATTCGCTCATGACCGCCCGGGTCAAAGAGGAGGAAGGGACCCCGAGTCGGATGGTTTTACCGATTGCGTGAGCTGTTTGGGACTACAGATCGTGGATGTTGGGAACAAGAAGTTCACCTGGCGTAGTTCCTCTGTGCGATCGAGACTGGATAGATTTTTTATTCTACTGAGATGATGGAGAGGTTCCCTCTTGCGGTGGCTACGGCTCTTCCTAGGTCGCGGTCAGATCACACGCCCATTTGATGGAATTCAGGTTGGGGGTAATCCCCCGAACACTGTTCAGATTCGAGAGGTCGTGGCTATTGGAGGACGGCTTCAAGGACTTGGTTTCTCAGTTTTGGGGCTCCTTGAGGGTGGAGGGATCGACAACACAAAAGCTAGCCGGGAAATTAAAGCTACTGCGCGAAAGATTGAAGGCCCACAGTGTAGAGTTAAGGAGAAGAGCAGAGAGACGCGAGGGGGCAGTGGCAGAAATTGCGAGGCTGGATGGTCTGAAGGACTCTCGTGAGTTGAGCAATAAGGAAAAGATTGCGCTTGCAGCATCGCATAGGGCGGTGATCGAGGAGGACAGACGTAGAGATAGAGTGGAGACAGTGGTCCTGGCAGAAATGGTTAAAGAGCGGGACGTGAATACTCGCTTCTTCTACGCGGTGGCAAGTGGAAGGAAAAGGAGAAATATGATTCATGATCTTAGAACAGATGATGGTACTATTCTTGGTGATAGGGAGATCGGGCGAGCGTTGGTGGAGCATTTTCGGGGTTTCAGTAGGCGTATGCCATCTACAGGGGCCACCTGGTCAAGGAGAGGTGCTAAGAGTCTGACGGATGTGCAACGGCAGTCACTCATGGCGGAGTTTTCAAGATTGGAGGTCCGTGAAGCGGTCTTTGATCTCAATGCTAATGGTTGCCCGGGGCCGGATGGCTTCCCGATTTGTTTCTTTAGGGAGTTCTGGGGAGTGGTGGAGGAGGATGTCATGGCTATGTTGAACGAGTTTAGGTGGGAGAACAGGGGACTGGAGAAAATTAATAAAGCATTGTTGTTCTTGCTACCGAAGAATGAAGGGGCTGTCAGAGTTGGGGACTTCCGTCCCATTGCCTCGTCGAACGTGATTTATCTCATGTTGGCCAAGGTGTTGGCCAATCGGCTTCGCAGTGTGTTGGATGACCTTGTCCTTCCGCTTCAATCCGCCTTTATTCCTGGGCGTCAGCTTCTGGATGGGGTGGATATGGCTTCAGAGATGGTCGTTGATTGGAAGAGGAGAGGAGTCGCGGGTTTTCTTTGGAAAGTTGATTTCTCAAAGGCGTATGACAGTATGTGTTGGAAGTTCATTTGGGCCTCTTTGGTGCGGAGAGGCTTCCCAGATGTCTGGATAGACTGGATGAAAAGATGCATCACAACTGCTTCGATGTTGATTTTGGTAAATGGGAAGCAGGAGGGTGGCTTCTTCCAACCGCAGAGGGGTATGAGGCAGGGATGTCCTCTGGCCCCTCTACTATTCATCCCGACGGTTGACGATTTGGTGGTCATGTCCAGGGTTGCAGAGGGCGGTTTTTTAAGAGGGTTTTCCAGAGAAGGAGTGTCTGTTCCTCTTTTGCAGTATGCGGACGATAATCTTTTTTTGTGGAGGGGGCATAGAGGAGTGCAGAGCAGTAAAGGTGGTGCTTGATATCTTTGGTGATCTCTCGAGTCTGAGGGTGAATGGCGCCAAATCGGCATTCGTGCCCTTTAACATGATGGTTGTGGATTCGGAGGCTTGCAGTGTGATTCTGGATACACCGGCGAAGACTTTGCCTATTTCCTACCTGGGTCTGCCCCTTATGACGGGGAGACTGCATCAGGTCAACTGGTTGTCATTAGTTGAGAAGTTAGAGAAGAAGTTGGTGGGGTGGAAGGTTGCACTCTTATCTAGGGGTGGTCACCTGGTTATGACTAAGGTTGTCCTCTCAGCCATCCCGATTTTCTTCATGTCCACGAGAGCCCTGCATGTGGGGGTCCAGTCCAAGCTGGAGTCTTTGATGCGTAGATTTTTCCGGTCGTCATCTTGGAGTGACAGGGGCTTGGCTTTGGTTGATTGGTCGTTGATTTCTAAACCTACCAGAGAGGGCGGCTTGGGTGTTCTGAATCTGGGAGTTATGAATAAAGCGTTACTAGCTAAGTGGGAGCTAAAGATATGGGGTTTTGGAGGTGATCTGTGCTCCACTCTTATCAGGGCGATCTACGGTGTTTCTTCCAGCCCAACGGTCCAAACAGTCGGCGAGGGTGCAGGAACCAATTTTTGGAGAGGGATCCGCTCGGTCTTGCCGGATTTATCAAGGTTCTTGCGGCCCGTGCTTGCAGACGGTCACTTGTTTCGTTTCCGGAGGGATAATTGGACATACGGAGGTGCTTTCTGCGGTCGTTACCCGAGATTGTTTGTGTTGGCTTCAAGTAAGGATGTGATTGTGGCTGGGGTATGGGGAGACGGGTCCTGGTCTCCTACCTTTGTGACAGAGTTGTCAAATCAAAGATTGGACGAGTTTCTGTGTCTGTCTGGACAGCTTTCCGGTCGCGCGGGTCCGATGGTGGGTCGCGACGCTTGGGGCTGGCGAGACGGTTCCTTCTCGGTTTGGAAGGCATACAGATCTTTGATTGCCCAGGCCTCCATTGTGGATTCCATGGTCTCAGAGGATTGTGGTATGCTTTGGTCTTGGCAGATCCCTACAAGAATTAAGGTCTTTCTTTGGCTTCTGAAGAGGGAGAGGATATTGACAGCAACGAGGAGAGCAAGGCTCTTCCCCGTAGCCGTGGAAGAGTGATAGGTGTCGTAGCGCGGCGGAGTATGTAAACCACCTTTTTTCGAATGCCCTAGTTTGGTTGATGTTTGGCGAAGAGCGGCGATCACGGTTCTCGATTGGAGTAACAAGGCATGCTTTTGGGAATCTTACAGGAGGTGGGGAGGTTCAGAGGTCGATAGACTGAAGATGTGTGCGATGATATGGTGCATCTGGTTGGGCAGAAATAGTGTGATTTTTTATGGGTCAAGATTCTATCCCGAAAATGTACTTGGGCATGCTGGAGCCCTCTTGGAGCACTGGTGATTGTAAATAATTATTTTAAAATTAATATATTTTTGGATGGCCCTCTAAAGGAGGATCATCTCACCGTTTCTCAAAAAAAATCCTCATCAAGCCTCCTCAATGATGTAAAGTTGAGTTGCCTTAATCTGTGACTTGTTTCTCAGCTCAACACACTTTAAGCTGAGCTCGTTTTAGTAAGACATGAACATCTTCCGATAATCCGCCTCTTTTGCTCTATCCGTTGAGTAGAGGAACCCTCCATCTATTGTGGTTACCAGGACTCGATCACCAAGTCATTTCGACAGTACTCCATCAGCCATGAGTACTCAAATCGAAAGAAAGATCTTGAGTAATCGCCTTCCCTTGAATCCTTGCATGAAGGCATGTGATCAGAGCATGGCTTAGGGAATGATGAAACTGGCCCACTTCAAGTGAAATGTTCGAACACATGACAATAAGATCGAGATGTTACTTTAATGAGCCCTATATACTACTTAGCATCAATGTTCTTGGTGTCATCAATCACGGAGACGAGTGCTTAAATGAGATCCCAACATTCTCATCTCTTGTTATAGATTATTGACATTTTGCTGACATGTGATGTGGCCTTTCTGATTTGCATTAAATTTTATGCCAAGAAGTAGCAGAGATAATAAAGGTCCTTTATTAAAACGTGACTCCTAAGGATGTCCTCGGCTGTTGAAATACCCGTAACAATGACGACAACTACATGATAAGTAGAATAACACAACCTCTAGCAGAGTTGTGCACAAAAAAGGAATTATTTGCAGTGGAGCGGACAAAACCCTCTCGCTTAACCATCTATGAGAGCTTCTAGAACCATGCCCACAAACCCTACTTAAGGCTATATATAGCCTCGAGCAATCTGCATACATTTTGATACCCTTGTTTACTGTAAAACCCGATAGCTACTATATGTAGACTTCTTCATGTGGATAATTATACAGGAAGGCGTTTATGACATCAAACTGGACCTAGGGCCAAAGAATGATTGCAGAACAATGAGAATCTAGACTACAATGATGTACGTAACAAGAGAGAGTGTTGGTCCAGACTACTCCATTAGTTCGAGTGTATCCATTAACAATCACTTATGCCTCCACTTCACCACCAAGCCTCCTTTTGGCCTATAACACCTTCCTTTGACTCGTCTAGCATCTCTTTGGCTACCCTTCAGATACAAGATGCTACCGCCCCCCACATCTTGTTTGCACTTCCGTTACAATCCCGAGATAAGTCTTCTAAAACCTTCTCCCTGAAGCTTGATTGCTTCAAATGAAGATTCCACCATCTAGTTCTAGTGATCTTGGAAACCCTCCTTTTCTTTACCTGTCCTTTTATTTGCACATCCATGACTAACAAGCGATGTTGGGTTGTCAACTCTCCCATGAAATTACTTTGCAGCCTTTGCAAGTTGCAACACAACCGATCTCCTCTTCTCAACGTAAAATAATCTATATGGATTCTAGTCGGGTCACTCTTATAAGTAATTAAATGCTCCTCCCTCTTCTTGAAGAGAGTGTTTCGTATGAAGAGATCATAAGACATTACAAAAGCCAGAATGACTTTTCCATCTTCATTTCTATCCCTGAAGCCATGGCCTCCATGTACACTAGCATACCCTGAAGCATCCTTTCCCACACGTCCATTAAGATCTCCACGTAGGCAAATCATCTCTTTTTGTGGGATTCCTTGGATACTCCTATCCAAATCCTCCCAAAAAGCGTGTTTAATCCTTTCATCTAAACCAAATTGTGGTGCATAAACTGAGATGACATTTAATATTTCTTTTTTGAGCACCAATTTTAGCAAAATAATCTCATCCTCGAATCTTTGCACCTCAACCACATTATCCTTTAAATCCTTATGAACAACCACTCCAACACCATTCTTGCTCTTATCTTTACCTGAATACCAAAGTTTAAAGCATGTCTTCTCGATCTCCCCTGCTTTCTCTCTAACCCATTGTCTCTTGGTGACATAACACCTGAATCTTCCTTCTTTCCATTGTATCTACTATCTCCATCGATTTACCAATCAGAGTGCCAATATTCCAACTACATATCTTCAACTTCCTATGCAACCTTTTTTGGACTAACTTCTTTACTCGTATGTGTCCATCATGCGAGAACCCTTGCAAATTCTGGATCGCAACCAAGTGGCGACACAGCGGAACTAGCTTATTTACTCGTGTGTGTTCCTCATGCAAGAATCCTTGCAAATTTTGAACTACATCTGGGCAGTGATGTAGCGGCCCTTGCCAACTTTTCATTGCATTCGGGCGATGCAACGTGTCGCTAGTAGGTATCCCAACAAAATCAAAATATTTGCTTAAATCCATGTTGAAAATATCCGAGTTGTTTCGAGACAAATTCCTAAATAGTGATCTTAAAAGAAGGCTATTAGGAATGTGTATCTATTGTATTGGTTGTCAGCTACCTAACACGCGACCCTCCTCATTTACTCAAGTTTCGAAAATTCAAAGGCAAATCAGATAATTTATTCTCATTTTCCCAGCTAATCTGTGAGCAGGTCAAATAATTAGTTTCAACTATTGATCGGATATGGCAAAGCCCTTTTTTAGAGCAAGTAAAGTCCCAATCAATCCATCTTGAATAGCTCCTGAATGGTTACAGGAAGAAATAGAGAATAAGAAAATAATAAGAAAAGAAACCCATGTCATTTATTAAAATAGCAAATGACATCAACACTCCCCATCTAGTTGAAGCATAACTATCAATCATGCCCAAATCGGAAGTAGAAAATGATGTGTTTCTTTCGAAAAGCTTTATTAAAAATACTCTTTTTCTCCAAATTGGACTTCTTGATTCGAATGTTAATAGTTCCAGTGGTATAATATGTTGTTTTAAGTATTTAGGAGAAAATGGGTGTGTATGCAATACAATTACTTTTCGATACGAATAATATTTGTATCTATTTGTCATTGTACCCATCTTCAACTAAACTATGGATATGTACTTTTTTTCCTAAAATGAATACATATAATGGATATTTATTTTTATTTTCTTGTAGTTATATACACAATCAAGTATACGAGTTTTCATTTTTTTACATATACACCATTTTCATTTCTTAAGAGTATGGATACACATGGTTGTATATTTTTCTCACTGGAAGGGTTACGTGTCCAGATGTTAAAATTGATGTAGACTCGATAGAACTGCAATAAGATATTAATATATTTGTATTTTTCTACGATTGTACCTATTTTTTAACTAAAATATCAATTTCTTCTGCGAATACAGTTCCAGATAAGGATGTTCATTTTATTTTCCTAAAGAATACATGTACAAATGAAGACATGCTTTTCTATTTTCTGTTGATATAGATATCGAGATTATCATTTTCTTTTTTTAAGGATACAGAGACGTATATGATTGTATACTTTCTTGCAGATATGGATATGGATACTTATTTGCATTTTAATTTAGATGTGATTTGATTACAAAGAAGCAATCGACATAGCTATATTTGTATTTGTATGCTTCTGTATTTGTCTTCAATCAAAATATGGACATGTATTTTTTTGGATAAGGATATTTGTTTTTTTGTCAGATCAAATACAAAAAAATATATGAATTTTATATTTATTAGATACGAACATTTTAATTTTAAGTATGTGGACACTGACAATCATGTTGTGTGGATATGAATATGAAAATGTACACAATTCTGAAATGGATGTGGTCATGCTTCCATATGGATGTAATTGGAGATTGATATATTTCTATCTATTTGCTATTATAATCATCTTCAAGCAAAATAAGGATATATATATATATATATATATATATTTCATTTGATGGATACATATAACAATATTTAGTTTTTACTATTTTACTGATAGAACTACCAAAGGATATACTTTTTTATTTTCTTTGTGGATATTTATACTGATACTGATACTATTTTCTTTTTCTTTGTTATGAATATGTATCCAGAATTTAACATGGGCGTCGGTTCAATAGGGATGCACTCGGATATAGATGCATTTGCATTTTTCTACTAATCTAGCCATCTTCAAGCAATTTGGTCGCAATAAATTAGCATGTTTATTTTCATTTTTTATAAATACGGATATAAATAAGGATATATGTCATCTTTTTATTGATTGAGATATGATATGAAATACTACTTTTATTTTTGCAAGGATTTAGATATGAATGATTGTAAATGCAAATAAGAATATGCATCTTCGTTTTTTCCTATATTGATACATACATGGATATTATGTTTATTTTTAAACAACTGTTTTATTTTTTTGCAAATAAAGATACGGATAAATATTATTTCCCCAAGGCATCACTCTCCTCAGTCTCTAGGTCCCAAGCACCAGGATTCGCCCAAGACATCTCGGCGAAAATCTCTAAAGCCGTAGCCATGCCATCGGCCTCCTCAACACCCCCTTCAATGAGGAATAAGGTATCGTCCGCGTATTGGATGATCGGCACCTGCACCCCCTCCCATGAGTAACCGCCAGAGAAACCACGGCTGACAACATGAGCCGCCATATCAGACAACACATCGGCCGCAAGGATGAAGAGCATAGGCGCAAGGGGGCATCCCTGACGCACCCCCTTACGAGGTTGGATCCATCCCCCCTCAGGCCTACCATTGATCATGACCGAAAACGAAGCCGTGGTGACACAGCGCCTCATCCAAGAAATCCATTTGTCCGGGAAACCCTTCCTCCGCAGCACCGACCACAGGAATCTCCAGTCGAGGCTATCGTACGCCTTAGCGAAATAAACCTTCCAAAGGACACCGTTCGTGCCCCTCCTCCGCCAATCCGCGATGATTTCAGAAGCAAGAGTGATGCAGTCAGATATCTGTCGCCCGGGAACGAAGGCAGATTGGACCGACGAAACAAGGTTCCCAAGAACGACAACCAATCTAGCGGCAAAGACCTTTGCCGTGATCAAGTAAAGGGCGTTCGATATAGCAATAGGACGAAAGTCCCCGATGGATGTTGGCATCGAAGACTTTGGCAGCAACACAATGAGCGCGCGGTTGATACGATCAAAACCCATATTCCCCTGACAGAACTCCAAGACCACCTCTAGCACCTCCTGACGAACGAGGTCCCAAAAGTCTTTGTAAAACGAAATCGGGAAACCATCGGGGCCTGGCGTAGCATCGCCGTTCAAGTCCCAGACAGCATCCTTAAGTTCCTCCAATGTAACATCACGGAGAAGATCATCCCAGGAAGGCGTCGTGACAGTCCTAGCATCCCGGCCCAACCATTTCCACCTCCGGGGAAGCGTTGCAGAAGACACGTTCTTGAAGTGATTCGCAATAGCTCTGCCCATGTCTTTATTCCCCTCCACTCTGACCCCGTCAACGACGATGGAGCACATGGCATTGGTTCTGAGCCTCCTACTAGCAATACGATGGAAGAAGGACGTATTCGCGTCCCCCTCCCGCAGCCACATGTTTCTCGACCTCTGTCTCCACTCCGTGACACGCTTCTTTTCCTCCACGGACACCATCCTCTGAGCCGCCGAACGAGCCTCCAACTCCGAAGGCGAAAGATCCCTGATGTCCTCCAGCGTGTCCAACTTCCGAATGACCTCCTCTGCGTCTCTCGTAGCCGCGCACCTGGCAGCCCTCGTCTCCCGTTTGAAAGCCGCCAACCTGCCCCGCAGAGAGGAAAGCTTTTGGACAAACCTGGAGGCGGCGGAACCCGAGATCTCCACCTTCGACCAGTGCGAGGTCACGATCTCTCTGAAGCCGTCCTCCAAAAGCCAGCATTTCTCGTACATAAAAAGGCCCCTCTGCGCCGGGGCATCCCCAGAGCACCACAGAATTGGATTGTGATCAGAACACGACCGAGGCTTGGCTTCCACCGACGCCAAAGAAAAAGCCTCCAAAACATCATTAGAGACGAAAAATCGGTCGAGACGCGAGCGCGCCTTAGAGTTCCTCCACGTATACGCAACGGCCCAGCATCCATCACCTCGAGGCTGAGTAGGTCGATGGTGTCAGCGAACTCAGTGGAGCCCGGGTCCTGGCCCCCCTACCCCCGGGTCTGTCCGCAGTAAGAAGGGTGACGTTGAAATCACCCCCCACCACCCACGGGATCCCATCGACAGTCCTACCAGCCTCCAAAAGATCCTCCCATAACTCTCCCCGCAAACCACCATCACAGGGACCATACATACACGACACGGCCAACCGAGAGGAAGAAGTCGTACCGGCCAAGATCACCATCAGGACGTGCCGCCCACAAGTCATCGAGATAAAAGACCAGGTCGACGAGCGCCAAGCCACAAGCATCCCTCCGGAAGACCCTGAAGCGTCCAAAGCTCTGAACTGGTCCAAACCACCCGCGCCAAAAGACCTCCATACGTCTCCCTCCATAGAGTGCAGCATAGTTTCCTAAAGCAGGATGACATCGCAATTCCAATTACTGAATCTAGAGCCCATGGATCTCCGCTTATCCGGATCCTCGAGGTCACGAACGTTCCAAGATAAGATTTTCATTTGGATCCTTCGGCAAACCCCTGAATTTGGGCAACTCCAGCGGCCTCCGCCACCCTAAGCTTGAACGGAGTACATGGTTGTGCCTCCGGCCTTGACGCCCTAGCTCTGTTTCTTCTTCTGTACCTCTTCCTGCTCCTCCTGTCGCTAGGCCCGCCTCAGATACTTGAGCAAGGAATCCCTCGTCCATGGAGGCCCCCTCCTGGCTGATCTCCGAGATTGAAGCGGCCGAGGCAGTGGGAAGCTGGGGTCGAGGCCATTCCTCCGCAAGGAGATGGCGGAAGAGGGGGAGTGGGAACATCTGAGGAGCACCCGCCAGAGCGTCGCGAAAGCCTTCCGAAGGAAATATCCGCGACGAAGAACCCGAGAAAGTAACGGCCTGTACCAGCTTCAGAGGGTCCGGGATCACCCTACCGACAACCGGACCCGAAAAATCCCACGTGCCCGCCTGAGCGTCAGCCCTCGAACCCGGGTCCGCGAACGGATTCGCGTAGGTGGGTCCAGCACCCGGTCCCAAGTCTGCCTCCGTAAAGAAAGACGCCGAAGACGGATCCAAACGCCTTTCACCTACGTCACCCAGTAGAGGAAACATTCTTGACGATAGGCGCAGCATTTGAGGTGAGTTCATGAAACGTCGCATGCCAGTAGTCGTTTGCTCCCTTCCCTCGAAAGGACCCCTTGGGAACCCAACCACCAACGCCGAGCCCGAAGCATCCCCCGGCCTTCCACCTACCGCCGACCTCGGGACCTCCGGCGGAGGCGGAGGTTCATCGATCACAAGCTCTACCGTGTAGGAGTAACATCCCACGTTCATCTCCGTGAACGTACTTTGCCCACCGACCTTGTCGAGGAAGCTCTTGTTGCACTCGAACAGGATCTTCATTTCCTCCGCAGGGGTGCCCGGTCTGAGACCATCATCAAGGACTTCACGAACAATTCCCCACCGATGCAAGGCCCTCCGCAAGCAACCAGCCGAACGAGAGAGGAAGGGGACGCCCTTCACCGTAGCCATGCAAACCTCCACCTCACTGCATGAGCCATCAGCGAAGCGCAACCTCCTCCAGCGGACGTTACCGACATCCCCATTTCGTAGTAAACGCTCCTCCTGAAAATCCGATAAGCCCCGAACACAGCACCTTCTTGCATCTAACTCCACTACGTCCCCCGCGAACTGCGGGCCAAGGAACCCAGCCAAATGCGATGATAGAACGTCGAGGTCGATAACGTCCCTTACCGCATGACCGATAATCGCATGCATGCCCGATGAACGCACGGTGCTCCTGCCTTTGAGAATCTGGTGAGCTCCACCAAACCCATCGTACGCAGAAGTGACGCCCACATGGTTTGTCGTAGCACCGCCTCGAGCTTCCTTCCTGACCACATCCGCAAACGATGGCCCCCCATGATAAACCACTGCAGTACTTCCACTCGAACAGCCACCACCGCTAGCCCGCTGTCGCCCGGTAGGCACCGCCTCCTTCGTTGTAAGGAACGACATGCATGTTGCTTGACGATGTCCCACCCTACCGCACGAGTAACATCTAGGGGGGAAATGGCAGAAGGTGGCAACATGCCCCCTGTCCCCGCAGCGGAAACACCGCCGCCCTGGTTTCTTGTGAGAAACGAACCTCCACCCACCACCTTCTTCGTTGCGGGACTCCTCCTCGAACGCGCAGCCACGTCTGTCATCCTCCCCGGAACGGAGAATCGCCTTCCCCTTGTCCAACGCCATTACTCTTGTTCTGTCTACTTCCACTTTCGACCCACCTTCCCGAACCACTCCGCCTCCCCCATGCAACCCCACCTTCTCCTCCCGCCTTCCTCCAACATCGCGACCCCCCCCATGCAGCTCTCTCCGACGCACTCGCACCGACCTCACGACACTGCTCGCCGGCAGGCCCCTTCACAGTCACTCTCTCACCCAACAGAAACCATTACATCGGACTCCAGATGGCCTCGTGCTAGGGTTTCCAATGGCTCCCGTGCTGATTTTGCAAAATCTGAAGGAGTTGACTAAGTTGTAGGAGGGAGCTGTTCTCTTTTTTTCTTTTTCCGATAATTTTTGAAATATTCAAGTCAAATATCAAATTACTATGTAATCCCTACATTCAAACTTAACGACATGACTAATGGACTTTTATGGTTGGGATATCGAGTACTTTCGAAGAGGCGCGCATAATGATGAAGTATAACGGGGCGTAAGTGTAATAATGGAAATATACAAGGAATTTGAGTAAATTTCCTTCAAATAAAATCACGATAGGTTGATTGAATGTGCACCTTTTTCTTCCTATATGACAAATAGATATCAATATTGACCAAGTCCAAACTACCAAGATGGACTGCTTTGTGGTGACTGATCCAAATTAGCATATCCCACTCAATGTCAGAAAATGCAAGATTTAATGCATGTACGTGATTTGGAGTTTGATTTGGAAAATCCTCTATTTTCTTAAATTTCACATTTTTTTGGATTCTAAGACCCTGAAGTTGCAATTTATAGTAACAGTCTAACAGATTCCATAAGTGTCAACGATGTTAGTTCAAAACTCTTTTCGTATAATATTTGTCCCGCAAAATAGGATTCAGGTCACTTCACAACACTACATGTGAAAAAAAATTATTATTATGATTCTGGAAACCAGGAGGATATTCAAAAAAAATCATGTAGAATTGAACTCTCGTGAGCTCAATACCAAACCTAAGCTTATAAACCACGGAGCTTAAAAACATACCTCAACATTTATGTTTTGACAGGCTGATTCTTCACTTTTTTCAACAAAACGTGTTGCTTCGATAAGAGTTCTGCTATAAGATGCTTCTGCCCAAACAGATGAGAATTCTTGAGCAGGAGGTTTCTTGTTAGAGAGTCAAGAATGTAGCCATGACTTCCCATCCATTGCAACATTTGCAGGAGAAGTTCTTTCTTTTCAGGATTTAAGATATATCGAGACACGGCGGCATGAAATATCTCCTGCAAGATCCACACAATAACACTAGCTCCATTAAGGAAATCCGTACATCGTTACAAAATGTTAGGCTAAAAATTTAAACGAAAGAAATTCTTAAGTAGTACCTCGGGATTACATAAATCTCTCGGTACTACATGTTTTTTTATCTGAATATTAGAGTGGTGTCGCATCTTGAATATGCGACACCGTTCAATGTTTTTTTTTACCTAGGTACTACAGAAGAAATGCATCTTGAATGTGCGACTCCAATAGTACACATCCGAAATGTGATATCCTCTAAAGCCCGTTAAACCCCAACATCGTATCGCACTTCCTCTTATGCCTCTCTGCACACGCGAAATCCCTAAGTCCATTGCCCTCGACCTCCTGCTCCGTCGCCTCTTCCTCCCGCTCCGCCGCTACTTTCTCCTGTTCCGCCGCCTCCTCCCGCGCAGACCTCCACGGTTCTCCTCCTCTGCCTCCTGCGTCGCCGCCTCTCCTCCCGTGTCCTCCGTTATATCTCCAACGTTTTGGTAAACTTCTTGACTTTTTTGTTGTTAGGTTCATGATTTATAATACATGTATTTCTCTTAATTTCATGATCGTATAACATTGAGTCAGCCTCGCATATTAGGTTGGAATGGAGTCGATATGTTGTATCTTTCATTTGAAGGGTGTGATTATTGGTTCTTCGACATCCAATGTGCGTGATTTTGGGTTAATGCCGACTATGACATTCGATGAGTTGTTGAACCTAGTCTACCGTAAGTTCAACCTGGATGTGAACAATCAAAGAATCAAACTATTACATCGCATCCCTCACAACGCGGGCGAAGAGCCTACGCTTTTTGTCTATCGTCGATGATGATAATGTACAAGGAGTTTTTGTATATGCTCGGACCATTGGGAATCGAGGCCTGCTGACTTATTATTGAAACTCTATCGGTAGGCGAAGTACCAAATGTTGTTGATGTGGACAATCGCCTTGCTTACGGACCCTCCGTTGTCCGTAGCACTGATGGGCCCATACCATAGCCATCTACAGATCACAAATGGCACATGAGTGACGCCCTGCTGAGAGAGGTTAATCATGCCTTGGATGACTTCATCCATTGGGGAACCGATGATGAGCTAGAAGAGGACAGTGATCAAGATATTGAAAATAATGCCGTAAATGAGGAGATACGAGCCGAGGAACAAATTTCCTAACCAATTGTTCCTCGTTTACCATTTTTTTGGGATGAGAGGATCTGAAACCCATTCAACCTATGAGGATGACATTCGAAAGAAATCTGGACTTAACAGTGTTGATGAAATACACAAGGGCAAAACATTCAAATGTAAAGATGATTTGATGTATGTTGTAAAGAAACATCACATCCTAACACACTACGACTTCATGGTTAAAGAATCCACCAGTTTATCCGATCTGTTTTTTGCACCTACCGATCGAAAGGATGTGTTTGGTATTTACATGATCATTACAGGAAATTCGATGGTTTATGGGTGATCTCTAAGATTGTTGGCCCGCACACTTGTATAAACCTACAGTTAATCAGGATCATCCTCAATTAGACTACAAATTCATGTCTAGATCACTTTTATCTCTGGTGAGGGATGACCCTATGTTCGGGTGTCGAGTTGTAGAGCTCACATCCACGAGATGCGCAATTACTGGGTAACGAAAAAAAGGCATGGGATGCTCAGAGGAAAGCAAATGGAATAATATTCGGTGATTGGAAGAAGGCTTTTGCCGAGATGCCCTATCTTTTGCATGCAATGAAGGATGTCATTCCGGGAATTGAAATAGATATCGAACATAACGAACATCCCGATCCTCGGAAACCACATTACCGTAGATTTCAACGATGTTTTTGGGCATTTGACACTTGCATTAAAGCATTCAAATATTGCAGGCCTTTGGTTAGTATTGATGGAAGTCATTTGTATGGCAAGTATAAACAGAAATTGTTGATTGCTTATGGGATTGATGGAGATAAACATATTTTTACCCTAGCATTTAGAATTGTTAATGAGGAATATGGTCCTTCATGGAAGCGGTTCTTTCGTTCCTACGTATCAGAGTAACTGGTGTGCGTGCATGGCCAATATGTATCATTTCTGACCGTAATTCTGGTATAAAATCCGCAATGAATGACGTTGATGTGGATTTATTAGAACCTTTTGCATACTGGCAGTTTTGTTTAAGGCATGTCGCAAGCAACTTCAACAGTGTTTTTAAAATGGTTCTATGAAAGCATTGGTATAAGCAGCCGCACTTCAAACGACAAGTAGGAAGTTTGCGTATTTCATGAGAAAATTGCAAGAGTAGAACACAGAAGCAGGTAGATGGTTTTCAACTCACGAGTGTCGCAGAGAGCAATGGACTTTAGCATATGATGATGGTTATAGATTTCGTCAGATGACTATAAATCTTAGTGAAAGCTACAATGCAGTGTTTAAGGATGCCTGATGTTTGCCGATTTCTGCATTGATCGAGAAGACATTTATAATTGTGTCTTATACTTCAACCAGTGTGCAGATGAGGTTAGCGTTGCCCTCGCGGCAGGGTGGAAATTCACGCATTTTGCAGCATCAGAACTGCATAGTTGGAGTGCAGCTGCGAATGGACACACAGTGACACAAATACAAAAACAACCGGACATATTGTTTAAGGTATTGAGTGGTGTTCGATGAACACAATATGGGACTCGAGGTCGCAAATAGTACACGATGAACTTGGGTCAGCATACATGTACTTGTAATAAATGACAAATTTACCGTATCCCATGTTCCTACGCTATCGCGATCATTTCTAAACGTCGAGCAGATGTTGATACATATGTTGGTGAATGGTACACATGACAACACCAATTAAACGTTTACGAAGGACGGTTTTTTCCAATTGGTGATCGGGAAAGGTAGGCCCCATTGGAGTACCCGGAATTACATCCCGATAAAAAGCGTAAGCATAACAAAGATCGCCCACGGTGAACTAGGATTCATAATGAAATGGATGTCAGGGATGTGATTCGATAGAATACATGTTCTTTTTGTGGTATACTTGGTCATACAAAACGTGATTGTCCTAATAAAAATAGAAAGAAATCTCAAGCATCCACATCTAATGCACAATCATCAAAAATGAACAAAAATAAATGTGGCACATGTGGAGGTGAAGGTCATAACAAACGTAAATGTCCGGGTTTGAGTAAGTTTACCTTTTTTTAGACGCATTATCTTGAAAATTAATTTTGGTTGCTTGATGCAAATTTTAGCCATCTAAATTGAAATTTTTTATTGCATATGGACCCCGGACCACTTGACCCATCCGTTTTGACTTAGCAGGAGCGACATCGTTCACGTGTTTGGGCAGGCGATGTAAGTCATTTATTAATTTCAATTTATTAAGTATTTTCCATAATATATCTTGAGTCATTCAAATTATAGGCATCGTTGTGGTTGTGTTATCGACAATGAGAAACACATGTACACTGCATCCCTTTGGACGACCGCCTACATCCATAAGTAGCTCAGGCAGAATTTGGATGTATTTCTGAATTGGAATTTATCACGCTAGATAGGCATTTAATTACACCTTTGGTGGAACAATGGAGGCATGAGATACACACTTTCCACATGGTTATGGAGAGATGACCATTACGTTACAGGATGTCACTTTCATCTTGGGTTTAAGGATCGATGGACCGGTAGTTACAGGAGAGATCACCCCTGGAGCGATGTGGGCTGACACATGCGAGCAGCTTTTAGGTGTCAGACCTCTACCTTCTGAGATTGTTGGCAGCGGAGTCTTGGCAAGCTGGTTATTTACAAATTTTGCAGAATTGCCACTAGATGTTGATGAGGTGGTCTTGCAGAGGCATGCACGAGCATACATTTTACAATTCATGTGAGGTGTTTTATTCACAGACAAGTCGGGGTCACTGATTTCTCTGATTACACTGCCACATCTGCATGATCTACAATACTCTGAGATGCTGAGCAGGGGATCCGTGGTACTTGCATTCCTATGCAGGCATCTATGTTTAGCAGCAGATATGACAACCGAGGAGATTGGAGGCTCGATCATATTGCTTTAGCTGTGAGCATGGAAGCATTTTCCACACATTGCTCCTGTGATTAGGGAAACAAGGTAGTGATACGATCGTCCGTTAGGAGTTTGTTGGATTGTGGCATTCGCGCATCGTCAACAACCAACCCACGTCGTGAGACCATAGCATGATGCTTTTGACATGCAATCACCAGAACTTGTAAATAAGCGATGACACATTCCTTCAATTTTCTTCAAATAACAGCCACTAAATTACATAACAATTTTTCGTGTAGGTGTTGTGGACGCCATATGATGATGATATACTTGCACATCTACCTGCTTGTTGTCTCGAGGGACAAAACATTAGGAGGGCAAGGGTACCATTGATATACTTCCACATTGTGGAATATTATTTTCCAGACCGCATTCTTCTTGGCGGCCGTCAGTACATTCATGTGTCGTGCTTTACCTTTGTGGGCTTTCATGCCATCGACTTGAGGGGAAAAGTACATATTGATTGAAGGTCCAAACATTGGGTGCACATACATGAGTAGGATGATCGAGTGGATAGAGTTGTTGCCGCGACCAACCCAATGGGATCATTACAACACTAGGCTATATGGATTAGTACAGAATGATTACGAGGATATTTGTGGATCGGTTAGGGAACCCACTTAATGGTCTAGTGGTAGTACAGTGTGTCTACCACACAAAAGACCAGGGTTCAAATCCCACTCTTGCAGTGGTTGCGTTAGGTAGTCGACGGCCAGCGTAAAAATAGTCGAATCTTTCAACATGGATTTGAGCAAGAATCCATGTAGCCGACCCTACTTATAGTGGGATAAGGCTTAGTACTTTTTTTTGGTTAGGAACTACTTTAACAAGCAACATAAAAATACTCACTAATATTTTGTTAGTTTTACAATGAAGTTTCCGTAAGATTAACCACTATGTGTTTCTTCTTTTTTGATGCAGATGTCCAGGTGGGACAACATATACAATACTGGACACCAGAAGTGTCGAGAGATTGCAGTCTAGGAAAAGGCTGAAATGGAGCAATGGTTAGCATTCCAATTTGCAGATGCGCTCATGATACACGAGGAGCATGCTGAACAGGCTCAGGCAGGGGTTAGATAAGGAAGGGCTAGAGGGAGAGGAAGAGGCAGTGACAGAGTGCATGAACCACACGTCATACCAATAGACAAGGAGGAAGACGTGAGGGCATATGCAGATGTTCCATCCTCGGAATTGGAGACCCAGTTAGTCACACCAGTTGTCGAGCGACCGAGTAAAGACATGCCAACACTGCATGCACCGATGAGGCTGGGCATGGTCGTTAGGGATACTCAACCCATTTACTGCACGCTTACACAGCTACCAATGCCAACATTTGAGGACGACGGTGCAGGACCCTCCTAAATAACGATGATAGACAAGGGCAGTTGTTTATTATCCTTTGATCAGCAAGATACAACGAGGACATATCAACGGAGAAGAAGGCGATAGAATTAGAAATTGAAATTTTTTTACTATGGGTGGTGTAAAGTATCATATGATGTACTTTATGGAAACACATTTTGTAAAATTCTACGTTAATGATTTTTTTTATGTTTTTGAATGTTTGAGAGTCAATTATATGAATATTGTATGCTTTTGTTGATACCAATATCAATGTGGATAATTTGATATATTACGAACATGTGCATTTAATTTATTCCAATTTTAATGTGGAAATGAAGATATATTACGAAATAATGTCTTTATTCTCAAACTTCCTGGAAATGATCAAGGGAGTTTCTCTAATATCGCATTCTTAACATGCGATATAGGAGAAACTCTCTGGAAGTGCATCATTTCCAAGAAGTTCTCGTTGCATCGCATTTTAAGGCTGCAAGATAAGAGAAAGTACCTCGAATTGCATATCCAGGAATGTTTAGATATAAGCGCATATCGAGAACGCGATATACTAGGAAGACCCTGCAATTGAGTTGTTTTCTGAAGCTCCCTTTAATATCGTCATTTCAGCGAAATGTCACCGAAATGTCAACAAATTTCATCGAAATACATGTCATTTCAGCGAAACAACAAAAATAAGGGAATCTACTCCTTTGCTTTCATCGAAATTTGCATATATTAATGAATTTTCACTTGTTTATTCGTTAATGTGTTAAGTTGTTAGAGTGTGTTACATTGTTTAAAGAAGTTTCCTTAGTTAGTTTCTATATTTTATATATAAATCCAAACTAAATCAGTTTTATTTTTTTGTTTTTCTTTATTTTGATATATATGTTTTAATTAGTAGTTATCATATTTGTCACCTCATTCTTATTAAAGGGGTTCTCGCATGTCATTATTCTCTTCATGTTCAAGAGATGAAACCAATGGATTCTAATTACGGTTCCAAATCCGGTTCTGATTCTGAGAAACATACTACTTTTTAGCTGTTGGGACGATTGGATGGAAATTTAATGTAAAATATCATATTAATATCTTATTATTAGCAAAAAACTATCTTTTTATCTCATTTATTGAGTTAAACAATATTAAAAATATTTATTTTTAAAAAATGAGCTTTTATGTAATTTTCCCAAATTTCCGTCCATTTCACCGAAATTTCATCGAAATTCCACCGAATTTCTCTTTCCATGCTTACCGAAACGAAATCGAAATCCGACATTTAAGGCCTTGCATCTCCTAAATATTGCACATTCCCTTCTTACTCAGACGAAGGTTCCCATGACCTATTGAGGTGATGTTGTTCTGACCATTGTTCATCTTATCAACAGAATTCCATCTCCAAGCCTAAATGGATCAACTCCCTTCTCTCTACTTTACCCAACTGAGTCGCCCTTTCCTCTTCCCTTGAGAATCTTTGGATGTGTCTTGTTCATAATTTTCACACTACAGACAAACTTTCTCCTCGTGCAATCAAATGTGTCTTCCTTGGTTATTCTCGTACTCAAAAAGGTTACAGGTGTTATGATCCAACTGGAGATTGCTATTATATCTCTGCAGATGTAACCTTTTTTAGCAGACTAATTTCTTCAATCAATCTGTTATAGATATCTCTCTGGATCTCCCACCTCCACCCATTGTCTATAAACACAGACAATTATCTTCACCACCAGATGTTCCTTTGCTTGTTTCTTTATTGCAGAATGATATGCCTTCTACAAGTGTCCCCTCCATTGTTGTCCCGGATGATCCCCAGGATCTTCCAATTGCTCTGCGCAGAACTAAGAGGCAATGTACTTTTCATCCCAAGTCTCATTTTACTTCTACTGTTGGTTTATCTTGCACAGACAGACAGTATGCAGATGCTCTCATGACTATTTCTATTCCGAGAGACCACTATAGTGTTTTGCAGGATTCAAGATGGCGAAAGGTCATGAATGAAGAGATGGATGCTCTTATTTCTAGAGGGACATGGGATCTAGTGCAATGTCTCAAGGGGACTAGACCTGTGGCATGTAAATAGGTCTTCACAACCAAGAAGTCACCAGATGGGTCGATTGACAGGTTGAAAGCTCATCTTGTGGCAAAGGGCTTCACACAGACATATGGAGTGGATTATTTTGAGAAGTTCTCACCGGTTGCAAGCATGGGTTCAATAAGGACTATAATATCTGTGGCAGCTAATAAGGCATGACCTATTTTTCTGTTAGATGTGAAAAATGTGTTTCTATATGGCGATCTTGATGAGGAAGTGTACATGATGCAGTCTCCGAGTTATGAAGTCGAGAGGGATTGTGTATGTCGACTTCACAAGGACAAATATGGCCTAAAGCAGAGAGCCCAAGGGCACGGTTCGACAGACTTACTGCAGAGATCAGCACTTTGGGCTTCTAGAGAACAACCTCTGACTATTTTGTGTTTGTCAGAAGACGAACAACAATTATTGTTATTCTTACAGTCTATGTGGATGATATGGTTATCACATGTGATGATTATAAAGGGATACTTGAGACTAAGGCCTTCCTCCATAGGGTATTTGCTACCAAGAACCTTGGTCCACTACGTTATTTCTTGGGCGTAGAAGTACTACGCACTACAGAGGGTCTTCATCTCTCACAGAGGAAATACTGTCTGGACATTCTTACTGAAGATGGATTACTCGGATTCAAGCTCGCTGGTATTCCTGCAGATCCTAAGAAACACTTCACATCCTCTGATCTTGTCTTCGAAGATGTTACTCAATATAGAAGCCTGGTTGGCAAACTTCTTTACCGTACTGTCACCAGACCAGATATTTCTTATGCAGTGAGCAGAGCTAGCCAACACATGGAGCAACCTTGTTACAGTCACTGGCAGGATGTTCTTCAGATTCTACGGTACTTGAAGGAATCACTGGGTGTGGCCTCTTCAATGGGGTAAATGGGTACACCGATGTTATTGCATATGCTGATGCCGACTATGCAAGCTTACCAGAGGATCGGCGCTCCACCACATGTTATGCTATGATGGTTGGAGGGAATCTTGTTACTTGGAGAAGCAAGAAGCAAACTGTTATATCTAGATCTAGTGCAGAAGCATAGTACATGGTGATGGCTCAAGTTACTTGTGAGATCACGTGGCTATTAACTTTTCTGCAAGAACTCGATATTGTTGTTACTACTCCTATTCCACGATACATATATTGCCACGAATCATGTGTTCCATGAGCGAACCAAGCATTGACTGCCATTTTGTCCGTGATGTTGTTAGGATTGGAAGGATTACTACTCCTCACATCAACACAGGCCTTCAGCTTGCAGATGTCTTCACAAAGGCACTACCCAAGAAGCGACTTTCCTCGATTGTTTCCAAGTTGGGCATGACGGATAAATATGCTCCAACTTGAGGGAGTGTTAGTAGTATATTTTATAGTTCGTAATTATTATTCCTGTAACCCTGCTAGGGGCATTTATGTATTTTCTCCTTTGAGCTCTCTAGGGTTTTGTCTTATATAAGGACCCGTAGACCTCTTGAATAAAGCACGCTCTTTCATCCTTTCATTCTTTTCAACATGATTATGAAATGTTAGATGAGGCCAAATAGAAAGAACAAGAACAAAATTTAATTCTACAATCCAAATAATCCGATACATGTTATCATTATTCCTACTTAATGCAACAAGTGGAAAATTGCGATGCAAGCCGAATTGGTAACAAGAAGAAGATTGAAATAAATCTAACACCGTAAGTAATTCTAAAAATTAAATAATAAAACCCACAAGCTCAAAATCAATGAAATTGTCTTTTTCTACATAAAAAACCAGCAATGGCTCAGCAACCTCTTGCAAAAAAGGGTGCTGCGTGAGGTTTTACATGACAGGACCAAAAGAGATCTGACCCTTTGTTCGAAAGACCGTACCTAAGAGAAGCTCCATGCACCATGCAGACCCTTCCAATACGAGTGATGAATAACAGGATATCTAGATTCAACCAAACATATGCTTCATGCCAAATATTTCATGATACTGAACTTTCTATAATCAGAAGTGCCAGACTAAAAGCATATTCCAGATTACCATGGATAATAAAATAATAGAAATGCGGAAGAAAAATTGGTCAGTGAAATAATTTTTTTATTCCACAAGTACCTGATCAATTTTGTGACCAGCACGATGAAATGCCTTGATGATATCATTTATCATGTTTATATTTCCTGTGTTCACAAAAGATAAAGCAAACTTTTTTAAAGCACTGCCTGATATATGCTCCGTGTTGTCCTGGTTCAAGGTGTGAAGGACTCAGCATTGTCAGAAAGGTCAAGACAACCACTATAAATATAAGACATATAAGCAGCCACCTACCTTCATTACAACATAGGCATCCTTGAGAAGCAGTGCACCAACCAATATAATCAGTATTTTCTCATGAAGGGACCTGCAAACTGTTCTTTTGTTGTATCTCAACATGTTGTAAACAGAAAATGCTTCGGAGGAGGCACCAGACCGAGCAAGCTCATCAATCAAGGAAGTACAAAGTTCCTGATAGTCAAGAAAATGTTTCATTAACACTACAAAAATCACACTGATTTCAATTTGACTGTAGATTTCAAACAAAACGCTGTAACATAATTCCACTTATATTTAACAATTACAAATCTCCCATATTATAGCATGCATGGATGTTAAACCCCCCACCCCACCCCACCCAACCCCACACACAAACAACAAATGACGGCATGCATCCTTTCATGCACAGAATTATATCCAAGCATACATAAGCTGTGCTCACTTGTACACAAAGGTGGAGCGATCTTATGAGATGCCTATTCTTTATGAAGTTGAGAACCATGATAACCACTAGATCTCTCACCCTCCCGCAAAAGGGGATCTCCCAAGCTAATTCCTATATAATCTAATACAAAGCATCCTGAAAAAAAAATTTATGGAATGACTTCTTTGTGAAGAAAAATGTTACCAAACAAGCCACATTTCATATCTAGGATTAAGCTCTTGTAACACAAGAACTCAAGATTGATTCACTTATAGTCATCTTAAAACTATTTTTCTGATCATTATTGAATACAATATCAATACATTTCTTGTCATTCTAATTTTAAAGATGAAACAGGACCACATAACAATAAGAAAAACAGCTCTATGATTGTGTACCTCGTCCAGTCGGTGCCCTTTGTTGTGCATGTCCTCTATTGTTTTGTATGCAAGATGATGCAGCTTTTCTCTGCAGAAGTACTTTATGAGGATATGAAATGTGTTGGAATCCGGTGTGATTGCTAATTCATCCATCTTCTTCAACAATCGCATCACATTTTCCATTTCCCCATTATTGCAGTAAGCTCTCAGAAGTGTATTTAACATTACAAGGTCGTATTTTTCAAATTTTGATTCAAAATCTAGAGCTAGTTGCTTTGCTTGTTTCAACAAACCATTTCGACAAAATGCAGATATCATGATGCTATAGCAATAACCATCTGCATTAGAGAGGGACAATCACAAAAGTGCATACAAACTCTGAACAGTTAATAAATTGTAACATTCCTATTCACATCAAAATCAATAAATTTAGCAGAGTTTAGTCTCACCAGATTTTACATTTTTTATCTTTATCTCATCAAAGACTGCTTGAGCTTCACTAATCTGGCCAGCTTTTGCAAGGCTATCCATCAGAAGACAATATGGCATCTGCAATTTAAGTTTAGGTTAGTATTTCCTTCAATCAATTTTGATCAAACTATGGAAAAAGATCACCGTTAGCACCTCTAGAACAAACAAGAATTTAGTTTCTAAGGTGCTTTTCCAATGAGGCAGGTGAGATTAGTTGTTATCGGTGTGGGGTTCCATGGCATTTCATTTGAATATGTAAGAATTGCATTCGTTATTTTCAATCTCGCAGGTCAGGCCATCGGCGGGCAGCATGATTCGAGCAAGTAGAATGGAGGTGGCAAACTTCATTGGAGGGGATGTGTGAGACCTTAACACTTATATATGTGTTAAAATACAAAATACGGCAGATGCACATACAAATCAAGTCTCTATACGGTTCAAGGTAAGGTTTTCGATCAGACTCTCGTACATTTTGTTGACAAGCACGCCGCGTTCCACCAAGCTAGCTTTCTTTCCAATTTCTCAACTACATACAACCAATCCCCATGGCTTAATCTCCCGCACACCAAAGGCAAATCAAGATAGTTAAGAGGCAAACTTCGTCGTGCAGTTCCCAGTATAACGTCACACGTCGTTATCTCCTCCGACGATTGGTCAAATGGGACAAAAGTAGATTTTGCCCCATTTGTCCTCAAACTTGACAACTGCCCAAAAATTTCCAACACTACTCTAACCGCCGTGCATTCTTCCACCTCTCCCTCAAAAAGATCATATTATCAGCGTACTGAAGAATAGGGATCTAGAAATCCTCCCTTGAATAACCACGAAAAAACCCAACTTCTTCTGCCAGCCCAGACATAATCGCCAATGCATCTGCAGCCAGAACAAACAACAAAGGGGCCAAGGGGTATCCATGCTTCACCCCTCTCCGCGGCTGGAACAAACATCTATAAATCCCCTTCGACCGAAGGAAGCCCAAATAAAACTCCAATCATGTAGTCATATGCATTTGCAAAATCTACTTTCCACAGAAACATGTACTCCCTCGCCTCAGTCCGCAACGATTTCTGACACCAAAAAATCCGTTAAACTACTGACGACAAGGAATTAATGATGTCTGAGCAGGAAAGATCAGCTCGTCAAGCACTCCCCTAAGTCGTTTAACCAAGACCTTGGCTACAATGAGATAAAACGCATTGGAAAGCGTTATAGGCCTGAAATCCTCCACTCGCTTCACATCCTCCTTGGTAAGTGAGAAAATCAAGGATTTATTCAGCCTCCCAGTGCCCCGGTTTTCTCCTTTGAATTCTATAACCTAATCCATGACATCTTTTTCAACCACATCCCAGAACTCTCTATAGAAGTATACGGGTAGACCATCTGCATCTTGACAACCTTCCGCGTTAAGATCAAAGACCGCTATGCGCACCTCTTCCCTAGTGAACTACGTTATAAGCACCTCTGCCTACCTCTGCTGCAAAGAACGTACTCCCCTCCCAAGCCATCAAGCTCCAGAAGACGTCGGCATCCTACTAAACTCCCGGAAATGGGTCACCACTGCCTCCCCTATCTTGTCGTCACCTTGTACTCTCTCCTTCCCCCCAACTAAAAGATCATGCATGATGTTTCTTCTTTTCCTCCCACTTGCCATGGAATGAAAGAATTACGTGTTTGCATCTCCTTCTCTAACCCACTTTTTCCTCGATTTCTACTGCCATTGTACCTCTCTCATATCTTCACTTACCACAATCTTATCTTGCTCAGATCTGGCATGCAACTCTTCCATGCTGATAATCCGTGCATCCTCCATCTTATCTAACCGAGCTATCTCTGCTTCCACCTCAACATGCTTTTCATTTTGTACAAGAATCAAATTCTTCTTGTAAATTTTAAGCATCTCTCTCAATCTGTAGATCTTATGTGCCAGCTTTTGCGTTGCTGATACCTTTAATTGCAACGCTGCCCAAAACTCAGCAACTAGCTCCTTAAGTCCGTCTTCCAGCACCCAGGCTCTTTCAAACCTGAAGAAAGATCAAGGAAGCATACCTTTGACTCCCAGGATACCGACATATGATCTGATCTTGTCCTCGGAAGATCCCTCATCAAAGACAAGGGAAACAATTCTAGCATCTCCATCAGTGCCAGAAGGCAATCCAAACATGATCTGGATGAAATGTTCTGCCATGTATACCGACAGTTCGTTGCATCTAACACTTCTAGCTCCAATTCTCCGAGAGATCCAAAAACTCTCTAGATCACGGATCCTGCCCTGCTCTGCCCTCATCCTGTCAAAGACAAACATAGTGACATTGAAGTCCCCACCCCCAAGAGTTACGGGATTCCTGGATAATCTCCCCTGACGGATCTCAACTCCTCTTACACCTCTGAACCAGACTGACCTCCGGGCGGTCCGTGCACCAAACTCAACATCACCCTCCCCGCATCTGACCTTCGCTCCAACACCACTTTCACAAAACCGTTGCCCACATTTTCACTTATTAACAAGAAAAAATCCCCATCCTAAGTCAAGGCCACACCACCAGCACTTCCAACAGTTGGTGATGCCATAAACAATGAAAGTATGTGACCTTCTAATGACCACACCACTAGCACTTCCAACAGTAAGATCATCTTCTGCCCGAACAACTCCAGCATCGACTAAACTGGCCCTCTCCATCCATGGCCTCGAATTTCGGCGAAATTCGACCGAATTTCAATTGAATTTTGATTTCAACAGGTTATCGAAATTCGACCGAAATGACCAAAATGACTTAAATATGGGGGGTCTAGTACAAAAATGACCGAAATGATCGAAGTTTCGATCGAATTTCGACCTAAATTTTGTTTCGGTCGGTCAATGAAATGGTGACCGAAACCGACATTTAAGGCCCTTGTCTCCAGCACGTCCCCACCACCGCATATCGATGCTACTGCATCCTGCATGGGGTAGGAGCTTCCTCCACCATCGCGTTGCATGTAGGAGCTTCACGAACGGGCGAAAAAAAAAGCCCCCACCAACATACCTGAAACAGTATAGTCGAGTGGTAAGGAAGTCTCGACAAAGCTAGTATCCGAGTTTGAGAAGGAACCATGTCCCTCCTCCTCAGTAACTGAAGCCTTCCCTCTCGCCAAACTGATAAAAGCACCTGAATAGAAAGGTGTAGGCTGGATTCGGTTCACTGTTTGTTCGATTCTGTTAAACGTGCCACGATTACTCACCAACCTGGCTCTCTCTCCCTGATCTAACTATCTCCCCCCGAAAATATCTTCTTCATCGCTTGAGGATTAGGGAAAATCCCCCCCAAAAAGTGAAACCACTACCCCGAACCTATCAGGCATAACCGCCACATCCCCTCGAGAAACATGCGTTGACGTTTGAAGTCCCCTCGATCGGAGCTTTGACGACCGTCGATTCGCCGCCAACTGGATCGCACCTCATGTCGCCTCCCCTCGTTTAGTTGCACCCCCAAATTCGACAAAATGTGATCCCTAACTTCCTCCTTCAGTCGCTTTGCATCTCCAATCGGATGCAACACCACCCATCAATCATGGTCAACTCGAGCTTGAAGCAAACGTGTCCCACTTGGAACCACACCGACTCGCTCATGGAGCCCCCTTCATCAACACGAAGACCTCTCATCCCTCACTTGGGTTCAAACCGATCCTGAGCACCTCCGCGACTACACCCATTGCCCCTAAAAAATCTCACACCGCACTAAGGCCCCGATATCTCACTGGTAGGCCTCGAACTTCCACTAACCACTAGGGGTTCACCTCCACAGCTTCATTCCTGCAACCTCGACTTCTGTCAATTCACCTCAGAGGAAACGTGCCCCCCCTTTGGCCAAGAAGCTGTCAATCTCCTCCTTCTCCACTCGAAACAAAGAGGAGAGTTCGACAACCATACTGCATCCCTCATGCTCCCCAACTCCTTCCCCGTTGCCAGCAACTTCAACACCACCAATAGGTCTTCCCTTCTACCTTACGCAATAAGCACATCATCGATCAAGTATATATACTCCCTTTCCAATTCCCCTCTACTCCTTATGCATACGGGGACCGATCCCACCCCCTCCGTAACCAAGGGACAATCTCTGTGAAGGTGATCTTCCCTACAGCACCGGTAGCACGCCGGAGCACTGGCCAAACAACGGCCTGCCATGTGCCCCTCTAGCCTGTATTTGAAGCACCGAAGAATCGATGCCACTTGCTCCCATCGATGCTCTCATAAAGTGGCCATCCCTCTCCCCTCTCTTGTAAATTCCCCCGGCCACAGCCGCAGCTCCCCTCTCACATGCCCCATCCTTAATGCCATATTGCAAGGGCTTAACAATAAATGTGTGCCATTATTAAAACAAGTCCATTACTTAATAAAGTTATACAACATGCTTGGGTGTTACACTAAATATGTGCCATTATTAAAATAAGTCCATTACTTAATCAAGTTATAAAACATGCTTGGGGTACAAAGAACAAACATTGGGATATAAAATAGAAAGACGTTGTAGTGGTTAAAGAGCTGAGTGAATACGGGTTCCCTGCTTCATATGGGTTCATGCTTTTTTCTTCAAGGAATTACGGGATGTCTTGGGGATTGATATCTTGAGCATGATGAAGGAGTTTGACTAGGCAATTCTATCCATGAGAAACTGAATCAGGCGCTCATATTTCTGCTGCCCAAGGAATTGCATATCGAGTGGATGATTTCATGCCAGTTGTTATTTTCAATGCAATGTTCCTTATTTAGGTTAAGTTGTTAAAGAATCAACTCATGAACGTTCTAGATGGCAGCATAAAACTAGACGAGAGAGGTTCTGTTCATGTTAGGCTCCTGAGAATAGTCTAGTGATGGCTGATAAGATAGTGGTAGAATAAAAAAGTGCAATATGCAAGACCAGCTTTGGAAGTTTGACTTCTCCGAGGTTAACATTTATGTAGGTTGGAGATTCCTTTGTTCTTCTCTTATTACGCATGAATTCAGGAGGTCTAGACTGATTAGATGAAGAAATGAGTTACTATGGTTTTGTGTTCAATTCTAAATAACGATCGTTTAGAGGGAGATTGTTTCAACTGCAAAAAAGAGTTAGGTAGGGATATCCTCTTGCTCTTGTTGTGTTTGCCATTATAGTGGATGCTTAGGCAATGACAATGAAGCTGGTTATGCAAGGGGGACACGCTCTGGTTTCATATGAGTCACTCTCCCTTTCAAAACTACAGTTTGAATATAATACTATTTTCTACATTGAGAGAAGAGCCGATGAGGCCTAGGAGATTGCTACAGTAGTGGAAAATTTTAAGGAGTTTTATTATTTTAGGGTGAGCATAAAGAAGTCGTCGCGTGTCCTTTTAGTATGAGTTATGAGATGGAAGAGGAGTCTGTGCGCATTCTGGTTACTCCGCTTTCAGGATTGCCTATTACATACCTGGGTTGCCATTGACATGTGTTAGAAGGATCATATGCCTCTTATGGAGAAGAAGATGTAAGATGGTCAATAGGAAAGTGGATGCCTGTCTAGGGGTCGTTGCTTAGAGCTTCTTAGAGTTGTACATTCTTCCATTTCAATTTTCTTTTTACTACTTGCACGTTGTCGGTGGGGATTTAGGGATGGTTTGAGGCCACAATGTGTTGGTTCTAATGGAACAATTCTGGAAGGGAGGTGCATTATGTTGATAGATTGGACATTAGTGATGTAGAGTATGCTGAAATGGAGGATGAATAAGGTTTTTTTGTTGGATTATGTATTTAACATCTAGGGTGAGAGAGATGGAGAACATTGTGTTTAGTTCATGGTGTCCAAACTTTCAAAGGTCGGTAATCATTAGTTAGTTGAACGGCTCACTAACTAAGGATTAATCGACAATCGAACGACTAATCAGATTTAGTCAGAAGTAAAGGTTTTGTATTTTTTAATTATTTTAAATATATAATCCATTTTTATACATATATTATTACATATTTACATATATTTGGATATTTTCAATACTATCATAAAGATATAAAAGAAATAATTGAATTCCAGTCAAACATTAAGCATCTCTGATTTGGTCTACTTTTTAAAAAATCAGAAAAAAAACATAAATGATTGTCGTAAAAAAAGTTGGTTGACTAGTTAGTCGATTATTAACTGACTAATCTCTATTCAATCAACCACCCATCGATCTGACTAATTGAGTAATTTGCCTAGTCGACCAATTTTCACAAGCTTAAAGATGCCTAAAATATTCCATCTGGTGTAAACATTTCGCCAGGGTCGTCTCATTCCTTGTCGATTTTCTGGAGGACTTCTACATTATGTCAGATGTGATGGAGTTTTTGAGCCAATGTAGTGAAATCCTTTATGTCCTAGGCGCATCACTAATTTGAATACGGAACTCTGTACAAGTCATCCTTGAGAATTTATGCATTATTAGTGGAAATGATACGACCATAAGTACCTCAAAGGCATGGTTAGATGGGATGTAGGTAAATGGTTTGTCTGATAGGTTCTCAGAGCAGAGAGTGCCAAACTTTTTTATTGTTAAAGGACAATCTCATAGTCGTGATCATTAGACTTGGGTCGATTGGGGAGGTCTCAATCAAGGAGGCCTACAGGGCCTTCACCACACAACAATGCTTGACTCGGATTATTTGAGAAGGAATTGCAAATTGATTTGGGAGCCCAAGGTGCAGGCTAGGGTGAAGGTTTTCATTTGCCTCTTAAGAGGGGAGAGAATCATAACCAAAATGCATAGAGTGAAGATTCTACGTGTTGGTTAAGTTGTGTCGGTTTTGTTTTGATGCAATGGAATACATGGATCACTTGTTCTTTTCATGCCCTCATGCTAGAGAGATATCGATTGAGGCAACAACAAAATGGGTGGATTATGGTGGTGCAGGTGTGTTGTGGGCATCCGTTGGCACCACTTGCTTTAGATCTCATTTGATAGTATGAAATCATTAGCAAATCATTAGCATTAACATGTGTGCTTTGGATGGTGAGAAATAAGATTGTGTTCTCGCAAGAGAGGTTGTACGTGGAATATGTGATTGAACATGCTAAGATTTTGTCTAAGTCTTAATCCATGTGATCAGTGTTGGGTGTCTGTCTTTAAAATTAAATCGCGATGCGCACCTGTTTGGATATCCACACTATTCTCCTATAAATAAACCCTAGGATGGAATTCTGTTGGCTTTTCAAACTATCCATTGTTACTTTATCAAAGAAAGTCATACATATTAGTCCAAGTAAATGGATGACCCTAAGAAATCGTTGAGCACAACTCGAACTAAAGGATGGGTTCTACTTAATTGGCCACTTGTTCAAGTTTAGCTTATGTAAGTAGGGGTCATGACATCTCGCTATATAACTTGTGGAGAGATGGCATGTTCTCATCTTAGAACTATATAAAGGTTAGGGAGAAAATAAAATATTGTTTAAGTCCCTGAAGAAAAAGTTTAGCTATGTGTAGTCTAGTTTTAGTATGTACATCAAAATGTTAAGCTTTTCTATGCAACTGTAATGTCCCCCATTCGACAGCAAAGTAAGATGGGTGCATGGAACTGCACTTCCAAACATTCTTAAAAAACACAGATACTTTTATATCACAAAATCAAACTGAAAATTTGCATATTACTTTTTGGACTCCATGACTGCTCGCATGTTACTCCATATTTAAACTCAAAAGATTCACCAAGAGATGGCATCTCTACTCCAGTTAAACATGAAACGGAAGCGGTTTTAAATTATCTACCTCTTCGTCAGCATAGCCTAACTCTTCCAGTTCAGACAATAGCTCTCGTGATTTCTCAAAAAGGCCACCTCTAACATACACCTTCAGTAGAGTTGTCAATAAAATCTGAATGATATGGATACCACGTTAGAAACTTTCAACCACAAAGAAAAATGTTAAGTAAAATGTAATGAGGAAGAGCACCAACATCTAAAGAACAGCCCGTCTGAATCAATCAGTTCAGGAAAAACAATATATTAACTAGAGAATATTTGAACAGTACAAAAAAGTAACTTAAGATAGAGAATTATTTTGACCCATTGAAACTTACATGAAAAATATGGCTACAAGTATTGCAGTAATGTTGCTAAAAATGAAATCAGTCGAAAGAGCCGGCTCTTTCGACTGACAGATCCAGATTATCCATATGTCAATCAGAATACAGAGACTGCATTTTCTCAAGAAAATGTTCAAAAGAAATGGCATAACTACTTGTGGCTGTTTTGAAGTAATAACTAAAGAAGAACTGGCATAATCTATCTTCGCCGTTTGAACAAGTCAGGTACCAGGGAAATTGTGAACAATGAATGCAACAAGGGATCACGCAACAAAGAGAGGCCAAGAAAAAAAAACTCCTTCAATATTGGGGCCTACAATAGAAAATGAAAGACTTAGGCGAGGTAAAAGGTCAGCCTGAATGCAACCTCTGTCGACAAGAAAAATGATTGGCACAAAGTGCATGAAGAGTGAACCTGACTATCGTAAATAGGGAGCAATTGTCTCAGTTGAAGTGAATGAAATGAGTTGTTTTATTAGAGAGTCCAGTTATCTTTATGGGGGAAGAGATCATGGGGGAGATGAAGGAGATACCTCCTACTTTGAGAAGAAGAAACAGCATAATGAAAACTAAAATGGGTACATATAAATGGTCGATTCAACTCTCTTATTCTTAACGCTACCCCTCAAGCCGGAAAATAGATGTATATCATGCTCAACTTAGAACTATAGTGATCAAAAGCTTTCTGGAAAGGGATTTGGTGAAGATATCTGCCACTTGATCCTCTAAGCTAACAAGGGTAATGTAGAGAAACTTTTCTGGATGATGTATTGTGTGTAGTGACAGTTGACCTCAACAAGCTTGTTCTTCTCATGAAGACTGGATTATTTTCAATAAACCGATCTCCATTATCAGTAATGATGTTGATGCAGCAAAGAATTGAGAATTATGGCTAAAATTGGGATTTTTACTAGGTTATGTCATCCATCCAATTATAGTCTAATTAAATTAAGGTCAGGGTTAGTTATTAACCTTGTACAATTAACTTTGCTCTAATTCTATGTTCCATGCTACATCAGTGTACGAAGCATGTGGAAGTTAATTGTAATTACACCAGCAATACAAAGAGGGTCGTTGCGCATGGCTAGCATGGCTTCAGAAGATCAAAATGATGATATATCCACCAAGCATCTTGCACATATTCAATTTGAGAGATGTTGTGACAAGTTGAGCATGGTTAATATATATACTCAAGCCTGAGAGGGTGCTGAGTTATATAAGTTGTAGAACTTTTTTAAGAGTATGGAGTATTCTTGTCTTCTCTTTTATATGGTGTCTCTTTGGTATAACCCTAACTCTAGCCTCTCCCTATATAAGGAGGTCTAGGCCCTAGGGTACTATTTTTTAGTAATGAGATTTAATAAGATGTATTCTCTAATCAACTTTAACACATACATCCAATAATGCATAAAGATAGCCATCTCCACACACCAGATGCATTTTATAACGTGAAAAGGTAAAACATTATTGAAAACCCAAAATTTAAGTTGCAGAAATGAGAATTACCTTATTTGGCACTAGACCTTCAAGTTTCATATCTTTGAGCAATTTATCAGCCTTAGCGTAATCCCCATTAACTGAATATGAATTTAGCAGGGAGCTGTAATGGAACAAATTTGGAGAAAGACCTTCAGCTTTCATTTGCTGGAAAAATAACTCTGCTTCTTCATGCAAATCACTGGAAGCACAAATAGCCAAAAGTGTCCCATAAATTACACTATCCATGCATATGCCATGGCTTTCAAGTTCTCGTACCAGTTGCATTGCAATAGGGTAACCATTCTTGAATTTGGAACAACCAGCTAGAAGCTGGAACAAGGCAAACAATTGGAAAAGTAAATTCCATAGTACAGAAATTGAAAGGATGGAACATGTAATAGCATTTCATTATATGGAAGAGGGAAAAAAACAACAATAAAAGAGTAGCATTTGCATACTGTGCTATAGGTGACAACATCCGGTCTCAGACCATCTCTTTTCATCTTCTCAAACAACTTCATGCCACTCTCAAACTTTCCATTTCTCAAGATACAACCAAGAACAGAATTGCAAATAGAGACATTGCTTTTTAATGTCATATCACTTATACTGTCGTAGATTAGGAGAGCTTTAGTCGGATTTTGGCTCCTTGCCAAGTATTTGATAAAACTACTGTAAGAGGCATAATTTAACAAGTCCTGCTTCTGCATCCAATCGAACACCTGAAAAAGCAAGATTCCATTATTGTCGTCACCACCATTAGACAAGACCAGGACAGTGACATCCTATTTTAATAGAAGTTATACAGTGAAGAATAGACAAAATGGAAGTTTACAATAAAATAATATTTAATATCACAAGAATTTCCACATCCAGATAGGAGAATTAATCAAAAGCAACAAACTTTGACACGGATAATGAAGTCATGTCTATTTAAAATGTAAGCCAATTGTGTTAATCCCCCCTCGTGGTTATCTTGAAGCAATAACAGATATATGGGATGCATTCCTACAAGGCCAATCTCATGTAGAATGAGCCAGAACATTCTTATTTACATAACATTTCACCATTTTAAAACCTAAACATGACTTTGAAATTCTGACCCCATCCAGAGCTCTTGGCTTAGTTATAAAGGAGGAACTGATGTGGTTATGGAAGAAAAGAACATTAGAGAAGATCCTGAAGTGGATTTCTCTTGCTCAAAGGCTGGACTAACTGCATGTGAAAAGGATCAGTCGGAAGAGCAAGTTCGGATTCCAAGTGTATGAGCATTGTACCAGAAATCCTTTTCAAAGGAAGCCAAGGGACGACATGCCTAATATTGCTAAGTAGCTACTCTTAAATGACCTCTCTCTATTTCCTAGCAAAAAAAATAAGTCATATCTGTTATTAGTACACCCTTTTGAGGGGCTCCTTTTGTTCCAGATGAGGACCTGACTCATTTTCATATTTCCTACACATGTACAATTATCTACATCTATGATATGTAAATATACTTTCCCAATGAGCATCAATCTTTTCTCAAACAAAACAAGCATGTGTAACTTTAAATCTCATAAGAGATATGCAACATGTTCCTCGTTCTTCCTTTTCAGCATTATTTTCATATTTACTTTTTAAACAGACGCTTGTTGTAATTTAAAGAACACCCCTCTCTACAAGGACAAGGATTTCATCAATTGAGTAATTTAATCTTTCTTTAACATAATATCAGAGCAATGATCCTATATTGGTGGTCTATCCCTATTCAATCCCCCTCGTCTTTCTACACTAAAGCTTCTTTTGGACACACATTGTTTATGAGTTGAGAATGGGAGTTGAAGAATATGAGATCGGATCTCCTATTGTTCCTCAGTAGCTCAGTGATAGAGCGGACAGTTGTTAAATGATTGGTCGTAGTTCGAATCTTACGGTGGAACCTCCTATTTATTGTATGATATTTTTATATTTAGTTTAGTATTGTATAAATTTTCTTGAGGTAAATTACAAAAAAGGGCATCAACTATGTTTCAATTCCCAATTAGGAACTTCATTTTTCAATTGTAATAAAGAAAGGAATGATATTATGTTTTTTCTCTCAAATACGTCTCCATAAGCTTTAGCAATCCTTATATGACCACTTTAAACCCTCAAGTTGAAAGGTCGGGCTCCTATTTGTTATAATTGAAAAATGAAGCCCCTGATTGGAAATCAAGGTATAGTTGGGGCCCTTTTATGTTACTTACCCTTTTTCTTATTCCAAGTGAAATGAAGAAATACCCGAAATAAAAAAATCATAGTTAGGAAGGTCATAGCAGCAAAATCCAATGGAATTTATATGTTACATATTGGAATAATCCGTTTTGTTATTAATGAATAGGGAGAAGGGAAAAGAATGATTTAAAGAGTCGAAATCAATCGCTTATTCATCAAAGTTTAATTTGATTCAATCACCAGAGTTAAATGAGGATATCTCCCTTATATCACATCAAATCAACAATTGGAAGTTGCATCATGGACTAGCATGCATGCTTGTCTGGTGCCCATCCACCACCCAACAATAGGTCAGTCGTCTACACACAGCCCAGGAACCAAGGTTTTAAAAACTGAACCGAACTGGCCGGTTGAACCGGTTAAACCAAGAACCAGAGGAAAAATGGTCCAACCACCCGATTTTTATTCAGAAAATAAAAACTGGTCAAAATCAGTCAAAACCCATAGTATAACCAAACCATTTGTTCAACCATCCATATTTTGAAAAAAAATAAATTCCAATAAATTAACAAAATATAAACTTTTTCAGAAATATTCATAATCTAGTCTGATTATAACCCATAGTATAATAACCATTTATCTATTCTCCTTCACATGTATCAATGACTCTCTATAGCTTGTCCCTTCATGTCATATGAGCATTACCTCTTTCTTCACACATTGTGCATGGGGTTGTCCACTTATAACAATAAAATGAGGAAAACATTGTCATAATCATACTATAAGAAGCAATAAATTAACAATACTTATCGTTAATTAGAATTTAAATAGTTTTAAAAGTATTAATGTTTTACATCATGTTGAAGTATTTGGTTGTGTGCCATATGAGTTGTAGGAGGGTAAATGGATCTCTCAAGGATCCATTTATCCATCCCAGTGTTTACTCTCACATCTACCAATGGTGGGACTTGGAGGCTCTGTGGTGGCTATATAAGGAATCCCAGACCTCCTGTAACCATTGAGAAAAAGGAATGCAATATCTGCCCCTTTGAGGGCTTCTCACGTGGTTTCATTCCGCTCCTTAGGGAGTAGGGTTCCACATAAAAATTCTTAGTGTTCTTCCAAGTTTATCTTTCTTGTTCTTATGCTCTGTTTATCATACCGCTTCCACCTTCTCTATTTTCTAACACGATATCAGAGCAAGTCGATTCTTGGTTGTTTTTCTTTTAAGATCTATTGTTCAAGATCGAGTTTCAGTTTTATGGTTTTTCAAAATCCTAATTTTATGTCGTCATAGAGTTGTTCTGGAAGTATATTATGGTTGTAATCATTCAAGTTCATTCAAGTTCGACAGTTTTTTTTGGGTTCTTGAAACCCTAATCATTTGGAGTCCTGGTATCATCACCAATTTCATGGTGTCGCATCTCCTGACAACACCTGCATCCAGCAGTCGAAGACTTCCAGCAAAGTTGCCACCCATCCTTAAGTGGATTGTTGCCCTCTAGGGCTCCTCACCCTGATCGCAGTTCGACTTCATGTCAGTAGTTGAACCAGTGGCGGCGTACCTCCTCAACGAGACTCAAGCGGAGTCCCCTCAAGCGCATCGCGATTCCAGCATTCCAAGCGGATCTCACCCCCAGCGATGTTGCCCCTTGCGCAGCCCTAGTCCTCGGCTACGAAGCATCTCCAGGCGACTAGCACAAACGCATCTCCATATCGATCTTCGTGGGTTGCGCACGATCCAGCCCGCTTCTCCTCCAGGCTGTGTACCACCAACCACTTCTCGCTCCTCATGATGGAGCTCTCCAGGCAGCACTGAAGCTGCATCCCCAAGCAGATGTCGATGTCCCGCCATCACAGCCTTGTGTCCATGTCGTGCATCTAAAGGCGCGCTTCACACGTGAGCCCCTGCTAAAACCCACAAGCGACGCAGCTCTCCCGCGCGCCTCCGTTCCCCTTGACGTCAGGCGACGGTGCTCCATGCTCCAGCGGCAGATCAGGAAACCCCAAAAAGGGATGGGGGCGGCGGTCCTCTCGGCTGGATGGGTTCCCGCAAGAGGGAACCCTAAAAGGGGACGGCGCACTTTTCTTCAGTGCCTGAGCAGGCCCAATGACCATTTTTATAAAAAATGTATCTTGAAGAGGGGCCTACCACGAAAAAAGGGACGGCCCAGTTGTTAAAAAAAGAGGAAGACGTGAGAAGACCTATTCAAAAAAAAAGGGGAGGTGGCCGTATTGTAAAAAAAGGGGTGAACGACTTTAAAAAAGTGAGAAGAAGCCGTAAAAAATGAAACGGCTTAAAAAATGATTTGAAAAGCCATATGCAAGATTAAAAAATGTTAAAAAATGTTTTGAAAAGTCGAAAAAAAATGAAATCAGCTTATTGGTTTCATGTTGCAATCCCCATGTTAATGTCTTCTCCCAACATTGTCGATGTTCATTTTCCGACAAGTATGGGAGAAAGGGGGAGTACTGTATAGAGTCACAAGTCTTCTCCAAATTGCAAAGTTGTCAAACCAGCCGGATTGTTAGACTTTGCAGCAGATATTCAGACTCGACATCAGATATTCAGACTCGACATCAGACGTTTTGGAGTCTTCAGTTTTAGACTCGCACATGTATGCGGTCTTTTCAGATGAGCACATGTTTATTATCTTTTGTAGTGGTCCCCATCTTTTCTTGTTGTTTCGGCCAGAGTTTTCATGTGAGCCATAGGGACTCCAGAATAAAGGATCGTTCCCTATGCCATGTGGCCAAGGAATTTCATGTGGTATCAGGGACTCTAGAGTAGAGTACCATTCTCTGTGCCAGATGGGAGAGACTCAGTTCTCCGACGAGAAGATTTCTTTCAGACTCCATACCGTGGACTCCGAGGAGGATTGCACTTCAACGGCCTTTTCAGTTCGGCCCTTTTTCAGAGATGGAGCAGTTGTCCACATTATTGTGGCGGGCCGGAGTACTCCAACGAGGAGACTCGTTTCCAGTTGCAGTGACTCTGACAGGCGCAGTTCAGAGCACATGCTCTCCGACGAGGAGATTCAGTTGACTCACACTCCAGCCCGTTCGTCCTCCTCACCTGCAAGGCATGAGAAGCAACATCCTTGACAGCAGCCAACAGTTGTGTACGTTGAGTTGATATTGTCTGTAGTGTCATGTATTGTGAGTTGAGTTTCTTTTTGTCTGTCCAAGCAGAGCATTGCATGCTCCAGCTTGAGGGGGAGTGTTGGAGTATTTGGTTGTGCTCCATATGAGTTGTAGGAGGATAAATGGATCTCTCCAGGATCCATTTACCCCATCCTAGTGTTTACTCCCACATCTATCAATGGTGGGACATGGAGGCTCTACGGTAGCTATATAAGAAGCCCCAAACCTCCTGTAACAATTGAGAAAAAGGAATGCAATATCCGCCCCTTTGAGGGCTTCTCCCGTGGTTTCATCCCGCTCCTTAGGGTGTAGGGTTCCACGTAAAAATTCTTTGTGTTCTTCCAAGTTTATCTTTCTTCTTCTTATGCTCTGTTTATCATTCCGCTTCCGCATTCTCTATATCTAACACATCACATATATGCATTTATATACATTTTATGAAACATGATTATTATGCCCTTTCGAGTTTTTCTAAGAACATTTATACCCCTTACTTTTAAGCAACCTCACTTGTGCTCATATATTTTCTTAAATAATTCACAATATCATCCTTATGCCGGTATTAAATAGGAGTACAAGTGTACTAATAAAAGGTCACTACTATTGATTTTGTAAAAATATAGGGGATACATGCAATTGTATTAAAAATAGGAGTATAAGTGTTATTGGAAAAACTTGAAAGGACAAGAGTAAACAAATCCTCGAAAGATATGTAGCATTTTTTGTATTTATTTATATGATATACCGGTCTAATTCGGTTCAACCCGGTTGAACCGTACAAACCAAACCAACAATACAACGGCTCGGTCTTTTCTGAGTTTTTTGAACTGCTGACGTCATCACCGGTTCGATTGGTCGGTCCCATTGGTCCGACTATAACCAATAACCGATGCATACCCGGTTTGATGCCAGGTTCGGTTTTTAAAACCTTGCCAGGAACCTCTCCATCAGCCTCAGTTGTTGCACAGCCCCCACAGCAACAGCCACTCTATGTGTTGATGCACTTAACTACACATTGTTGAAGCTCGTTAGATTTAGACATGGACAAGTTATGGTTGATGGAGACGAGAGAGGAGGGAGTGGAAGGATGAGTCATGGGGAGGCAATCAACGATTGTTGGGGCTCAGGATATGGCTGGAGGGTCTCAGGAGGGTGCTCGAGGTACTCTAAAGGCGATCAAGGGCTTTGCAACAAACGGGTTTCAACCACCGCAGAGGCCAGTCACTGCCTTAGGGGCTCGCGAGGAGGTACGATGGTCCTCTGGCCCTTATTATTGGTGATGTTAATCGGGAGGTTGTGGTTTACGCTCCGTCAGGTGCTGCCGATGGCATTGTTCCTTTGCCAGGTGTTGTTGATGGCATAGTTCCCCTACCATGTGTTAATGATGGTGTTGTTCCTCCCTCGGATATCGTTGCAGTCGATCCTCTGCCTGTTGATGGTGTGGATGTTGGTGGCGAGGTGTACAGAAAGAAGCACTGGAGGGATTGGTTGACAGTTTGTCGTCGTAGGCCTATGAGGTAACCTGGGTGCCTTTTAAGCTTTATTTCAGGTCAAGATTTAAAAAAAGCGCCAGGAGGTCCAAGGCAATCTCCCGAAATATAAGGAGAGACATAAGCCTCAAGGCGATTGAGGTGTAAGCCTCTATTTTTTGAGAAAATATTACGATTAATGTTAATTGTACTGAAATGAATTATGACATTAAAAACTATTGCAACATATTGTCCAAAATGCAATAGAAACTAGAACTCTAAGTGTTCAAACTTCAAACACAATTGCAAAATCATAAAAGAAATATGAAAGTGTAAAAATAGTTCAAATTTATCATAATGCAACATAGTGTCCTTCGCTTTCATATGATCCATCAATAAATCACTAATAGTCAACAATTCAGCATCACTCGTCAGTCGTCGATTGTCATCATTGCCGTCGCCATTATCATTGTCGTCGCTACTAGTTAGATCCTTGAGAGAATCATCCAACTGCATGGCATTACCAAGTTCATTCTCGGCATTAGGGGACTCCTCAGTATTAACCGAACTTTTATCTTTACCTAATTCAGAAATTTAATATGCACCGTCATTTTTTTAAGTTTTTTTAAAATCAAAAAAGGGAAAGACACTCTATGGTGTCCACCCCAGTTTTGTAAAATTAGAGGAAAGATACATGGTTACCTTACAAGTTCCAACATTCCAGGAGAGTCCTAGCATGAATGACTACATTTTCAACACAAGAGCAATTAGAAGCAAAAATAACCTCGTTTCTAGCTAACCAAATTGCCCACAGGCCAACTAAAGGTAGTAGCAACTCACTGAGTCGAAGAGTCTTCGTAGCAAATAACAAAACCCAGAAGGCTTCACCAGTTGTTGTGTTATGATGCAACCTAATGGGATAATGACCTAAATGGCAATCCGAACAATGGAACTATGGAATTAAAATGACGAAAACGAACAAAATGATATGTGATACGCAAAATCAGCAACAATAGACGTTAAGATACTCGAGTTTAGCACCGGATTCTCCATAAACTTAGGGCAACACGAATATTTATCGATTATGGGAAATAAATAGCAATATTTGCGGCACGGAATCTCAATCGTTCACCAAACCAATTAATGATATAACAATCCACAAACTAATATTATGCGGTGGAATTCAAATGGTGGAGTTGGTGCTCATACCACAACCTGCAAGAGAGAACGTGCTCGCTTCAGATCTGACCGTCGACCGCAGTAGTGGGATAGGCTCGTCGGCGTACTGGCAGATGCGTGGCCACGGACGGGGAGGTTGCCCAACGGCTGCAGTCAAGCTGCCAGCGGTGGCGGGACGGCGTCAGGTCGATACGGGGTCACTGGGCGTCGCTGGTGGGGAAGGCTGTAGGCGAGTGGGGCTGGCGCACGAGGGGAGGGGGAGGGCTGGCGAGAGGCTCTGGAGTTACTGGCGGTGCTGGGGAGGCGAGGGAAAGCGGGGGAGGGCAGTGGCGCAGTCGCGAGGAGGCGGAGGTCGCGTGGGCTCGCACGCGAAAGGGCGCAGGTTGCTGGAGGGGGGGAGGTCGGGATGCGGCGGGGGCCGGTGAACCGTGAGAAGAGGAGAACCCGAGGGGGGGGAAGAGAGGAGGTGGCAACGGGGAGAAGGAGGAGAGGGGAGGGAGGCGGCGTGGGAAGAGGGTTAGGGTTGGTCGAAAGAACGAAACACGGGAAGGTTGAGGGAAGGGCGGCGGGATTAGAGAGAGAGAAAGAGAGATAAGTGAGGGGGAAAAATAAACTTTCATTCAACTTAAACCAAACCCTAATACAAGGGGGCCTTTTATAGAGGCTAATTCCCCCCAAAATAAGCAACAAGTTCCTAAAATTAGGGAAAGAAAGAAAACAAAAAAAAGGATAATGAGGCCTTGTATAATGAGCCTTTTACATAGGAAATAAATAAATAAAACAAAACAAATGATAAATAAAATGGCAAAATAAATGTTTACTAAAATTGATATCATGCTGCATCAACTCCCCCCTGCTGAAAAGAATCTCGCTCCGTCGAGATGGCATCGTGGAAGTTCTGAAGTATATTGGGGCGGAGTTGTTGGAGTTCATCCTCGTCAATCCAGGTGCAATCGGTAAGAGGTCGTCCCTTCCATTTGACTAGATATCGTCGGAAGAGACCACGTCTAGTCGTCATATCTCGGATGTCTGCAATATCTTCAATCTGATCGGCATCGGTTGCGGCTGGCGGTTGACGCATATCATCATCAGGAACCGCTGGTGCGGGGGCATCTGTCTGTTCATCTCCATGATATAAGAAGAGATCTGCTACATTAAAGACTGACGATGTCTGGACGTCTGGCGGCAGGTCGAGTAAATAAGCATTGGGCCCAATCTTCTTGAGGACTCGGAATGACCCAATCTTTCGTTCACTCAATTTTTGGTGGACTTTCAAAGGAAACCTCTCTTTTTTTAGGTGGACCATCACTAATTCTCCAACTCTGAACTCGCTCTCTCTTCGGTGTAGGTTGGCTTGGGCTTGGTATTTCTGGGTCATGGTTTGGAGTTTGGCTAGGATTTCAGTATGGATGTGGGTTAGGTGTTCGACCAGATCCTCAGCAGCTGCACTACTTCTCCCTTGCATGGTTGTGGGTTTTAGGTCTAGAAATTGGGTAAGTGGAAAGCCGTACACATTCTCAAATGGCGATTTTCCGGTGGACCTATTAGTGGAACTGTTATACGCGAATTCAGCTTGGGGAAGAATTAGATCCCATCTGGACGGAGAGTCCCCTGCAAGACATCGCAATAAATTTCCTAATGATCTGTTAACTACTTCGGTTTTCCCATCTGTTTGTGGATGATAAGCGATGCTGTATTGCAAACGAGTACCAAGACGAGACCAAAGCATGCGCCAAAAATGACTCAAAAACCGGGTATCACGATCCGAAGTAAAAGAGCGAGGAACACATGCAATCGAACGACATCACGAAAAAACAAATCTGCGACATGAGATGCATCTGAGGTTTTCCTACATGCAATGAAATGTGCCATTTTAGAAAATATGTCCACAACCACAAAAATAGAGTCAAATTTCCGTACCATGAGGGGTAAACCTAGCACAAAATCCATAGTGATGTCTTCCCAGGGTCGCAGAGGAATCGGCAGAGGTGTATATAACCCAGTATTCTGCCTATGGCCTTTGAATCTTTGACATGTTTGGCATTTTTGTACGAACTTTGTGACATCCTTTCGCATTTGCAGCCAATAAAATCGCTCTTGGAGAAGGGTCAAGGTCTTGTCCCTTCCAAAGTGTCCAGCTAATCCACCGTTATGTAATTCTGAAATTAGGTTCTCTCGCAGGGAAGTGGCAGGGATGCACAGTCGGTGGGCCTTAAACAGGAACCCCTCATGAAGGACATAAGCGGCTGTCGGATCCTGTCCAGTGTCGGTACACTCCGCATAAACTTGATCGAAGTCAGGATCAGTGGGGTAGAGGTCCTTGAGTGTGTCAAATCCTGTTGTGCTGACGGTCATTGTGGTCAGGGCATGTGCTCGCCGGCTCAACGCGTCGGCCACGCGGTTCAGGGTTCCGGCTTTGTGCTTGAGATGGAACGTGTATTCTTGGAGGAAACTAACCCACTTGGCATGACGTTTGTTAAGAGTTTTCTGAGAATTCAGATATCTCAAGGCTTCATGGTCAGAGTTAAGGACAAATTCACGCTGGATCAGGTAATGCCTCCAATGCTTGAGGGCTTGCACCACGGCATAGAATTCGACATCATAAGTAGAGTTCGTGATCGAGCTTCATTCAATTTCTCACTATAGAACGCTACAGGTCGTCCTTCTTGACTTATGACGGCACCTATCCCGACATGTGAAGCGTCGCAATCGACTACAAAAACCTTGGTGAAGTCAGGAAGTGCCAAAACAGGGGCATGTGTCAATTGATGTTTTAGATTCTGAAAGCTGGTTTCTGCTTCAAGAGTCCAGGCGGGAGCGCCTTTACGCGTGCAATCTACCAACGGAGCTGCACAAGTGCTAAAGTTCCGGATGAAACGTCGGTAGAAAGAAGCCAATCCCAGAAAGCTGCGAATCTCAGTAAGGGTTTTGGGCACGGGCCAGATCTGAATGGCCTGAATCTTGGAGGGGTCAACTTTAAGTCCATCGGCAGTGACAATGTATCCCAAGAAGAGGACAGTGTTAGACATGAAGGAGCATTTCTTGAGGTGGACGTACAGTTGTTGGGCTCTCAAGGTTTCCAGGACTTGTCGCAAGTGAGATAAGTGGTCGTCCTTGGTCAAACTGTAGATCAATATGTCATCAAAGTATACAACCACAAACTTACCAATGAAGGGTCGCAAGACATGATTCATGGTTCGCATGAAGGTGTTGGGGACATTCGACAGGCCGAAGGGCATTACCGTCCATTCATAGAGGCCCTCTTTGGTCTTAAAGGCAGTTTTCCACTCGTCTCCAGGTCGGAGGCGAATCTGATGGTAGGCACTGCGAAGATCCATTTTGGAGAACAATTTGGCACCCGATAGCATATCAAGCATGTCATCAAGGCGCGGAATGGGAAAACGATACTTGATCGTTATCTTGTTGATAGCGCGACTATCTACGCACATTCTCCATGTGCCATCCTTTTTTGGTGTAAGCAGAGCAGGAACCGCCACCGGGCTCATACTCTCTCGAACATATCCACGACGTAGCAGATCAGTAACCTGCCTGTTCATTTCTTCATGCTCGCTTGGGCTCATTCGATAATGTGGTAAATGGGGTAGGCTGGCTCCAGGGACTAGGTCAATGTGATGTTGAATATCTCGCAACGGGGGTAGTCCTTCAGGCAACTCTTCAGGCATAATGTCAGCAAATTCCTGGATGATGGGTTTTATCTCAGGCGGGACTTCGGGTGTAGTGGTTTCTGGTTGGTTCACTTCACGTCCCATCAATGCATAAATGGTGGAGCTCTCCTGAATCTCATGTTGGAATGTCTGGGCTTCCATCAGCAATACGGGACCTGTAGTCGAGGGCTTTGACGGTGGAGTGCTTTTACCCGATTGTGCGGTCGCGGCTCGAAGTGTAGCCACCTGGCGAGGGCTAAGGGCGTCGCGTTGTGGTCTAAGGGTCACACGCACCTTGTCTATGAGAAAGGAGTAAGTGTTCAACTTTCCTTTGTGCTTAGTGTCTCGATCGAATTGCCAAGGTCTCCCAAGTAGTATGTGACAGACATCCATAGGGGCAACATGGCACCACACCTCGTCTTTATATGACGATCCAATCGAGAAGCTAACGAGGCTTTGGCGGTGGATCGGGAGTTGGGTACCGCCTCGAAACCAGGCCACACTGTACGGTTTCTCGAGCGGTTGAGTCGGCAACCCAACTTATCGACCATTTCTTGCGAAACGAAGTTCTCAACGCTTCCTCCATCAATGATCAGCGAACAGCGTCGCCCTCCTGAGGTGCAGGTGGTTCGGAAGATGCTGCGTCGCAGCCAACTATCAGCGTCGTTAACAGCGGGCGTGAGCAGGATGTTCGTGGGTGCGCTGTCAGGAGCGATGAAGTTCTCATGTTCGATGACCAAGAAGGGTCCGGATACGTCTCCATCCACTCCTAGGGGCTCATAGTCATCGGCTCCCATGGTGTCAGCAGTCAAAGCAGTCGGATCCTCTTCAGGTGAGTCATGTTGGTCAGGATCAGGGTATTCAGGGTCGTCGATGGTGCATAAATGGGCGGGTCTGGCCTTAGGGTTTGGGCACTCTGCTGCTCGATGTCCCTTTTTATAACATCGGAAACAAGTATCAGGTCCTACAATAGGTCGACTTCCCAAGATGCCTGGTCCGGGATTTCCCATAGGAGGTCGAGCGACAGCAGGAGTTGATGGTTTGGCTTGGGACTTACCCGCAACGATTGATGGGGAACCTATCGGTTTGGAGGTTGTCATCGGGGTACTAGTGCGAGGGACGGAGTTCACAGAAAAGGACATCTTCCTTGTCTGGGCTTTAGCGAGCTTGACCTCGGCCCGTTCGGCTTGTTTGTAGGCTCGTCGACGTCTCGGCAGTTGTGGAGGTAGAGTTCATCCTGGATAACTTGGCGGAGGCCCTGCATGTAGCGGGTGACTTCCTGAATAGGAGTCTCTTGCAAACGGTTGCGATGGACTAGGGATTGGAACCCTTCGGTGTATTCCTTCACGCTCATGGTGCCTTGTCTCCATGATTGCAGTCGTGTGTATAGGTCTCGTTTGTAATCTTCCGTCACGAATTTGGTTTTCAGTTTGGCCTTCATCTTGCTCCAACTGCGGATCTTACTTTTTCCTTTTCGTTTGCGTTCAGATTGCAAACGGTCCCACCATAGCAGAGCATGTCCCTTTAATTTGATGGTGACGAATTGAACTTTTCGTTCGCTCGGCATAGACTTCCATACAAAGAAGTGCTCGACGGCTTGGAGCCAGTCCAAAAAGACATCAGGGTCTCGTCCTCCGTCAAATTCTGGCACATCGAGACGGATGCCTCGATCCCATCCATCATCGGACCTAGGTCTAGGTCGTGGCGGGAATTGATGTCCCGAGGTGAGGGGATCTTGAATCTTGGGAATGAAAGGGATGTCATCTCCTGATCCGTCTTCGTTATTTTCTTGGGAGTGATCATCGCTAACGTGTCCATCAGAAGTAGATGAGCCAGAGTCGTAGCAGGTGTTGCTCCGTGAATGTGATCTCCCACTAGTACGCCGGCCTTTGTTTGGCGTCTCAGTGCCATGATTTTTCCCTAGCATTTGACAACTGAGAGTGGCAATTTGCCCGCTCAGGTGTTCGAATATCCGATCAATTTTAGCATCCAAGGATTCTAACGTTCGCTCAGGTTGTTGGGTGTAGCCGGTTTGAGAGGTAGACGGTTTCTCGGCCATGGGAATCCTAGGGTTTTCTCTTTCTTTTGTTTTGGGATTTTTTTTTCGTTTTGTGGTTGATTGATTTTTTTTAATGCAATGAAATGAATGGAATGCAGGCGAGATGCAGGGTCGTTAGGCTCTGATACCAAATTGATGCAACCTAATGGGATAATGACCTAAATGGCAATCCGAACAATGGAACTATGGAATTAAAATGACGAAAACGAACAAAATGATATGTGATATGCAAAATCAGTAACAATAGACGTTAAGATACTCGAGTTTAGCACCGGTTTCTCCACAAACTTAGGGCAACACGAATAGTTATAGATTATGGGAAATAAATAGCAATATTTGCGGCACGGAATCCCAATCGTTCATCAAACCAATTAACGATATAACAATCCACAAACTAATATTATGCAGTGGAATTCAAATGGTGGAGTTGGCGCTCATACCACAACCGGCAAGAGAGAACGTGCTCGCTTCAGATCTGACCGTCGACCGCGGTAGTGGGATAGGCTCGTCGGCGTACTGGCAGATGCGTGGCCACGGACGGGGAGGTTGCCCAACGGCTGCAGTTGGGCTGCCAGCGGTGGTGGGACGGCGTCAGGTCGATACGGGGTCACTGGGCGTCGCTGGTGGGGAAGGCTGTAGGCGAGTGGGGCTGGCGCACGAGGGGAGGGGGAGGGCTGGCGAGAGGCTCTGGGGTTACTGGCGGCGCTGGGGAGGCGAGGGAAAGCGGGGGAGGGCAGTGGCGCAGTCGCGAGGAGGCGGAGGTCGCGTGGGCTCGCGCGCGAAAGGGCGAAGGTTGCTGGAGGGGGGAGGTCGGGATGCGGCGGGGGCCGGTGAACCGTGAGAAGAGGAGGAGAACCCGAGGGGGGGAAGAGAGGAGGTGGCGACGGGGAGAAGGAGGAGAGGGGAGAGAGGCGGCGTGGGAAGAGGGTTAGGGTTGGCCGAAAGAACGAAACACGGGAAGGTTGAGGGAAGGGCGGCGGGATTAGAGAGAGAGAGAGATAAGTGAGGGGGAAAAATAAACTTTCATTCAACTTAAACCAAACCCTAATACAAGGGGGCCTTTTATAGAGGCTAATTCCCTCCAAAATAAGCAACAAGTTCCTAAAATTAGGGAAAGAAAGAAAACAAAAAAAGGATAATGAGGCCTTGTATAATGAGCCTTTTACATAGGAAATAAATAAATAAAACAAAACAAATGATAAATAAAATGGCAAAATAAATGTTTACTAAAATTGATATCATGCTGCATCATGTTAACCCAATGAAGTTGCAGTTCCTGCCAATTTATTTTGAAAGTTAGTTACAAAGCATCGAACATTCTTTGGATTAGTATTGCACCGGTATGTTTGCATCAAGATCTTGATAGGCTCCGACATCTTGGACTTTTGAAATCCATTCATCAACGAAGTCACCATCATCCAAACATAAGGGATGTTCTATTGGTTTCTTCTTACTTCCCTAATGTTTCAATTTTAGATTGAATATGATACATACAACATCATTGAGCTTTGCTTCTTTCAAATGATTTCTTCTCTTTGTAAGGACCTTTATATAGAAATATGCAATGTTCAAGTTTCAACATGGAAACAAAACACATTCATAAAATAATATAATGATTTAAATAGTCACATTATTGAAAGAGCTCCAATTACATCACTACAAAGCTCAAGATCCTAACGACAAATTTTGATAATTCATACATTTGATCTTCAAACGCCCTCTACCAATCTGCCAAAAATAATCATTAAGGCTCTCTCTAAGATTATTAAAAAAACTCATCATGACTCCGTTTTTCCTTGCACTGACTACATTTCCCCCTTAAAAAATCCTCGAGCATTCGAAAAGAATCAACTTGCAAATCCACTTTTTCCCTCTTATTCGGATGCTTAATTAACCTCTCTAAGCAAGAATAATATCCCTTTTTATTTCAAAATGATTAGGGAATTGTTGAAATAAAAAATATAGAAGTAGAAATAATAATCAACTCAATAATATAAAAATATAAAAAAGAACGCTCAGGATTTTACGCAGTACCCTACTCCGTGAGGTTGTCACATCCTATTGGAATTTGTATCCCAACTCAACAAACCTCTTCATTTCTTCAAATCTACTTTTCTTTTCATCACCCATGCTTCCCATGTAAATTTTCATTTCTCATTGAACCTAGGTAGGAACACTTGGATATGCTCTCACATTTTTATGTATCCTTGCAAAATGATCTTTTAGTCGTTTGATCATGTCGGTGATTTTCATCAAATAAAAATTACATTCAACATATATTCCTTTGTCGTGTTCATCCATTGCAAGTTCGACACAATAGTTACATCTTGTAACGGATCTCCCCCTTCATATTTGGCATTTCCTCTTTATATCTATAACAACTTAAACAACACCACAAAATCCATGATACATTAAGAATAAGATTCAAAAACTATTTAAAGTTGAACAAATTCATAACAATATTCACTAACAAATTAGCAATACTATCGCACACTACATATAAAACCTAATATGTGATAAAAATGAAGATTTGAACCTACAAACCATGCCCAAATCCATCATTTAATTTGGAATTGCGCCCCAATACGACATGTTCCATACCAAAACCACATCACTATATAGCAGTAAATTTGTTAACACCAAGTACTACCAACTTCATTTTCTTATTAACAATTCAACAAACAAATACGAGTGCTGTGACAATTAAGTTTAATGAAAGTACACTAAGTGACAATGGAAAATTACTTAAATTATGAGACTCAAGGTGACAGTACAAACATGATAATATCTAAAACTTAAAGCTAACATATAAAATATAAAACCTAACTTGAATCATGTAATTAACTATCGCTAGTTGTAATCATGTACCTATATATGGGTGAATTAATGGCAAAGTTTTTCAGCATACACCTGTATGGTAGGCACCATTTTTTCTTTGAAAAAGATAAAATTCTAACTTAATAAATTAAGAACATCTAAAACAAACTATCAAGTCTATCATACAAATATCTGAAACAAAAAAGTAAAAGAAAAAAATGAACAGTAACAGTAACAACATTGGTGAAGCACAGAAGGTTGGAATGGCAAGACAACGGCTTGGTGGCGCTTGTGGAGGTGACGCTGCTGGAGCAGGGTCTAAGGAGGAGATGTTGCAGGAGTGGCAGAGAGTCACTGACCGTGGAGTTAGAGGAGGCATTGAAGTGGGAGGAGGCAATGTGTTTGCGAATCACGAAGGAGGCAATGTGTTTTTGATGCAGGAGAGGATTTAGGTGGAAGAAATTTGGGGAAAAGAGGCGAGAGGAGAAGAACACACCAGTTGCACGAGATTTTAGAAGAGAATCGCATAGATCGCAAGGAGGGGGAAGAGAAAGGGGAGAAGAAAAGAGAGATAAATCTCAATTCTTCATAAACTCTCAAATGACTTTTACAATACCTACCATTCTCTTTATATAGGAGCGTGAAATTACAAAAATAGAAAGAAAATAAATATTCAAATCATTTTTTGTAAACCAAAAGAAGGGGAGAATCACGGTTAGGAGCCCATCCCAATACTATTAATAATAAAAAAAGAAAAATAAAACAAAACAGATTACAAAGTACATAAGCCAAGACTCAAGCGGGCACTTGTAATGGACGCTAACATTCTCACAGTAGAAAGGGTGGTCAGAAAAAAGATCATTACGAGCTAGCCAAATAGCCCACAGGACTGCCACCGGGACAAGAACCTCTCTTCTTTGTCTACTACGAGCCCCAAAAAAGAAGTCCAGAAGGAGTCAAGAGAGCGGGTGCACAGCCACTCCAACCCCACTTCACCTCAAATAGCGAGGAAACCGAACAACGGAAAAAAAGATGGTCCAGCGACTCAATGGCATTCCCACACATGGGACAACTATCTGACACCATCGTGAATATCTTAGCACAACGATCCCTAGTCATGATGCGCTTCCTTCGAAATAGCCATATGAAGAAACCAATCCTCTTCGGGAGACCAAGCGACTAGACAAAATTGCAATCCCGGATCATATCAGCAGAAAGAGTAGGTGGTGGTTTACAAATGGCACCGTAGGCTTTTCGAACAAAAAAAGACACATCCTTCCACATCCAGTGATCAGGGCCAGAGGAAGGCCTGTCTTCCTGCCCAAGCGAGTCCAACAAGCAGATAAACTCATCCAAGTGTTGGTCAGAGAAAGAAGTTCTGAACAACGGCATCCAAATCCCATTTATCCAACATTCACAAAACCGCACTTTAGAATTGGCGGCCAAGGAAAACAGACGGGGAAAACGACTTCCAAGTGTGCCATCCCTCGTCCAATCATCCGTCCAAAAACCAAAGGAGACGCCGTCCCCTACCACCGGACTGAAAAGCTCATGAAATCGAGGTAGTATCTTCAAGATCCCTTTCTAGAAAGCAGATTGATTGAGGTTCCGTCGTATCAGCCCAAGCCCCGCTAAAGAAACATCATAAAGACTACGGATTAGTTTACAGCATATGCTCTCATCCTTGCCCCAAATTCCGCCCACCCACTTAAGCAAAAGGGTCTCGTTGAGGGTCTCCAAGCTCTTTAACCCAAGCCCAACACTTTTCTTAGGTAACGTAATGGTTACCCAATGCGTCAAATGCATACCTTGTCGCTCCTGCCCAGACCTGCTCCAAAGGAATTTACGCATCAATCGTTACATACGTATCCTGACGCCCACCGGGAGGAGGCAGGACGAAAAGAATAACACTGGAATGGTAGAGAGAACCACCTTAACCAACACCAGGCGTCCGTTGCGCGACAAGAGAGAAGCTTTCTATCCAGCCAACTTCCTCTTCATCTTCTCCACTATCGGAAGCCAATCTGATACCTTGACCCTACCAGTCGCGAGAGGAAGCCCAAGGTAATGAATAGGAAGGGAGCCGCAGCCCGTGCCCAGCTTCAAACTGCAAGCAAGAGCATCACCCTCCGACATGCCGAATGGAATAATAGTGGACTTGCTATCATTCAGCTCCAGACCATACATCTCCCCAAAGATCTCCAATGTGAGGGTTATACCTCTAGCCTCTTCCCTACCACCCTCCACAAACAGAATTGTGTCATCTGCATACTAGAGCAAGGGGATACACACATCCACACATCTGTAACCTGTGACCAAGCCACTACTCTGAATTCGTTCAACCATGCACGCAAGAACATCAGCTGCAAGAACAAAAAGCAAAGGCACAAGAAGCAACCTTGTCTGACCCCTCTCTGCATCTGAAAGAAACCTCCTTCAGGACGACTGTTAACCAGCACGGATAACTTAACCAGATGTTCGAAAAACCACTCCAGCATAGTACCACCACAAAAACCGCCAATCCAAAGTGTCATAGGCCTTAGCAAAATCCACTTTCTAGAGCAGAGCCTGCTTGCCATTACGCTTCCAGTCAGAGATAATCTCTGAGGCCATCACCAAACTATTTGTAATTTGACGCCCAGGGAAGAAAGCCGACTGGAGAGGGGAGACAATAAGGTCAAGAACTCTATTTAGACGAACCGCAAACACCTTTGCAATTATGAGGTAGATGCCATTAGAGAGAGCAATGGGTCTGTAATCTTCAATCCTCTCCGATGCCTCCAACTTCGGAAGAAGAAAGATCAATGCCCTATTAAGCCTTTTGAATCATGCATTGCACCGACAAAATTCCTCCACAACTTCTAGAACCTCACCCCCCCACCAATTCCCAAAACTCCCTATAGAAGAAGACCGAGGGGCCCGGCGCCCAAATTTTCATTCGAACTCCAAACCACCGCCTTAATCTCCTCCAATGTAATTGGCGAAATCAGGTTACTCGCGTGCCTCTCTGAGAGGTGAGACGCCCCAAGACCACTCCACCTCCAAGACATAGAAGCTGCCCTCCTCGAGAATTCATGAAAATGATCCGCAATCGCGCTCCTCAGCTCTCTATCCCCCTCAATTTTGTTTCCATCAAGAACCATAGACCGGAACGAGTTAATCCGACGCCTGCCACTAGCTAACCTGTGGAAAAAAGATGTGTTCGCATCACCCTCCTTCAACCAGAAAAGTCGTGATCTCTGCTTCCACTCTACCACCTGCTTTCGATCTTCTTCCAAAATCGTTCTCTGAGCAGCAGCCCTTTGCCCCAGCTCCACGGCGTCCAGCAACCTGTCATCCTCAATCTTATCAAGTCTCCAGACCTCCTAATATGCAGACACCCTCCGAGCCTTTCTAGCCTCTCTGATCTCCTTCTTATAAACACATAATCTCTGACGCAAAGACTTCAACTTCTCCGAAAATCTCAATGATGTCGAGCCAAACACCTCGAGAGATGTCCAATGGGAGCACACCAGATCTCTGAAAGATTCCTCTAAAAGCAAAGAACGCTCAAATCTGAAAAAACCACTCCCCACAAAACGACTACCCGAATCCCATATCTAGGGTGAATGGTCCGACCGAGAGCGGGTCCTAGAAGAGGCGAAAGAAAGAAGGAACGCCTCCAGAAGCTCTGCCGAGGCCAGAAAGCGATCAATACGGGAACGGGATCGTGAGATCCACCAAGTATATTTTGTTCATCGCATCGAAGATCTCAAGCTCCAGATCATCAATAATATCAGCAAAATCAGCAGACCCCAGATCCTTACCTCCCCGCATGTAACATCCGGGATCTACGTAAACCCGAACTCGACCCGAATAAGGTCCGAATAACCCAATAAAGTTATTGGTCAATACTAAACAACCTAAAACGATCAATTGATCGTGAATAAAAAGTTGTTCGAGTGAAATCGACCAAAATTCGGTCGCTTCGTAATTCGTGCCGCGAAAAAGCCGCGACGCAAATTCGAAAACCGCGAAACGAACCGAGACCACCTAAAAATCCGATTCGACGAAATAAGATCAACGGAATCGACCGTTCGTCAATCGGAGGTCGTTTGATATTATTAAATCACAATATTTAATCTTAAACAAAAACCGTATCCGAAAATTTCGGGTATTCAAAACCCGATCGGAAGTATATCAACATTATACTCATATTGATCGTCGTTCCGAGACGATCAATACAAGATATTTCGTGTCAAAATCCGAGACCCGAGGTGCACGTACGGTCATTTTAAACATATCAAATATAAAAATAAAAATAAAAAAAATTTCCTCTCTGCTACAGTAGCAAAACCAGGACAGCCGTATAGGCTCTCTTTCCTCTCTTTTCCATTTGGACCAACCTTCTTTCCACTTGGCCTATATGTTATTCCACATGTCAAAGTTATTCCCCTATCTTTTCTATATAAAGACCAAGAGATTTGCATTCTTTTCTATACCTTTTCTACTCTAAAAACCACCGAAGGAATCACATCTTTCCTTCTATTCCCTGCTGGAAGTGCAACCTTCGACAACTGCATATAGAAGCCATTTCTTGTTGGAAAAGCTATCCTGCAACTTTGGAAGAACTGCTGTCCAAAAATTCCCGCCATCATCCTTACTCCCTAGGCCTCCTTGGAGCTGCTCCTGTTCTAGCAAATTTGGAGGCCCTTGGAGTTGCATCTTGGTGATATTCCAGCAACTACATCTTCTCCAAAATTTGATTCAATTAGGTACATTCCCTAGCCCATCTCTTTGCTGCCATGCATGTGTATTTCCCTTAATTATATGTACATTCCTTCTACCACTCCTAATGCTGCCATGCATGTTCTATCACTAGAATTGATACATAATACGAGAAATTTGGGTAAACTAATCTTTAGTTTCTGCTACTGTTGGCTCATTTTTTTGAGGTGCATTCGAGTTTTGTCTGTTTGATTTTGCTCCGACTTGGCTGCTAGAAATTAAGAATGTCTGCAGCTTAAAGATGGTTATTTAGCTGCTGAAACGTTGGGTAATCAGCTGCAAATGAATGATGGGTTAATATCCATTCTTGGTAGAATCATCCGATTGATTTTTATTATGGTGACTTATGGTCCAGGAAATAGTTACAAGACATCCAAAGAATAATAGTTAGGATAGATTGAACTTGAGCAATTTGGAAAGAACGACTACAACTTGGATTAGGATCCTACTGCCTTGGATGCTTAATCCTATAGCTACCAAATTTTCTTGTATTAGACACTGTAACTAAATGGTTTTAAAATATCATTTATTTTGGGTGTTTCTATACTCTAGAATTCATTACCTCAATAAATGAGTCTGGTAAAAAAAAATATATAGTAGTGCCGATTGTTTCAAAAAGTCAAAATAGGAATATAAATCAAAGTTTTTAGCAGTAAAATTTGGGGCAAACGAGTATGAAGTGATATCATTTTTTTACTTGGCATTTTTATAGGATTCAGTCCCTGTAAATGATAACCACGGGTCCTACTTGGTTTTATAATTTGAGGTCTTTTACAAGATGCATGTTAACCAAAATTCTGTAATTAAGTAGTAATTCCTATAGAAAACTAATAGCATTATATATATACTACAAGATAGGCATAAATTTTATTGACAAAATTGTAATATGTGGAATTAAAACTGGTCCTCGGTGTTGAAAAACACACTAACCACCAGATTGTAGAGTTAATGATAATTAAATTTCATGCAGAATGGAAACATCTCAGAATTGAACTTTACCATTTTGTCATTATTTAAAATGTGAGAAACTTTGCACTATCTAAGTTTATTTACTGGTTTTGTGTAATATTGAACAACCTATATTGAATTCCTTGTTACTGGCAGTATTGATCAACTTCCCTGGAGAAGTAATATAGGTTGATTATCTACTAGGAGATACTTGGGTTACTCCTATGATTAAAAGCTTAATCACATCTACTTTTAATCAAATATAATCTCGGTATGATTACTCTTAATTTGGACTAGACTATTGGGATTAGAAAGACCTTGAGAAGAGGATATTGGTACCTTTGATTAATACATATAACTGAAATAAACGCCTTTGAATTATAATTTATACTATTGATTTCAAATAGCTGGATGCGACATTACTTTCGGAATGACTATCCTTTAAGACTAAGTTAAGTTTAACTATATGATTACATCATCAATGGTAACCTCTAACCATAAAGTTAGATCATCTTTAGAAAATCATCTTTTAAGTATACTCTACTATCTATGAATCACTATCACAAAGATAAATAACCAAGAGATCTAAATCTGTTTGATTAACCACAGAAAGAAGTGGGAAAGAGAGGAGTTGACAAGCAGTGATAACGATCGTGAATCAGTATCAAAATTTTAAATTTAGATGCCGGTTGTGGTGACTTTTACACCTAACCGTGCGAGGGCGCGGTGACCCTCAACTGGGCGGGAGATAGGAAGCCCAGATCGGGCAGCAGCCGCCAAGTGCGCGGGTCTAGGATCCCAGTCTCCTTCACGGTTTTTACGCGAGCTCGTAGTGTTTTTACGCCTCGTTGGGATCCCGACTTTAGACCATTCCGCTGGCCCTCAGTTTTAGGATACCCAGGCGGGGGATCCTCGGTTTTAGTTTTTCATACGAGCTCGGTTGCCCGTTACCGGTCGGGCTGTTTTTCTAGAGTGACTTTTCCGGGAAGTATCTCTCACCCGTCTTAGTGGCGTAGTTTTGGAGTAGACCTATCCCTCTATTGGACCGTGCTTCCAATTAGAGGGCGAGACGGAAGAGCCATTTGCAGGCTTCTTCACCGCTTGAGTTTTTCTTTCGCCAACAGACTTGGCGATTCTACATCCAGATCATCCATATCTATATCTACATCATCTAGAGTAACATTTGAGACTGTTGCGCCGAGGTTTGAAGGGATTAATTCTACATCCAGATCATCCATCTCTATATCCACATCATCTAGAGTTACATCTGAGACAGTTGCACTTAAGGTTTTAAGGGATTACAATTAAAGTTGAGTAAATGGAAAAGACGATAACCTGATTCGAAATCTCATTAAGCTAGTGGACGTATTGGGAACTTACTTAGGATGCATTATACTACACCGCATGCCTACGGAGGCACCCCAACCCTAAGACTTTTCCCAAGTCTTAGAGTCATAGTGTGAGGTTTCACACGAACCAAGACCACAGACTATCCACTAGACTTAAGAATTTAATAAATCATTATATCTTCTTATCTCATCTTTCCCATCATCAAAATCCACAAATATGATCTCTAAGTAATATGAGAATAAAATATACTTACTTATGATCAATTAATTACAATATAAATATGCGTATGTGGGAAATATTGGGTTAATGGCTAATCATGAGAGGTGCTTACTAGAAATTTGGAAACCTTTTACATTTGCAAGTAGAAATAAAATTAAATTGAGTTGTTCCACCTTTCTACTTGTTACTTTTGAACATATTAAATCCTTATTTATGTTTATAAGTTTTTAGGAGGTACCAGCGCCCGCTGACACCTCTTCTTTCCTAACATTTTGACAGGCAAACAGTCTGCTGTTTAGTAGCTATACATGGTTCCAGGAGACAAGGTATACACCAGACGGTATGGTCATTTTGTCTTAGTTTTTAGTTCAATTGATATTGTAAAATGCTTCTTCTCTTCAGTCAAATTTTTGGGATGTTGTATGTACTAGCAGACATTGTACATGTTGTAAAATCATATGGAAAATAATGAAATAAGATTTTGGTGCCAATTGTTCTATTAGCTTGTGGTTATAAATATGGATGTGAATGTCATATGAAATTATTACAACGGAAAAAAAATTCCCTGCTTTTCTGTAACTTCTGCGATCTCATGTGAATAATAGTGCAAATGTGTGATTAACGGGTACCCGGATCCTCGGGGGTTCACACCGCAAGTGAGGACGATCTGAAAAGAGGAGAGTGATGTTGAAAGTCCCGCCCACAAGCCACGCACAGCCCGAAAAAGCATTTCTCGTTGCACGCAAGTCCGCCCACAATTTTGTCGCAAAGCCGATGAACAGGGACCATACACACAAGAGAAAGCAACTAGGGTCGAGGTGATGGAACACCCCAAAAGCACCGTAAGGACATGAGAACCTTTACCTCCGCCCTGAACTGAAACGAGGAATCCTTCCATGCCACACACAGGCCTCCTGAGGTCCCAGAGGCATCAACTGTTCTGAAGTTACACATAGAGTTCACGCAAACGAAGTAAAATGAGATCACATTCTCACTCCACGAATCTCGTATCCATCGCCCTTCTCTTTTCCGGGTCACCCAAACCTCTAACATTCCAAGAGTGAATCTTCATTTAGGACGGTTTGTGTACCCATCGTGCTTATTGCACCAGCGAGGGAGGCCACTTGAGCCTTGCACTCAGACACGAACGATGCCTTCCCACGCGAGACTTTCTGTTTACGCCTTCGCCTATATCTCTTCGAGACTCCCCACTCGACACAATTGCTTGATGAACAATCTTCAACCATATGCACAACTTCCGACCACGAACTCCCAACGGCATCAACCAAAACAGGACCTTCAACACCATTTCCCATGAGGAAGGAGTTCATAAACGAGTAGGATCTGCCCAAAAGCGGAGAATGCCGAGAGGGCGTATCGCCCAAAGGGGAAGGGATCCACGCACCACCTCCCAGAAGCAGCGGAAACAAACTCCGCTCCGATAGGAAGCAGCTCCCGAGGCCTACAGACATATGCATCTTTTCGGGTAACATCACAGGAACCTCCCGAGCCACAGGCAGCGCCTGATGGGTTTGTGAATGGGCTGCGCCCGGATCTGCATTAGTTCGGGTCCAAATCAAACCCGCAAGCATCAAGTAAGAGGACCCGAGACCGGACACTGGGGATCCAACAAAGAGGGAGCGCAGGTGGGTCACAACTCCCGCTCGGTCGATCCGACCCAAAAGAAAGGAGACACCATCAGGGAAACCCAAAAGTGCGGTATCAAACAATCTGACGCTTCCCGATAGTCTGATACAGCAGCGCCCGTTGCACTTCCCAAAGCTTGTGGTGCATGAGGAGTGATGCAGCACGAAGTCAACAAATAGGGCTTCATTTTTCTATTTTTATCCATTAATTAGAGTCTAATTTTATTTACGTTATTCGAGTTGTTGTAATTTTTATTTAAATAAAAGAAATTGCACGTGATTTCAAATTAGTTAGTCGGTTTCAATTTGAATTTTGAATTCAATTAGTGAGAGTCAAATTAGGATAAGGAAGATTTGAATTTTGATTCAAATCAATTAGAGTCAATTTGAATTCTATTTCTATCTTTGTAACCCCACCCCTCCTATAAAAAGGGGATGGTAGGCAATTGTTTTAGAGAGGTCAGATTATATGAAAAATTGAGATTTTATCTCTCTCTCTTCTCTCTATTCATTCTCCCTTGACGCGATCTCCGCGATTCTCTTCTCCGACATCCCTCGTTCTCCGACGAGTTTTCTCCTCTCAACCCCTCCATTTTCTTCTCCACCAAAATTCCTCAATCAAATAATATTTTCCGTCGTCGCGAAATCCTATTCTGCATCAATTGGTATCAAAGCATGGAAGTTGAATCGTTCTCACGATTCGATGGTCCTGTCACATATTGGAGGATGAAGCTCGATCAAGCAACCCTATCACGTGGCTCACATGCACGTTCGCGTCAACAAAAAAATCAAGAAGCGCCTCCAGAAAAGCATCAAGGTTCGACAATGGGTAGACTCATGGTACAATGTTGATATTTTTATGGTACAAGTTGAAGACGAACAAAATCTTGTCATCGACGATGATCTGTAATATGTTCAGATCGTTGTAGATGGAAAAAACGGCAACAACGACGACATGCTCGCTGTCCGGACCGTGTCAGGCGAAAACAACAACGTCGAAGATGATTTGCTCGCTATCCAGTTTGTTTCAGGAGGAAAAAATAACGATCTGCTTGCTGTCCAGGTAATTTCAGACTTACAAATGCTGCATAAACCGACCTACGGCCAATCCGCAGCCCTCTCGCGGACCTCCTCCTCCACCCTCTCACCTCCGGGCCCCCCTCTCGTTGCATTCGCATCCCTAGCTCCAGCCCCAGCCCCTCCCATTACCCCCACACCCCCTACGGCACAGCCCCCAGCCCCCGCTCCCGCCGCCACCTTTGCACATCCTACGATGCCCGCCTCAGCCCCAACACCTCTTCCTGGCGCACCCGCACCCCATCTCCACTAACACCGCCACCATCACCCGCAACCCTCGCACCCCCGACCCTTCCTGCCCCACTCCCTCCCAAGGCAACCCTCTCTGCCCCACCACTGCTACTACTCCTACGTGCCACTCCCGCGCCCCTGGCCCCTCCCCTGAATGTTGCACCCGCACCACCCCTGTCCCTACGCCTCCTCCCGCACCACCATCCCTTCCTATTCCCTTCTCCGGCACCAACGCATCCTTCTTTTTGCCCACCCCATCGCCCCTGATCCAACACTGTCGCCTCCACCAGGCCGAGGCCGCTTCCCTTATTGTCTCGTGCCACCACCATGTGCGCCTCACGTGTCGTCGCCGCTCGCACCGGCTTCCTCGCAATCACCATCGCCTGCCCCCATGTTGCTCCCGTCGCCATCACATGGTTAACGAGAGAGAAACCCTGACGTGGGGCTCTCCTCTAAAGGGAATCGGATCCCCCCAAAGTAGGAATTTGGGATTTGTTTGGGAAAATTGTAAAAGGGCGCCTCCACTCAGAATTTTTTAAAGAATAAGGTTGGCGGTAACTAAAGAAGGGATGAAGAGGTACGAAATTGCATAGACGCCCTCCAATTGGAAAAAACTACAAACGTAACATTGAAAGGGCTCTAATTAGAGGAATTTGAAGCAGCAAATTCAAGATCGAATTCTCCAACGGCGCATCGAAGATCAAGCAATTCCTCGGGAGACGAATTTTTCAAGCGGAGGAGAATTAGTGCAGCGTGAAACGGATAAATAGGGCCTCATTTTTCTATTTTTATCCATTAATTAGAGTCTAATTTTATTTACGTTATTCGAGTTGTTGCAATTTTTATTTAAATAAAAGAGATTGCATGTGATCTCAAATTAGTAGTCGGTTTTCAAATTCATTTTGAATTTCAAATTAGAGTCAAATTAGGATAAGGTAGATTTGAATTTTGATTCAAATCAATTAGAGTCGATTTGAATTTTATTTCTATCTTTATAACTCCACCCCTCCTATATAAAGAGGATGGTAGTCTATTGTTGAAGACATGTCAGATTATATGAAAAATTGAGATTTTATCTCTCTTCTCTCTATTCCTTCTCCCTTGACGCGATCTCCGCGATTCTCTTCTCCAACATCCCTCGTTCTCCGACGAGTTTTCTCCTCTCAACCCCTCCATTTTCTTCTCCACCAAAATTCCACAATCAAATAATATTTTTTGTCGTCGCGAAATCCTATTCTGCATCAATTTGTATCAAAGCATGGCATCTAGATCGTCCTCACGATCTAGCGATCCGTCCCGTCATTCACGCAAACAAAAATTCAAAGGATCTCGCTCCAACGATCGTGCATGGCGTGCTGAGGTTAGACAAGCACTATCTAATATGCTCCAAGTTTGTGCCGATATGCAAGCTTTGGCGTCACAATTACGAGAGCCACGGAATGTCGAAGCATTGACACGCCAACTAGAAGCGAATGCCGGCAAAATCGCTGCCAAAAGGGCCGGTGAAACTTCTGTCCAAGTTCCCGATGAAGAGAGCCAAGAAAACTGCACCGTCAACGACGATTTGCTCGCAGTCCAGACAATTGCAGAAGAAAAAAATACCGACATGCTCGCTGTCCAGGTATATTCAGACTTGCAAATGCCGCAGAAATTGATATACAGCCCACACGCGGCCCTCTCGCGGACCCCCGCTGCAGCCCCAGCACCTTCAGCACCCTCACTCGCCCAGTTCCAGCCCCCTGTCGTCTTCCAAACTGCCCCACCGCCTCTCCCGCAACCCATATCCGCCACCTCGGCATCCCACTCAACCCCAACGCCCCCTCCCGTTGCACCTGCAACCCCAGCCCCAGCCCCATTGACGCCCCACCGCCACCCGCTGCCCTCGCACCCCCGGCAAAACCCCTTGCCCCATCACCACCGCCGATCCCCTCGCTGCCACCACCCCTTCCCACTGACCCCACGCCCCCAGCGAAACTCCCATCCACATCGCCCCCACCCCCTCCCGTCGCCACCCTCGCACTTCCTGCACCATCGCCAACCCGCCCTCCCGCAACCTCTCCTCGCTATCATCCCCTCCCTGTCGGCCCCACACCACTTCCAGATCCTCTTGTCAACCACCTCTCCACGGCTCGCGCCGCCAACCTCTCCCTCCCTACCCGAGGGCACCGCACTCACCACACCCCACTAGCACAATGTCGCACCATCCACCATCGCCAGCCCCGCCTGCCTCCCACGAACCATCGTCGCCATCAGGAGACCCCCTCAACCTGACAGGTCGCCGCCCTCCTTGTGCGATCACCCACCGCCACCACCACGCGTGCCTCACGTGCAGCCACTGCCCGCGCTGACTTCCTCACAGCCATCTTCGCCGCAGCTTGAAGGGAAGAACCCTAACGAGGGGCCCTTTATCTATACGATTCAAATCCCATGAAATTTAAGATGGAAAAATAGTTTGGAATATTTGCAGGAAGACCCCTCTTCTCAAAAATTTTTATCAAAAGGGCCAATTAGAGGATATATTATGCTATGGAATCTTTTTAAGTGAAGGGGTAGAACTTTTGCAACCATACCCTCAGTGAGAAAGAATTATAAACGCAACGTGGAAAAGGAGCGAAATTAGGAGATTTGACCAACAAACCATGTGGAAATTCTCCATCAACAACCCGAAGATCAAGCAATTCGTCGGGAGACGAATTTTTCAAGCGAAGGAGAACTGATGCAGCACGAAGTCAACAAATAGGGCCTCATTTTTTTATTTTTATCCATTAATTAGAGTCTAGTTTTATTTACGTTATTCGAGTTGTTGTAATTTTTATTTCAATAAAAGAGATTGCATGTGATTTCATATTAGTTAGTCGGTTTCAATTTGAATTTTGAATTTTGAATTTTGAATTTAATTAGTTAGAGTCAAATTAAGATAAGGAAGATCTAAATTTTGATTCAAATCAATAAGAGTCAATTTGAATTTTATTTCTATCTTTATAACCCCACCCCTCCTATATAAAGGGGATGGTAGGCAATTATTTTAAAGAGGTCAGATTATATGAAAAATTGAGATTTTATCTCTCTCTTCTCTCTATTCCTACTCCCTTGACGCGATCTCCGCGATTCTCTTCTCCGACATCCCTCATTATCTGACGAGTTTTCTCCTCTCAACCCCTTCATTTTCTTCTCAACCAAAATTCCACAATCAAATAATATTTTCCGTCGTCGCGAAATCCTATTATGCATCAAGGAGGAAAGTCACACGCCTCGCCAGGAGATGTCGCCTCAAAATCCGGACCTTCCAACTTCTCCTCAAGATAACACATCATCGAAATGGTTCCGCTCGCCGTAGGAGATCCCTCCTTCGAGACCCGCGGCAGCAGCGGTCGCAAGAAACAAATGGTAATCGAGAAAACAGCACGACCACACTTAGCATCACCACCAACGCAGGCATCAACATCTCAGCCCGGCACTCCAAAAGGACTATGGTGGCGCCAGGATCAGCTCCCGGAGCGCAACCATCAGACAGTACCCTCAGCACCACACCAACCTCCCTAAGGGCTGGGCCAAGACCCTCCACAATTCGGAGAGAAAAGGGGCACCCCTCAGTTGCGCAACCCTCTTGACAAAGGAGATTTCTCCGTTGTCTGCAAAACACGGAAACCTCCATACGACATCACTTCTGCCTCTCGGGTTCACAAGGTACGCTGCCTGAGCATGTGACAGACCCCAAATGCAACACTTTCTATTCCCCAACGGCACATCTCTCTCGAACTCCCTTCCAAACAACAGTAAGATCCCAGCCCAGATCGAGGATGGATAACGAGTCCTTCAACCATGTTTCAATCAGCACGCCTGCCTCACCAGCCACCACCTTCGCGTACGACACACCTGCAGCAACCGTATTTCCGCCACCTGCGGGGTTGTTCCGGCACCAAGACCCCTTCGTTGGTGATTCTCCACTTGCTTCAGCACCATTTCCCCGAAAGGGCACATCGCCCGGAAATGACCAAATCTTCCATAGTCAAAACAGCGTTGTCGTTGTGAGCATAACGAGGCGAGGTGGCTCGCCTCGCCACAACGAAAACACCTTCGTCCCGGTTTGCGTTGCGAAACAAACGTCCACCCACCCTCTTCCTCCTTGCAGGGACGTGGAGCCCCTTTTTCCACACACCGCCATACTGGATCCACGTCGAGATCTAATGATGTGCATCAGCCCTCGAACGTCGCTCTCCCTCTGGCCCTCTCTCTCGCATCCTTCCCCGCTCCCAGTCCCAGAGGTTCATAGATATTTAAATTATATAAAATCTTAATTAACTCCTAAATTGACACAACGACCTAGCTGACTCCAAGAATTAAGTAATTAGACATCACATGATATCTCTTTATTTAAATAAAATTTGAAATTCCAACAGCCTCAATTGGACATAAATAAAACTCACCACACCATAATTAGATTATCGACTTTAACTAAATAGATGAAAAACCCTAATTGGACAAAAATGAATGGACGAAAGTCCTAATGTTACCCTAATTCTTCATTCCATGCGGCATCAGCTATTTGTCGCTTCGAAAAACTCTCTTAACATGGCATTAGAACATTCATTTGGGTTTATTGGATCAATTTTCCCAATTCTGAGCTTTTTGTTATTCAATTCGACAATACGCTTGTGATTATTTTTTACCGAAGCGTGTAGAGCAATTTCCCTACCCATTCATACAAATTAACTCCCCCTCCTATTTCCTTTTCACCTTAACCTCTAGATAAATTTAGGGGAGGTATCTTTATGAAAAACTCCCAAATAAATTCTTTATCTCTAAAGTTCGAAGATTGAGATCTCGAGAAAGGAGTACTTATTACTCTTATTGGGGTGAATGTTGCAGAAATTGGTATTAGGTACTCAGTCGGTCGGATAGTGACTAAGGATTAATCAATAGTCGGGCGACTAGTATGCAAGTTTTTATCGATTTTTGACATTTTTTAAATTATTTTAAGTATATAATTCACTTTCATACATATATTATTATATATACGTGGATTTGTGTATTTTCTATATTATTATAATGAAACAAAATAATTATTACTATATAAAAGATTAAGCATATTAGAATAAGTTTGCTTTTATTAAAAGCAAAAAAATAAATAAACACGGTATCTCCAAGCAAAAATTGGCCGACTAATCAGCCTAGTCAGTCGACTATCGAATCGAGTAGTCGGTCAATCAACTATTGACTGATTATTCAATAGTCAATCGGTCACTCCACGGACTCGACTAATCAGGTGATGAATCCCCGATTCATCAACTTTATTAGATTTATTATCCCTCTATCTTAGATTATTCATTTAATTTAACAATTAATTCATTTTAACAATTAACTCCTTGTAAATAAATAAAATTGATTTAAGTATATAAATAAGTACCAAATAATTGTGTCTGAAGTGCCCTTTATTTTCTTGTTTCTTAATATTAAAAAATCAAATAAAAATTAGTTTAAAAAAGTATATAATATATTGTACATTATTCATTATATAAAAATTCCAAAAAATCACAAAATAATTAAAAGAAATATTTTTTATTCATTAAAAATACTTACAAAATAATAAGTATGTACATATAATGTATTTTGACTTTAAGTACTACATGAAAATTGTAGATCTTGAAAAGATACACAACTTTCATATTGAACACTTTTTCATTTAACTTCATTTGATATTTTATTTTTATTTTCTAATGATTTATTCATTTCTTATTTTTTATAGATTAGACCACGTGGCCCAATCTCCTCACTCCACCTATAGCTCCCCTTTGTCTCCTGAACGCCTTGTGAACCGTCTGATCAATTGATCAGATGGCCAACATCACTCCTTACGCTCCCTTCTGAGGATCGCTTAATCAGATCGATCAAGCGGCTCCAGATCACTAACTTGTGCCTAATTGTCAACCATTGGATCGCTAGATCCAACGGTAGGTGTTCATCGTCATCCTCGCATACCTTCATCCATCGCCTCGTTGGTTACGTAACCGACCCACTTCGTCGATTTATGGCCACATCCGCACATGTCCTGCCATGATTCCGGTAGGGCTAGCCTGCCGATAACACTTTAGGTTCTTCCTCTCCAGCTAAATGGCGTTGGCGACGGATTCAGATAAATTGGTGGTGGCATAGATTACTACTCGACAACGGAGGAATCGCATAGTACCACTATGCTTGTCGGAGCACGAGGCCAGAAAGTGTCAGGCACACCTCGCGGTGCCCTATCGTGGTGGGCGACGGTGCTGGTTAGCCTACCGCTAGGTTTGGGGACTCGAGTCTTGTAGGACGCTCTGGGATCAAGGGTGGTATTGTTGGTGCTAAGAAATGGGCAGCGGCGGTGTAGGTGATCGAGGAGAGAAACGGAGGTGTGTGATGGGTTGTGGGGGAGGGAGATGGCGATGGGGTTGGGCGGCAACAAGGGGTAGCAGCGAGAATATTATGGTGGTGGAGGGGGGATTTGAGAGAAGGCTGATATGGGTGGGTTCCGGTGGTTGTAGGTATCGTGGTGGGTCGTGTTGAGGGGCTATAGGGGTAGGGTCGAAGTTGGGGGTTGCATGCAAGGCGAGAGTGGCGGAGGTGTGGATGGTGCGATTGTGGCCGGTGGCATGGGTAGGGGTGTGGCCACAAGGGAAGATGGCGGAGATGGAGTTGAAGTCAGCGAGAGTGGTCGTAGCGGGTCTGGAGCTGGGGTCAGTGAAGGCTCATGTAACATCTGGAAGGTGGCGGGGGTTTGGGAACCTCCTGGATAATGACTTCGAGGATGGGAGCTAGCGACTCGATGCCTTCTTGAACAGCAGGGGCATGTTCTTTAAAAATCTCTTTATTGAACCACAAATCCAGCCAATGTTGTACTTTGATGCTTCTTACTCTTCCATGACACCAAGAAGCTCCCTATGAACACTACAAAATTGGAGGTAGATTTCATATCCTTGGAACATCTACATAATTTGCATCTACACATGGCCATGATGGTGGATGTCCCTTTGCTAAAGAGCAATCCAATACCTGGAGAAGACCTCGCAGTCAGAATCATGTGAACTGCATCCATATGGGCATGTATGAGTTGCTCTATAAACTGGCTAACTTTGCTTACAACAACGGAGAACTCCATGTATCTCATCTTGTCTACCTCCTCTGCATCATCATCATATAGCTTGCTAGGTTCCATGGGAATAGTGGCAGGTGTGCAACCTGCATGCATGTCTTTGAGAGGATATAAGTAACATACTTCTTCTGAGTCATCACAAGACCATGCTGGTTCCTGGAAAACTCAAGCTCTAGAAAGTATCGTAAATCGTCAAGGTCCTTAGTGACAAATTGCTATTCAAGGAAATCCTTAGCCGTACTAATACACTGCACATCAACTCATGTAACAATAATATCATCAACATAGACCAGCATAGCAATGATACCTTTATGAGTCCTCTGAACAAACAATGAATGGTATGCAGTCGATCTCATGAAGTCATGTTGCTCTATCAAGTCCAAGAGCTTCTGGAACCATGCTATGGGACTACTTGAGGCCATAGATAGCCTTATGAAGTGTACAATCCTTCAGGCACTCCCCCTCAGCAGGAAACCCAGTTAGATGATGCATGTAGACCTCCCCTTATAGGTCACCATAGAGATGCATTCTTCACATCAAGCTAGGACAGGGACCAATTTCATCCCACCGAAACAGAGAAAAGGAACCGAAGTGTAGAATGATATGCCACAGGAGAGAAATTATCCACATAATCCACCCCATAAGTCCGGGTGAACACACGAGCCACTTGCCTAGCCTTGTAGTGACAAATGTTGTTATATGCACGATGCTTCACTAGTAGCCATAAGTCTGGGTGAACACACCTATTTGCATCCAACCACAGAAGCCCATGTAGGTGCAGTGACCAATATCCATGTGTCACATGACTGTAGTACAGCCATCTCCTCCTCTATAGCAAGATGACATTGATTGTCTAGCATAGCCTCCTGGTATGTATGTGGGATCTCTATAGCTGATAGACCCATGACAAACCTCAGGATATACTCTCAAAGACGCCTTAAAGAAACATGAGCAGCGAGAGGATACGTGGCACGCATACGTCTTCACTTCTGTATCAAGATCATATGTATAATATATAACTACAAGGGGGTACAGAAGGTGTCCTGTGAATGTAAGAATGTGGTAAAAATTGAGCCTAAGTACTATGTGGTGGGGCGGAGGAGCAACTACAATAAGAGGTGGAGGTAGTGGAGCAGGCGAAGCCGATGGAGGTGGTTGTAGCGCATGAAGAACCACATGAGAATGTGGCAGTGAAGTAGAAGGATGGGGTATGTAAGCCTCCTCATCAGACTCGGGCGCAGTCATCCTATCACATGTAGGAGTCAAGTAGATGACCGACTTAAAGAAAGTGACATCAACACTAACATAATACTTCTGTTTAACCGGATCAAAGTAACGATACACTTTTGGGTTCAGGATTATCCAACAAAGACACACTTAACAGCTCTAGGAGAGAGCTTGTCATGATCAGGGGTCATATGGTGAATAAAGGCATTGAAACAAAGACACGAGATGTTAGGGAGAAAAGATCTTTATTGGAAAACGCAATCCGAAAAGGAATCTTTTCACCTAACACAGAGGATGGCATCTGGTTGACCAAATAACATGCCGTGAGAACAGCGTTTCCCCAGAAGAAGTGGGGAGCATGACTCCAGATGAGACGAGTCACGGTCACATCAAGAAGATGACGCTGTTTATTTTCTGCAGCATTGTTCTGTTAAGAAGTGTAAGGGCAAGACGTTAAACGCATAATGTCATAAGATCTGAAGGACTGGATAACTGAGTAGTACAAAACTCCACAACAACATCAGAGCAAACATATTTAATCGTCGTTGAAAAACATTCTTTATTTCATAAATATTAAGATTGAATAACAGCCCATTTATTTTTCAAAAAAAAACTCAGACGATCGAGAGTAATTTTCGACAGCTACAAGATAAAATATGTGCCCTTGATGGTCAGGGACACAACCGGGACCTCAGATATCAAATTGTACCAATTCAAATAAAGAACTATTGCAACAATTCTAATGGTCAGAACGTGATGCTTCCCAAACTGGCAAGCCTCGCACTGAACGGTAGATCTGGATGGAATCTGATGGAGGACTCTACACAGCTTCTACAAAGGAAAATGACAGAACTGAAGATCACACATATAGGGAGAAACTGACCCAATGGGAATGAAAGAAGCATCAGCATACAGAGGTAGAGTCTATAGAGACCCCCTTGCTAAAGGCTACATCCAATCACCCTGCATGTGAGTATATTATGAAACAGAAGAGACGAGGGATCAAAGATGACACGACAATGTAAAACCTTGGTGATTTGACTAATAGATAATAAATTCTTTGAAAATTCAGGAGCATGAAGAACATTTTGCAGGTGCATGGATTGCGTCAATCAAATCTCCCCATGTCCCGTAACAGGAGAATGTGTCACATCATCAATAACAATTGTTCTGCCATGCTGAGCAGTTCTATAGGGAGTGAATTGAGCTATGTCTCCACATAGGTGACAAGCGGCACCTGAATCCATGATCCACTTCGAGAGATCTACCCTGTACAACTAGTAATGGCATAAGTTATACCAGTAAGGGCATAGGCTATAACTGAAGTGTAGAGATATTTACATATTTCTATATTCTATATGTACCGTTTCCTTATTTTTATTTCTCTGTTACCACCTTATGTAATTTACCCATAGGCCTCTCCTCTATATAAGAGAGCCTAGGGTTCTCAGAAATAACAACGCACTCATTTCTTCCAACATGGTATCAGAGCGGCGATCCTAGACCGGAGCTCGTATACCCTAACCCTAGCCCCTACCTGCCAGCCCACCCCCTCCCCTCCTCCTCTTCATTTTGGCGTCACCGCCCCCCTACTCGGGCCCGCCGCTGCCCAGCCTCGCCGTTACCGCCACCCAGGCCCGCCGCCGCTGCCCAGGCTTAGCACCGCTGCCGCCCGGGACCACCGCCGAGCTCCAGCCCACCTAGGGCGTCGCCGTCTGTTGTGTGCAGGCATATCCAGCCTGCCTAGGCCGTCAGCCTTCAGTGCCGTCAGCCCCCACCGCCTTCGCCCTTCGTCTTCTTCATCAATCTCGGTTGATGGATTTGATTGCATAGGTCTACATATGCAATCAAATCCCCACATGTCATTGTAGACACCTCTCTACTGGTCTACATACCCTGTGATCTTCATTCAGCATCATGTCAGAAAACAAAGTCGACGTACCCGCCACATGTACCTTCAGAGGTCCAGCACCGATTGTCAAGATGGACGGGACGAACTATGAGCTCTGGGCGATGCAGTTCATGAGCCTCATGAAGTCTAACGGTAAGAAACATATCCTTACCGACGATGAGCCGACGGAGAAAACAGGGATTCACACCTCGTGGGAGGCGGACGACGCATATGCCAAAGTTTGGTTGTCTGGGATATTGATGATAGAGATCGCCAATGACGTATTGCATCAGCCCATTACGAAGGCAATGTGGGATATTCTTGCGACGACATATTCGCAGGCACAAATGAGACCAAGATACTTCAACTGCAGCATGATATTTTTACAATCAAGCAGAATGGACGACCTATCCATTCACTGTACACGTCCTTGCGAGGGATGTTTGAGAAGCTCCACAGCTTCATGTCTTTGACGGCCACTCCTGAGCAGCATAAGACATACAGGAATGCTACCATAGTTGGTGTATTCCTTGCCGCACTTGATCCAGAGTATGATGTTGCTCGCTCTCAGATCCTTGCAGATGCCACTATTCCTCCTATGGAGGAAGCTTTCCGTCGACTTAGTCGGATCACTGTCCCGAGCTCTACTACTAGCCAGACGTCTTCAGCTATGGCCGCCTCCAGGGGAAGAGGTGGCTCATCCACTTTTCGTGGACGTGGTCCCCGTGGTCGAGGGGGTCGGATCTGTCAGCCATGTACTTACTGTCACCATCCTGGCCACTCCAACGATACATGTTATTCCAAGCATGGTTTTCCAGCATCGGCTCGGGTAGCAGAACAAGTTGAGTCTCCTGCACCATCTACTTTGGACCAGAGATTCGATGACCTCGTAGCCAGACTGGGGAACATCATGCCTCCTGACACAGCTCTAGGAGGCCATTCAGATGTGGCAGTCTCTGCTTCTGCCAGTACTTCCGCAACAGCCAGTACCTCAGGTAGTTCTTATGCTCTTACCTCTTGTGATGGATCTACGACTACAGAATGGATTATGGACTCAGGAGAAACACATCACCTATGTGGAGACAAAGAGCAGCTTACTGCATATAGACAGGTTCCTCCAGGGCGGACTGTGGTGATAGCCGGCGGGACTCATTCCTCGATCACAGGACAGGGGGAGATTAGTTTGTCGCCTTCCATGCGACTGTAGAATGTGTTATATGCTCCTGAATTCTCTATGAACTTACAGTCCATTAGTCAGATTACGAAGGATTTGAACTGTCGAGCTATTTTTGACCCATCGTCTCTTGTTTTTCAGGACATACTTACGGGCAAAGTGATTGGTTATGGCCGTGAGCAGGGTGGCCTTTATCGTCTGGTCCATACTCCCTATGCAGGCGCATCACTCCATTCCACAGGACCAGTATCTCCATATACCTAGCATCTACGCTTTGGTCACCTACCTCTTCAGAAGATGTGTCGTATTTTGCCACAGATTTCTCCGGGATCGTCCTTCCAGTGCGAAGCATGTCAGTTGGGAAAGCATCATCGATATGTTTTCCTAGTCGTCAGAGTCGGAGTAGTAGCTCTCTTTTTGAGTTAGTCCATGTCGATATTTGGGGTCCCAGACGTGTTCCTGATCACCAGGGACACCTTTTTATCTTGTTGCAGTAGAAGATTTTTCCCGTTTGTCTTGGATATTTCATTTGAAGAATAAATCTGAAGCAGGAGGTGTGATTCAAACGTTTATCAATGAAGTGCACAATGTTTTCTCTTCTTTTGTGAAAATTGTGAGGGCTGACAATGCTTTGGAATTTTGTACTCGTACACTTTCATTGTTCTTTTCATCCCGTGGTATAATTCATCAAACATCATGTGCTTATACTTCACAGCAAAATGGTGTTGCAGAGAGGAAACATCGTCATCTACTTGACATCACTCATACCCTACTTATTCAGAGTCATGCCCCGCATTCGTTTTGGGGTGATGCAGTTCTCACGGCCTGTTATCTGGTAAATTGCATGCCCTGTCTGTCTTGGGTGAGAAAATCCCTTTTTCTGTAGCTTTTCATGAGAAGGAGTTGTTCTCTCTTACTCCTCGTGTCTTTGGCTCTGTTGCGTTTGTCCACCAGTTGGCTCCAGGTCTTGACAAGCTCTCCCCTAGGGCTGTCAAATGCGAGTTTGTGGGGTACTCCAGGACTCAGAAGGGATATCGGTGTTATGATCCATTACACGGGAAATACTTTATTAGCGCCGATGTCACATTCTTTGAATCTGTGATGTTTTTCTCTCCTACAGGTGACCGGTTGACTCCTTCTGAGTCCGATGCTGAGATCTACATGCCACCTCCTCCTACGAGTCAGTTGTCTCCTCTACTTGTCATACCACCACCACCACCACTTCCACCACCTCCATCCACACAGACGCCTGTGATCGTTGTTCCACCATTACCAAAATTCTATACCCGTCGACCACCTTCTGCTCATGGACATCGTCCGTCATCAAGCTTGCCCCAGGTTTGTTCTGATAACATGGTTTCTAACAATGGGTCTGGAGATGTTTCAGTACAGGGATCAGTGCAGGATGAGGCTCCCGAAGACTTGGACTTACCCATTGCCATTCGGAAGCAGATACATACATGTGCATCCTACCCGCTTGCTTCCCACGTCTCTTTTCATCGCCTGACGGAAGATTTTCAGAGATTTGCAATTGCTCTATCTGCCGTGGAAATTCCACAGACTTACCAGGAAGCCTTGAGAGATAGTCGTTGGCGTCTTGCTATGGAAGAGGAAATGGTTGCTTCGCAATCCTGTGGTACCTGGAGTTTGGTGTTTGCTCCTCCTGGTGAGTCTATTGTCAGTTGCAAATGGGTGTTTACTGTTAAACATCATGCAGATGGGAGCCTTGATCGTTACAAGGCAAGATTGGTGGCCCGTGGTTTTACGCAGACCTATGGTGTTGATTATATGGACACGTTCTCTCCAGATGCTCGCCACTCCACTTTACGCGTTCTTCTTTCAGTTGTTGTGGTACGTGACTGGCCCTTATTTCAACTTGATGTTAAAAATGCATTCTTGTATGGAGATCTACAGGAGGAAGTCTATATGCAGCAGCCTCCGGGGTTCGCTGCTGAGGGGGAGTGTCAACAGGTCTGTAGACTCCGTAAGGCAATATATGGCCTTAAACAAAGTTCGAGGGCATGGTTTCAAAAGCTCTCAGATCTGATTGAACGACAGGGGTTCAGGAGGTCAAACGCAGATCATTCTTTGTTTGTGCAAAGAACACCTAAAGGTACAGTTGTTATCATGGTTTATGTTGATGATATCATAGTTACAGGAGATGATGAGCAGGGAATCAAGATGGCAAAAGAATTTCTAGGCAGTCAATTTGTGACTAAGGATCTGGGTACCTTAAGTATTTCTTTGGGTTGGAATTCGCTAGAAATGCATAGGGTCTTGTGATGACCCAAAGAAAATATGTTACAGACATGCATGTTGAGACGGGCATGATTGGATGTCGACCTTCTACTACTCCTATGGATCCTAGCATGAAGTTATATGATGATGACACAGATGAAGTTGATAAGAGGAGATACAGAGAGAGGGTGGAAAGCTCCTTTATGTTACAATTACCAGACCGGATATCTCTTTTGTTGTGAGTCGAGTGAGTTAATTCATGGAGCAGCCTCGACAAGTACATATGGATGCTATATACATGATACTGAGATATCTAAAATCTTCTCCAGGTACAGGATTATTTTTCAAGAAAGGAGAAACTCTCTCTGTATCAGCGTGTGCCGATGCAGACAATGCAGGGTGTCCTAAGGATAGAAAGTCTACTTCAGCCTATGCAGTATTTGTTGGCAGCTCTCTTGTTTCTTGGAGAAGTAAGAAACAAACAGTTGTAGCGAGATCAAGTGCTGAATCTGAATATAGGGCTATGGCGCAAGCAAGTACAGTGATGCAAAATACAATTTGCGTCGACGGAAAAATAATTATTGATGGTGGAGATTTGGTGGAAGAATAATTTGGAGGGGGGAAGGAGAGAAGGCGTGTCGGTTGCGCGAGATTCGAGGAAGAAGAAGCACGTAGATTGCGTGGGAGAAAGAGAGACGAGAGAGGGAGATAGAGATAGAATCTCAATTTTTTATATCATTTGAATTGTTTAAAACAATAAACTATCACCCCTTTATATAGGAGGGGTGAGATTACAAAAATAGAAATCAAAATTTGAATCAAACTTTTCCTAATTTGGACTCTAACCGACTAACCAATTGATTTGAAATAAATTCAAATCTCTAATTGACTCTAACTAACTAAATTGAGATCACACGTGATCTCGTTATTTAAAGTGAAAAAATGCGATGACTCAATTATTTGTAAATAAAATGAGACTCTAATTATCGGAGGAAAATAAATAAATAAGACCCCATTTATTCGTTGCGCGCTGCATCAGTTCTCCTCGTTTGAAAAATTCGTCTTCCGACGAATTGCTTAATCTGCAGGCTTGAAGCTTGATAAATTTAATTCAGCATTCTCGATCCGGACATGGAAGAACTGGTGTGGAGCAAACGGCGGAATCCATGCGTACGCAGTGCGAAGATTGGAACCGGTAGCTTCATGACGGAATAGCATGTGTGGCGCGAATGCAAGTGCCCATCCGGTTTCTGTCCCCATGATATGATGCTTAAAAAACTGATGTGGCATCTTCATGTCGGAGAACTCGACCTTTGGAGATCCCATAGCAAAGCAATAGCACAAATATAATAGAGAAGGCGATGTGGCCAATGAATTAAGCCATGGGGCCTTTAAATAGGTGAAACACATGATCCTAATCCTAATTGGGTAAGGAGGCCACCCAAATTTCTTTCTTTCAGACCTTCTTTTTAAATATTCCTGCTCCGAGGTGGTGGGATGCAATTTTCGTACCCCTTCATTTAAACTATCTCCTCTTACATTCCCATTAACTTTAACCTTTATACCAAACGTTTTAGGTATAGGGAAGTTTCTGCAATTTTTCCAAAGGCTCTCCAGATCCCTAATTTCAAGGGATTGACCCTTCGATGGAAATAAATCATGAGTCCTTGGGTTTAGTTCTCTTCCCCATCGACGTAGGCGGTGCCGAAACCCATGGTTAGGGTTCCAACATCATCGGCGGCTTGAGATCACGTCAGGGAGGCAGCACACGATCATGCGAGTGTGGCAGCACGTGGCTCCCCAACGATGGTTGCGTGCGGTGACGCAAGGGCAGTGTCGACGGGGTTTGCAGTTGGGTTTTGGGGGTACGGGGGTGGCGGAAGGGGGCAGCGAGAGGGTCCTGAGTGGGCTGCAGGTCGATTTCAGCGGTGTTTGCAATTCTGAACATACCTGGACAGCAAGCAGTTCGATATTTTTCTCTTCTAAAATGACCTGGACTGCGAGCAAATCGTCGTTGATGGCGCAATTTTCTTGGCTCTCTTCATCAGGAACTTGGACAGAAGTTTCACCGGCCCTTTTCGCAGCGATTTTGGCAGCATTCGCTTCTAGTTGTTGTGTCAATGCTTCGACATTCTGTGGCTCTCGTATTTGCGACGCCAAAGCTTACATAATGGCACAAACTTGGATCATATTAGATAGTGCTTGTCTAACCTCAGCACGCCATGCACGATCGTTGGAGCGAAATCCTTTGGATTTTTGTTCGCATGAATGACGGGACGGATCGCTAGATCGTGAGGACGATCTAGATGCCATGCTCTGATACCAATTGATGCAAAATGGGATTTGCGTCGACGGAAAATTAATTATTGATGGTGGAGATTTGGTGGAAGAATAATTTGGAGGGGAGAAGGAGAGAAGGCACGCCGGTTGCGCGAGATTCGAGGAAGAAGAAGCCCGTAGATTGCGTGGGAGAAAGAGAGACGAGAGAGGGAGATAGAGATAGAATCTCATTTTTTTATATCATCTGAACTGTTTAAAACAATAGACTATCACCCCTTTATATATGAGGGGTGAGATTACAAAAATAGAAATCAAAATTTGAATAAAACTTTTCCTAATTTGGACTCTAACTGACTAACCAATTGATTTGAAATAAATTCAAATCTCTAATTGACTCTAACTAACTAAATTGAGATCACACGTGATCTCGTTATTTAAAGTAAAAAAATGCGATGACTCAATTATTTGTAAATAAAATGAGACTCTAATTATCGGACGAAAATAAATAAATAAGAACCTATTTATTCGTTGCGCGCTGCATCATACAGAGATGATGTGGGTTCGAGCAGTATTAACGGATTTGCATATAGATGTTCCTCTACCCATGCAGTTACAATGTGATAATCAGGTTGCCCTGTTCATTGCAAACAACCCTGCGTTTTATGAGAGGACAAAACATATTGAGGTACATTGTCACTACACCAGAGATATGATTCAGAAGGGATTGATTTCTACTTCTCATGTTAGTTCAGGAGAGCAAACAGCAGACATCTTTACCAATCCATTACTTAGAGGATCATTCCAGAAGTGTTCGTCCAAGCTGAGCATAATTGACATCTATGCTCCATCTTGAGGGGGAGTGTAGAGATATTTACATATTTCTATATTCTATATGTACTGTTTCCTTATTTTTATTTCTCTGTTACCACCTTATGTAATTTACCCATAGGCCTCTCCTCTATATAAGAGAGCCTAGGGTTCTCAGAAATAACAACGCACTCATTTCTTCCAACATGAAGTACTGTCAGAGATCGGGAAAAGGATGCCGAATGAGATCGATGAACACTAAAGGATCCAGAAACGGGAGTCATGGTCTCCCTCAGATAGGAGACAAACTGATCGAACCTCTCGTCCATAACAGTTGCAGGAGTAGCAGGAGTCTCAACCTGCTCAGCAGCCCAGGAAGATGCCGGAAAGCCATGCTTAGAATAGCAAGTGCCCTCGGAGTAACCAGAGCAACAACAATAAGTGTATGATTGACGTGAATGAACTCCTCCTTTGCCACGGACATTGCGTCCTCTAGACTGAGAAGATCCTCTTCTACCACGAGATACAAACATCGTTGAGGAGATCTGAGAGGTAATCGATGAAGGGATTCTAATCTTGTTGAGTACGCTTCCTCCATGGGAGGTATGGTAGCATCTACAAGTAACTGTGTGAGGTATCATACTCAGGATCAAAAGCCTACAAAAAGATGCCAACCATGGTGGCATTCATGTATGCCTTATGCTGCTCCGGAGTAGCTGTCAGAGGCAAGAAGCTATGGAGCTTCTCAAGCATGCCCTTGAGAAATGTGTATAAGGTATGAAGAGGATGGCCATTCTACCTGACCATGAAGATGCCATGCTGGAGTTGAAGTATCATCGTCTCTTTCCTCGCCTGAGAGTATTTGACAACAAGGATATCCCACATCGCCTTGGTTGTGGGATGTAGGATATAATTTGCTATCTCTACAACCAGGGTACTGGATAGCCAAATATATGCATATGTATCATTTGTCTCCCAAGGGGCATTAGCACCAATCTTGTCAGTTAGCTGCTTAGCTCCTTATGTGTCAGAATGTGCTTCTTCCGATTGCACTGCACAAAGCTCATGAACCGCATGGCCCACAACTCGTAGTTGGTCCCATCCATCTTGATAATGGGTGTCGGACCTTTAAAAGTATCTTGTTAAAAAACGAGAATGCTAAAGCGTAATATCAGAGAAATAGACTAAATACAATGAAGAACAACGGGATCTTACGTGAAACCCTACTCCCTAAAGAGCGGGATGAAACTACCGGAGAACGCTTCAAAGGGTTGATGTTTTCATTAACTTTTCTCATCTGATACAATGGACGTGCGACTTCTTATATAGCCCCCCCTGAGTATCCAAGTCCCACAAATAGGTAGATGTGAGATTAAACCATTGGATATGGTAATTGGACCCTGGAGGGATCTAATTACCCATCTACACATGATGTATATACTCCAACACTCCCCTTTAAGCTGAAGCATGCAATGCTTAGCTTGGATAAATAGAAAGAAATCTCAAACTCACAATACAAGACACTACAAACAATATCAACTCAACGCATACTTGTCAGTTGGTGTCGAGGACGTTGCTTCTCATGCCGTGTAGATGAGAAGGAACAACAGGGTTGGAGTGTGAGTTGAACTAGGTCTCCTCGTCGGAGAACATTTGTTCGTACTGCGTCTGTCAGAGTAACTGAAACCGGAATGACTCTCCTCATCGGAGTACTCTGGCCCGCTACATGTAGAAGATGGTGCATCATGTGGACAAATGCTCCATCTCTGAAGAGTCGAATTAAAAAGCCGTGGAAGCATCCTCGTCGGAGTCCACAATCGTTGGAGGATAGAGTCTGAAAGTCTCCTCGTCGGAGAACAAGGTCTCTCCCATACTAGCTCAGAGAATGGGATCTCTACTCTGGAGTCCCTATGAAACCTCATGAAAATCCTAGCCCATAATGGCATGGATAATGGGATCTCTACTCTAAAGTCCCTATGGATCACATGAAAACTTTGAGACCAAAAAAAAAGATGGGGACCACACAAATAATGATCGCAGACACGTGTACATCATACTGAAGATTCGGAAACCAATCTAAACGGCGAGTCTGAATCTGAAAATATGTAGAGTCTGAAATATGGCCAGGAGAATCTGATTCTGAAACCAAGCTGTGGAACTCTACACAATACTCCTTTCTCCCATACTTGTCGGAAAACAATGACATCGACCAAGTTGGGAGAAGACATGAAAAAGGTAGGGAAAACAAAATCACATAAGCCAATCTCAAAAAAATCTTGGCTTTTCTCCTCACAATATTGTTTTTAAATCATTTTTCCCGACTATTTTTTTTAGTCATCGTCTTCTTTTTCTTTCTTTCTTTTCACGTACGGTTTTTTTTGTATGCGTCTTTTTCAAAACAAATTCTCGGCTCAAGTTGGACCAATATAAAAAGCCCTCCCCCCTTTTTAATACATGGATTGGGCTCCTCTCCCCTTTTTTAAACTTTGGACAAGCCCAATTGGGCCTGGAAACTATTGTTACCCCAAAGATACCTCACCCTTCTTTTTTAACTATTACATCAATTGTGGGGCCCATTGGGCAAATAAGTCACATGCAACTCCTTTTTTTAGGGTTCCATCGTGAACCCACGGCCCCAATGGGGTAGTTTTGCTTACTGTCACCGCTTGGAGGAGGGGCGATGGAGTATCAGGAAGAGATCAGGGGTGTTGCGCCTTCTTGCAAGAGATCGGGGGTGATACTTTGAAGATGGAGTCTCGCGCGAATGGTGCATCAGCTTCGATGTGCAACATCATATAGAAGGGGATGCCACCTGGAAGAGACGAAAGGGGAGATGATCGGCATTGATGGAGGTGTCGTGTGTGCTTGTTGCCCCATGGAGATGTGACTAGCACCGCCTAGAGGTCACGATCGGGACCTGCATTACCGCTTGGGGTTCTTCTTCGACCTGGAGGAGGCGCATCGCCTCCTGGAGCAGAGCTTCGATTTGGGAGATGTTGCCGCATGGAGCCCAAAGGGAGGTGTTGCCGTCACCTTCTTTGCCTGGAAGGGCTTCAGCGCTGTTTGGGATGCGACTGAGATGTTGCAGCATCGACTGATGCATGGAGTGCTTCTGGAATCACGTCGTTGTAGAGCTCTTCGGAGATAACATGGAATTAGCGCTTCGAAGAAACCCTATAAGCTTGTTTCCCTTAGAATAAGGGGGCGTTCGTTTGGAGGGTTAGCCCCACTTTGAGGGGGTTACCCCCAAAACCTATATATCTAACCCTTTAGTGGGGCCCACTCTCTCTCCATCAAAAAAGTTTATATTATACCATCATATCATCCAAAAATTATAAAATACTCAACTTCTACTCACTATTCCAAACTTCAATACAATCACATCACAACAACTACCCACTTTTTCAAATTTCAATACAATCATATCATAATAACTACCCACTTTTTCAAATTTCAATGCAATCACATCACACAAACCCCACCAACTCTAAACCCATCAACCAAACACCAAAACACAAAAACGGGTTATCCTCCCCCAGATAACCCACGAACCAAACGCATCCGAGTTTCGTCAGGAACCCAAGAATTTCTCGAACTCGATGATTTTCAGATCTTCAAAATAAACTCTAGAACGTGAATAGATCATTTGTGTTGTATTAGGGTTACAAGAAACCCTAGAACTGAATGAATTTGATCATGAACATAATAATAATCTTCAAGAACAAACAAGAATTGGGCTGCTTTGATAATCGAATCTCGAGCAATACATAAAAAATAAATCTTGAAGAATAAATCCTCGAAAATTGAACCCGCTCTGATAACATGTTAGCAAACGAGAATGTGGAAGCGTAATATCAGAGAAATAGAATAAACACAATGAAGAACACCAGGATTTTACATGAAACCCTACTCCCTAAGGAGCGAAATGAAACCAAGGGAGAACGCCTCAAAGGATTTTGATGTTTTCATTAACTTTTCTCATCTGATACAATGGGTGTGGGGCTCCCCAGTGAGTCTCCAAGTCCCACAAATAGTAGATGTGGGACTAAACCACTGACACATGACATATATACTCCAACACATCTGAAGATGGGATGTTGACCTTGTTCTCTAATATAATGCTGGAAAGAGATGAAAACTATGACTGTAGCCTAAAGCAAACGTGTCTACACGAATATATGGGGAATTGGTTGTGTGCAGACTCATGCCACAACCCATTCCCACCAACTTTGGTGGTGCTCGAATATGGATGGGGTGATTTGAAGGTATGAAATCACCCCAAAAACTCCAAAATCAAACAGCCAAAGTGTTTTTAGATCACGTCTAATAGCAAGGAAGAGCCACATGCTAGGACATGGGCTCGCTCAAGGTGACCTAGGGGTCATATGGTTGCCCCTAAGGCAGCCGCAAGGATATCTGGAGCTGGCAAAGACCAGCTAGCAGTGAAAGGTGGTGGCGCAGCTGCACCCGAAGCACTTGGTGGCACTAGCCATGTATCGCGCGATGGGCATCCGGCGGAGCTGCTAGAGTGGCTACATGTGTCGTGCGACACACGGGAGAGGTTGTGCGAGGATCAAAGGTGTCATGTGGTGGTTGGGGATGCCGCGCAGGGGTTGGGGTGCCTCATAGGGAGCTCATTGGGTGGTGGTGGCAAGAGAGGTTGGCGGGTGGGGGAGGGATTAGGGTAACATGGCTTCAATTTAGGACCGTCATTCTGATATCATTTAGAAGAAAACAATGAATTGAATTATTCACGAGAACTAGGATTCTTATATAGAGAGGAGAAACCTTGTTCGGCAAATTATATAGTAGAGATAGAAAGAAAAGAAAATACATAAAATAAGACAAGATAAAATAACTCTGAACAAGAACATTAATATATTTTTTGTATTGGGTCCTGCTCGGGATTCCACCCTTTTTATTCTTAAAAAAATGTTCAGGTCAGTATCTCATTATTGGAGACCGTGGGAAGGAAGTTGTAAGCTTACTTTTGTAAACTTGTTCTACTCATATATAGATATGTTAAGATGATCACCAATTTCTAGTAATCATTCTATGGCTTTTTAAAGAAAGAAAATTGTTCTCGAATATTATCACATTATAAAATTTTAGAACATTTTTTTAAGGCGTACAAAAGATTGTCATGCCAATATTTCAGATAGATCATCAGATTCGAAAAGCAATAGACCGTGATTTTGGGCCCATTTTTTGCATGGCTCTCCTTGGGTTGTCTTGACCTGGATCGATCAAGGGAGCTGCTTATAGTTAAAGTTCTTAGGAAGTCCGACATTGAGAAAATTTAAGTTTCTTACAAGTAATAATATAAAAAAACACAAAAAAAACCGAAAAATCATATCATTGCTTAGGTACCTTAGAGATTTCACCCCATTTCCGAAGCTCCCCAAAATGACGTAGAATTAGATTCAAATCCTGAATGTTCAAGACTTTTTTTTTTTTGAAACTCCCTCTGGAATATGACTCAATACTTGCCAACCATAGGGGCCCAAGAATAGTTGCAGCCCCAATGGTGGTCGAACTACTCCCATGACCCAACATGTCAATGGACTCCCAAAACGCACCACAATCCAAGATTGCAACCAAGTTGATGCATGTTGTGACCCACACCTCCTACGAAACAGAGCACACACACAAAAAGATGACCCGCATCTTCTTCTACCACCATAAACACTGGCATATACAATAATTGCCCAAGAAAAACCTGGATTTATGCTCACCAATCAGCAACCGATCACTCCTTAAAAGCCAAACAAAGCCCGAACCCATAACGGCACCTTCCATCACCATATATGCATGTATTGATCTGATGCCAAACCAACATCAAAATTTATCTCCAATTAGAAGTGTTGGAGTATTTGGTTGTGCGCCATATGAGTTGTAGGAGGGTAAATGGAACTCTTCAGGATCCATTTACTCCATCCCAGTGTTTAGTCTCACATCTACCAGTGGTGGGACTTGGAGGCTCTGTGGAGGCTATATAAGGAGCCCTGGAACTCCTGTATCCATTGAGAAAGTTGAATGAAACATATGGCCTTTGAGGCCTTCTCCCGTGGTTTCATCCAGCTCCTTAAGGAGTAGAGTTCCACGTAAAATCATGGTGTTCCATGTTCTATTTTTCTGTTCTTATGCTCTGTTTATCATTCTGCTTCCGCATTCTCTATTTTCTAACATGGTATCAGAGCGGGTTCGATTCTCGGAGATTTGTTCTTGAGTTTTTTTAGGGATTTTTACCCAGTAGACCCTATAAAAGTTTTAAAATGCCTCTACGACCTTGTGCACAACGTAATTACCCCATCGACCCTGTAAATTACCCCAAGAACCCCCACGGGCTTAAAACATATTACTCGGAGGGTTCATGGGGTAAAAGTTGGCAAGTTTACGGGGTCGAGGGGGGAATTAGGTTGTTTCAAAGGTCGTGGAGGTGATTGGCAAAGTTTATAGGGTCTGTCGGGTAAAAATCCCTTTTTTATGTACTTTTCGAGAGTCAGATTTTTTTTGAAATCTGGAAGCAAGGGGGATACACTCGAGAGTCAGATTTTGATGAAGATTTACATGAGTTTGTTCAAGTTCTGCGCCATTCAGCATCATGCTATCATTGCTAGGGTTTCGTTTTTGAAACCCTAGATATATTGTCTAGTGATCATATCATTGCTAGCGCATCCTCCTGTTTCCCGAAGGCTCAAGGCGGAGCCCTAGCGGCTCCAGATACAGCCGTATTTTTTCCTCTCCAGGTGCGATGCTTTTATTCAAAAGAAGAAAAAAAGGTTCCCCGCACAGCCCCAGGCGCCCTATCGCACAGCACCAGGCGCGGCTCCATCGCCCCAGGAGGCGTTGCCCTTTCCTCTGTGCGCAGCGGCGCCGCCACAGTTGGTGGGCCCGATCTTCAGGCGCAAGGTGCACAGTCCAGGAGGGCCTCCAGACGGTGGCGGTGGTGTCTATCTGCAACAGGATTCCTGATCGGGGGCGGAGATCTCCCTCCAACGCGCTGCTCAGCGACCTCTCAAGCGGCGCTCGAGCCCTTGGCGCCCACAGTGGCTCCAACGGCGAGATCCTGCACATCAGCGGGACCCACTTCTCCTCCCTCGCGCAGGCGGCGCGAGGCTTCTACCTCCAGCCGACGACGTGCGATTGCGCTCATCTTCCAATCGCTGAGACCATGCCTCCCTCGCGATTGTAGGCGACGTGTTTCCCCACTCATGGGGACCCCCTCAACCATCTCCACTCGCGCAGGCGGCGCACGAGAGAAACCATCTTTGGCGTACCCTCCAAGTCATCGCGATACCCTACAGCATCCCTCGTGCACCGTACGCACAGAACCCGCACCGCAGGCCGCACGCACCTCCTCCCTCCACTCCTTTGGTGGCGTAGAACATCCAGGCGCACCCCCTTTGGGAGGCAAAGCGCAGGCGGCGCACCACTCTTTCCCTTCCTCCTTTGGCGGCGATCCATCAGATCCAAAGCGCCCGACGACCCATCTCGCGTGCACGACCTCCCAGGGCGAGCTTGCACCGCGCCCTCCAGGCGACAGTCCTCTTTGGCTTTTGCCCGCATCATGCGCTACAATGGATCTCCCAAGCGATGCCGCCCCTTGCGCTACCCCTCGCCGTCGATCATTCTCGCACAACCCAACCAGGCTGCACCCTCGCGCAGGCGGAGCCATCTCCACGCTCCCATCTCCCTGTGTCATCGCGACACAACTCCAACGAAGCCCCTCCGATCACCATCTCTTTGACGACGGTGCGAGGAGCCCTCCAATCACCATCTCTCCTTGCGCCTCCAACTTCCACGCAGCGTTGTTCGAAGGAGGGTTCCCAAGTTGGGAACCCTAGTGCGTTTGCGGGAAGCCTGGGCCCGATGGCCCATCATTTATTAAAAAAATCTTGAAGAGGGGCCTACCGTGTAAAAGGGGGGGCTAGTTGTTTGAATAAAAAGGGGGTTGTTTTTGTGACGGCCCAAGGGCCGTATGTATTGAAAAAACAGGGGGTTATTACTTCCAGGCCCAATTGTGGGCCACGTGAAAAAAAAAAGAGACGTACAAAAAAATGGCCTATTTGCAAAAAAAATAAAAATTAAAAGGCGCATACAATTAAAAAGTCGTAAGTAATTTCAAAAAAATGATGATGATGGAACGGCTTAAAAAAATGTGACGGCTAAAAAAAAGGAAATAGCCGAGAGAGAGAAAAAGAAGAAAAAAAATTAATTTGAGAAGCCGGAAAAAAATATCGGCATTTGAAATGTTTTATTTTCTCGCCATATTTATATATCTTGTCTTCTCCCAACTTTGTCGATGTTGAGTTTCCGACAAGTATGGGAGAAAGGGGAAGTATATGTAGAGTCACCGGTCTATTCAGATGTTCCAGATTATGATTCTCCGTATTTGCAGACCAGCCAGATGTTCAGACTCTACAGTTCAGTTTCAGACTCGACAAGTTGTTCCGAGTCTGCAGTTCAGACAAGCACGAGTGTGCGGTCTTCAGTTTCGTGGTCCCCATCATTCTTCTTGTGTTGTCAGGCCAGAGTTTTCATGTGAGCCATAGGGACTCCATAGCAGAGGATAATTCTCTATGTCATGTGGGCAAGGGTTTTCATGTGGTATCATAGGTACTCCACAGTAGAGTATCATTCTCTGAGCTAGATGGGAGAGACCCAGTTCTCGGACGAGGAGACTCCAGGCGCAGTTTCAGACTCGATGGTCAGATTCCGAGTCCTCAGTTTGACTCATACTTCAGCCCGTTCGTCCTCCTCACTTGCACGGCATGAGAAGCAACATCCTCGACAGCAACTGATAGTTGTGTGTATTGAGTTGATATTGTCCGTAGTGTCCTGTAGCGTGAGTTGAGTTCCTTTCTGTTTGTCCAAGCTGAGCATTGCATGCTCCATTTGAGGGGGAATGTTGGAGTATTTGGTTGTGCGCCATATGAGTTGTAAGAGGGTAAATGGATCTCTCCATGATCCATTTCCCCATCCCAGTGTTTAGTCCCACATCTACCAGCGGTGGGACTTGGAGGCTCTGTGGAGGCTATATAAGGAGCCCCAGACCTCCTGTATCCATTGAGAAAGTTGAATGAAACATATAGCCCTTTGAGGCCTTCTCCCGTGGTTTCATCCAACTCCTTAGGGAGTAGGGTTCCACGTAAAATCATGGTGTTCCATGTTCTATTTTTTTGTTCTTATGCTCTGTTTATCATTCCACTTCCGCATTCTCTATTTTCTAACAAGAAGGTCTTATATACCTTCTACACCATAAAATGCCCATCTACCCAAATCCAATGGTCTATCGTGCCAAACAACCAACCAATCTCAAGTAGGACCTTCAAGAGAAGTACACAATTTGCAAAGTATTGATCCATCAAAGCACGGTATGAAACTGAGAAAGCCAACCATCATCCTCCCCGCGCGCCCTCACAAAGCACGTCCAATTAGCCGCTAAAGCCAGCAAACACGATAAACAAACCCCTCGCACGCCCTGACATATCCAATTATCAGTCTAAAATTAGAATTCAGCACCACCACCCAAAACAAGCTTCATGAGAAGGGCCACATGTGGAAGAACCGAGCATATGCCCCGCCAGAAGTTCGAAGACCTCGTCGAAAGATCGATCATCTTACCAAACAACACATTAGACCCACCTCCTTGGATACAAATCACCCACATTACCAACAGCATTCCATTTATCTCCTCCAAGATCAAAATCGGCAGGCCCTAATCCTCCTCCTTAAGAACCAAGGTCTTTTATCCCACCAAAGGCATCCCCTGCGACTCCCCATAAGAAGCCCAAAAAAATCTCGTCATCAAAGCCTCCAACCAACTCCTAACCCCAGCGAGGAGCAGATGCATAGAGAGGAAAAAGATTGGGATTGTAAACAAGATTGCCTTTATGGCCACCCCTCGAAATGCAGACCGATAACCAACCCATTAGCTTCTACTCCATCTTCTCAATTGTAAGCAGCCAATCTGCCCGCTTTAACCTTCCACCAACCAGAGGCAAATCGAAGTAGATTATTGAAAGAGCTCCCCGTTGTGTACGGAAAGTTGTCCCTCAACCTCCTCTTCGCTTATCCCAAAGGGAACAAACGCCGACTTAGTAATTAATATGCAGTCTATAAACAACCCCCAAAAAGCCAAACACGAGGGTCACACCCTCCGTAAACTCCGCATCCCCTCCGCACAAAAATTTACTGTCGTCTGTACATTGAAGGATATGCATGAAAACATCATCATCATCGCATAAACCAATAGTGAAGCCACCCTCCACCTCGTTGTATCCATCTTATCCAAGGCATCGACAAGAAGAACAAAAAGTAATGATGCTAACGTGCAGTTCTGTCTGAGCAATCTCTGTGCGGGAAGAAACCATCATCCTGCCTACCATTCACCAAAACAATAAAGGAGGAGGTTGTCACGCATCTTTTCATCCAGCCAATCTATTCGGCAAAAAAATCCATGCACTAAAGAGATACCTAAATGGACATCCAATGTACAAAATCATAGGCTTCGAAGAAATCAACCTTCCATAAGAAATGTTTGGTCTTCTTATTTATGCTTCCATTCCGTAATAATATGTGAGACCGTCAGAACCCTATCAATCATGTGTTGCCACGGGATGAAAGTTGTCTATGCGGGATCAATAAGGAGCCAAGAACCTCATGTAACATGTTGGCCAGGGCATCACATCCACTCTTCCAAAGTCTCATGACCCATAACCAACAACAGGTCTCAATAATCCTAGAAAAGGATCGAAAAGGCATACAAGCATGGAGAGACATCTAAATTCAACTCAAAAGTCTCTCGTTGGACCTCCATAAGTACAAAATAATGCATCAACTTCTCAAACTATAACTCAATCAATCTCCAGACATCTCTGCCCTCCCACCTGGATTTGCCACCAGGAGCATGCCATCTATACCCATAGTAGTGGCACTCGCATCAACAATGGCATGATCCCCATCTAACTCCTCTCCATCTATCTCAAAAAAGTGTATTAAATCATGTTTCATGTGAGCACTCGTCGTTGCATGGAAAATGCGAGTGCTTCAATCCCCCACCTTCACCCACTTATGTCTCAAACTCGGCCTTCAATCAATCTTCTTATCCTCCTCCAATAGAATACAGCTCTGCATGTACCTCGTTGCCTTCACCTCCTCAATCAGCTCCCTAAAATCTTACAGACGATCAAGACACTCAATCTTAGCACAGGATACATCCCTATAATGCCTCTGAGATCCCAAGTCTCCAACCTATACTGCACAAGCATACTACGAAAATCTCTACGCTTCTCAGTCATCCTCCTCCAAACAAACCTCTCCACATCTACCAACACCTCATGACTTTCTCGCGAAAACCCTTCTCCTCCATCCATGAGCACTCAAAATGAAACAAGTTTCCTGGACGTTGGCCAACCCTCGAGTTCCACTAGACTGGAATAAGATTCAAATGAGACAAAGGTAAGGCCAACACAATTCCAAAGGAGAATTCTCCAGCAACCCCACACAGCCAAGAAATCGGTCCATGGAATTCCTAGATGAATTGTTTCTCCACGCGTATAGTATCTGATACACCCTTGTCCCATAGGCTATCCACAGCAAACAAAGTGATGTTGAAGTCACCACCCACAATCAAAGTTGGATCAGGAAAACAAGACCGCGCTAGAAAAAGCTTGTGTCATATCTCTGGCTGCACTAAAGCCCTCGAAGGGCCGCCAACCATGGAGACCAGAAAAAGGAAACCATTCAAGATCCTTTGAAGCAGAACAGAGAGGACTCGGGTGGCATAAATCGAGTCAACCAACTCATTGTTTACCATTCCAACCAACAAGCATCCCCCCCAACCACCCAACAAGGCAACGCCATAAAATCAGAGAGTCAAGATCCCCCCACCTTAGCCAAAGAAAATTATCCCATATCTCCAATTTCATCTCGTGTAAACACATTGCATCTGTTAAACGTTCTTTTGTTCTATCGTCATTGCTCCTCAACATTCTAGGAGAAAACCATTATGTATTAATAGTTAGGGCATCCCCCGCTAGCTTCACCCCTAACGTAGTTCGCTACCACTTCGAGTTTCTACATAGCCTTGTCGCGACCTTCACTCCCATAAATATGCCACTCTTATTGTTGGCATCAACAGACTGCACCAATGTGACCACATCACTAACATGTATATCTTAATATGACGACCCTCCACAGGCAAGGAAGGCGATATCGATATCGATATCATATCGGTCTGCCCGGAAAAGGATATATCAGGGATATATCGACGATATCGGTGGAAATATCGGAAATTGCTCAAAAGGGCTATTTTTGTCATTTTTTCAAAAATTAAGATCATCCAAGATATTAAAACAACAAATAACCTACAAATACACACTTATATCACACATATCGGTCATTTATACCCTATAGATCGCATATATCGGTCATATCAAACATATCGTTGTTAATGATGATTCCTGACTTACATATATTGGAAATGGATTTCATTCAAATTCTCATAACATTAAGTAACTTATAAATATACACTTAGATGGCACATATAGATCATCTATGATCCTTATATTGCGCATGATTCATATCGGTCATATCCGACACATAGTGGATGGCATTGAGATGAGTCATTTGATTCGATTCAAAAAATTTACTTAATGATTAATGAGACAATGTTTCTTTGGTATAAAGATTTATCTATTCACAAAAATAAATGAAGAAAATACAAATTAATGCAATATTGTAAAAGAGATTAACTAGAACTAAGATTCCGCCGAGGATCGGAATCGATCCCCCTATCATGTTGTCTCTCATAGCGGATCGCAGACTCAATGAACTCGCAGTAGTTTTTCCATGTCATGTACGAGTACATGGCCTTGTAATCCATGACATACTACATGTATTGATGGTCATCAATCCCCATGAGTATCCCGAGACGAGGATAAGCAGCATTAGATCCGCTATCACGAGGTGCAAGACGAGGCTGCGAAGTACTGGCTTGAGATCCTCAAGATGACGACGACGGAGTAGGAGAAGATCTCAATGGAGGAGGACCTGGAGGAGGAGGGATGGGCGCGTACTCGGGGAAGAAACCAAAATTGTTACCACCAACTTCTTCCCACAGAAGTTGCATGGTGGTTTCGATTTGTTGCCGTCTGGAGCGGTGGCATACCTCCAACCTATCTCTCCATTGTCCAACTGATCACCAGAACCACCAGATTCTGAACCGGAGTGTGCCATGATGTTGATTTACTGAAGCCTAAAATCTGCAGAAAAAACACACAACAAACGCTCATGAGACATGAGGAGAATAAACAATTATTTGTTGATAATTTTTAGTTTTAATGCATGGATTTAATTAATTATTACTTTGTGTTAACATAAATCGCCATAAAATCATGTTTCCTATGTCTAAAACAAGAGATCGAACTTCACTCATCCATAACTTAACTTAATCTTGCAATATAACTCAAAAACCCCAAAATTAGTTCACCAAAATCTCACTAAAATTTACATCTAATTTTTAATTCACGAATTTTATTAATTACTACTATATTGTTCATCCATAACTTAACTTAATCTCGCAACATAACTCAAAACCCCTAAATTAGTACACCAAAAACCTCACTAAATTGTTGATCTAATTTTCAGTTCACGTATTTAATTAATTACTATTTTTTGTTAATAAAAATCACCATAAAATCTTGATTTCTATGTTTAAAACAAGAGCTCCAACTCTATTCATCCATAACTTAACTTAATCTCTCAATGTAGCTCAAAAGCCCAAATTACTTCACCAAATATCTCACTAATTAATTCAAATCTTACCAAAATAATAAGAATATACATCACCTAACAACTATGAATGAAAACCATGAAAAATCACAATTTCACACAAGAAATCGAAGTGGATCTGGAATGCTACATGTTACCTCAAAGGAAGGAAGCCAAGCTCTTGGAGAACTCCTTGCAAGCTTGCAGCAGGCGAAATGGGCGATATTGGCGAAATGGATCGATATAGGCCGAAATGGGACCGGTTTGCATGTTTTCCATGCTAGAAGATGACTTATGTCAGCGATATATCCCTGACACCCGATATATTGTTGACATATCAGTACAATATCATCGATATCCCTGTAAAGGGATATACAACCTGATATTGATACCCTCAATTTCTCGATACCGATATATCGGTGATATATCACTGATATATCGTGAAATGCACTTCTCTACCGTTGTGGCCCCAAAGGTAGACGACGATGTCAGCACACAAAAATCTTTAAACAAAACACCTTGCATATAGCCAAAGAAAGTGGTGTGGGGCAATGGGAGGGACTAAAAAACAAACTTCTTGCGATCCTTGAAATGGATCAAATAAGTGCCAAGATTTTCAGAAGGACAAATAATAACCTTTGATGCCAGAATTCTCCCCACTCTGCAAAGTGGGAGAGCATGGGAGAGCCAACAGGCTGACAAGAACAAAACCAAGAGCACAAATAGACATGATTCAAATATGATGATACCAAGATCCACCAGGCGAGTACGCTCGGACAATCAGATCTAGGATCCGAAATCGGAGTAAAATGGAGATCAACCTCGGGAGGTGCGCACTACACCAAATCCACCTACATCGGTGGCAACCTAGAAGCACCAAATAGGGAGGCACTCAGCCATCCGAACGCAGAACGCCATCTTTCCAACCACGTACATAGACCCAAACTTCTGGCCAAAATAGCCTAGCACCCTTCCATAGCAATCATTGTGTCATTGTCTTCACCCAGCACAAACCATCAGAGATGATCTCAGCCACATTCCTCATCCATGATAGAGCAACCTGGAAGGAGTATAGGCAATGAAAGGTGAATGGCAAGCATGTGACATGGAAAAGGCAACGAGGTCTACAGGACATAGCACCAGCTCTAAATCAAGGGCACCTCCATAAAATCCAAAGTCCACAGCCTTAGCATCCATAAGTACTACCTCATGCTCAGATGTTAGCTGACGCACACAAATCTATGTAGATTGTAGCGGACATCCCCTAGGAAAGCCATCTGGATAAATTTTCGAAGGCATCTTCTAACACCCTCCACAATTTTTGTTGGGAAAAATGAACGAGTTGTTTATTCCATAAGCCCTAGGCTCTCTTATATAGGAGAGTAGCCTATGGGTAAATTACATAAAGCATACAACTGAAAATAAAAATAACAGAGAGACACAAAGACCACTAATATATATGTTAACACTCCCCCTCAAGATGGAGCATAGATATCAATCATGCTCAGCTTGGACGCACACTTCTGGAATGGGCCTTGTAGTAGTGCCTTGGTGAATGTATCAGCAGTTTGATTTTCTGAGGTAACATGAGATGTAGCAATGAACCCCTTCTGAATCATGTCACGTATGAAGTGACAGCCTACCTCAATATGCTTGGTCCGCTGATGGAATGCTGGATTGTTTGCAATAAACAAGGCTGCCTGATTGTCACATTCTAAGTTCATAGGAAGTGGTACATCCATACATAGATCTGTAAGCACAGCCTTTACCCACATCATCTCAGTGCTAGCCTGGGCCATAGCCTTATATTCAAATTCAGCACTAGATCTGGCTACCACCGTCTGTTTCTTGCTCCTCCATGAGATTAGAGAATCTCCAACGTAGACTGCAAATCCTGAGGTGGACTTCCTGTCCTTGGGACAACCTGTATAGTCTTCATCCGCGCATGCTGAGATAGAAATCCCCTTGCCCTTCTTGAATAGCAAACCTGCACCTGGAGATGATTTGAGGTATCTAAGTATCATATGTATGGCATCCATATGGACCTGACGTGGTTGCTCCATGAACTGGCTCACACGACTCACTGCAAAGGATATATCGGGCCTAGTGATCGTGACATACAACAGTTTACCTACCAGTTCTCTGTATCTTCTCCTGTCCACCTCCTCTGTGTCATCATCATATAGCTTCATTGTAACATCCGGGATCCGCGTAAACCCGAACTTGACCCGAATAAGGTTCGAATAACCCAATAAAGTTATCTGACAATATTAGATAACGTAAAGCGATCAATTGATCGTGAATCAAAAGTCTTTCGGGCAAAATCGACAAAAAAATCGGTCGCTCCATAATGCGTGCCGCGAAAAAGCCGCGACGGAAATTCGAAAACCGCAAAATGAACCGAGACCATCATTAGATTCGATTCGACGACACGAGACCAACGGAATCGACCGTTCATCAATCGGAGGTCGTTTGTTATTTTAAAACCGTAAAATTTAACCTTAAATCGAAATCGTAATCTCGAAAATTTCGGGCATCCAAACCCGATCAAAAGTATATCAACATTGTACTCATATTGATCGTCGTTCCGAGACGGTCAAAACGAGATATTTCACGTAAAAATCCGACATCCGAGGGGCGATTACGGGCAACTTTTATATAATTAATTTTTTTAAAAGAAACAAATAAAAATAATATATATTCAAATTATCTTCATTTCCAGCTGTTATACACAGCAGACAAGCCACGTGCATTTTTTTTTAAACCCTTTCTTACTCCATTTGGCATCCGATAATCCCCCACTTGGCAAATTCATCTTTCTATTTATACCAACCATTTTCACCCTTTCTACTCCTTAATTCCATCTTCCTCCAACGACAAAGCCTTCTATTATTTCCAAAATCCCCAATCGTTCTCCCTGACTTAACCACCGAGAAGAAATTCCTTCCATACCTGGAATTATTCCTGGTTATGGTTGTTGCATGCGAGTTTAGCTCTGAAATCGGTCAACATTGATGCTGTCCAAGCATCTATCTACAGCCACAGCCACCATTTCATCTGCATTTACTGGAGTTGTTGCATCCTTGAAAACCAGTTCCACAATAAAGTGATTTGCAGTAGCTTCTGTTGCTGCTGGAACCTCTCCAAAAGACATAGTACCTGCAAATTTCTTCTCCGTATGAAGAAAACTCAATTAGGTACAATCTCTAGCCTTCTTTTTCTGCCATGCATGTGCTTTTTTTTCCATTCCTTCTTTATGTAATCTAAGATCCAAAAAGTACAACCTAGAAACTTCACTTTTGATATCTTTCATGAATTATGTAGTTGGCACATCTTTTGATAAGAAATATTGAAGATCTTGGTTCTAAATCTCTAAGTTATTTTCACAGAATGCATGCCTGCATTTTATGAAGTCTTAATGTTGCATCTTACAGTCAATATGCCCATTCAAATATTGTAGTTACACTGGATTTTACTAACACAAGGAAGTCTAGGAGATTATCAATTATGTTATATAGTTTTTCTTTCTTGCATCAAATCCATTCAGGAAGTAGAGCATACGTTTATATAATCTACCTGTCATATTTAGTTCAAAATAAAATGGTAAATGTGTATTATCAATTGTTAGGAAGATTTTCTTTACAATCAACAATCGTTTAGAAAAAAAAATCTCTATCTCTAAAGAATATGTTATTCTAAATATCTCCAAATTATTATAAAATAATAATATTAAAGACTAAGCATGAAGGAATACTACAGGTACTCCGTACTATGAAGTTTTCTTTTCCTATAATGTTACACCATTAAGCCCTAATGGTCAACATAATAATTTCCCCATCAAACTCTGGAATGCGTTAAATAAAAGGAAACTTTGGGTCTGGTAATAAGATACATCACTCTATGGACGTCTATCCCGATCATAAGGCTGTGAATCCATGCTAAGGTAAATTACATGAAAACAGGTTTGTTTTAGTTGCAATAATTTCAATCATCTATCACTTATTTTCTATAAATAAGGAATGAGATTTACACATATAGGGTTGTACAATATTAGTTTTGATAGAAGAAGGAATAACGACATCAAGACATTAGAGTAGTTATGATAAAATGACGCATACCTCAGTCACATTTGGATTTAATGAATAAAGACTTAGTATTAGAGGAAGAGCATATGTATACACCGCTTCAAAAAAAAATAGTAGCAAAAAGACTGGTGCATGTTGTCAATACCAAATAAAGGCATACAAAAAAAAAGTAATAATAATAAATTTGGAAGTAATATTCAAAAGACTTTTGTTTTAATGACGTAAATTTCTCACTGTTCTAATCTCATGGGAGTAAAGACTTAATATTGTGAATTGAAGCCTCTAGAGTTTACTTATGAGATGGGATACTACATTGAAACCATTTTCTTCCCACCAACTTTACCGTTCAAACAATTAGATTTCTTCTTAATGAGGAGTTATAAATCATGTAGAGCAGTTGAACCACTATCTAAAGGTTCTTTTAGTCCAACAATGGTCAAGTTTTAAATGAGACTATTAAACCTCTTTAAAGGCAAGGGAATCAAGTTATGTAAGCAGCACATGTCTAATGAGACAGAGGATATATCAAGTTAGCTTTAGATATTTTGTTCCATTAGTATAAAAAAAGAGGGGGAACTGATACATTGATCCCAATGCTTACAACTGAGGGCATATTATAATTTTCTATCACATTAGCATTTGTACCTCAAGGTGCCTATACCTCACATCTGATTGTGTAGAGACATACACAAAGAAAAAGTCATCTCTTATCAATTATTAATGATACTACATGATACAATGCAGTACGGATATACACTCTTATGAACCACCCTTAGAGTCAACACCCATGACTAGGACCAAGAAAGTGCATCGAAAATCCTCCTTTAGATATACTCTATTATCTATGGAGCACTATCAATAAGATCGTTGATTAAAAGGTCTAGATCTGTAAGATTATCCACCGAAAGAATTAAGAAAGATTTCAATTGACAAGCGAGTGATGATGATCGTAAATCTGCAATGAATCGTAATAAAGAGTGCCGGTCATGGTGACCTTTACACCTGACCGTGCGAGAGCGCGGTGACTCTCAACTGGGCGGAAGAAAGGAAGCCCAGTTAGGGCAGCGGCCGCCTTGTGCGCGGGTCTAGGATCCCAGTCCTCTTTCGGTTTTTACGCGAGCTCGCAGTGTTTTTACGCCTCGTTGGGATCCCGACTTTAGACCAGTTCCGCTGACCCTCTGTTTTAGGATACCCAGGCGGGGGATCCTCGGTTTTTCAGTTTTACGTACGAGCTCAGTTGCCCGTTACCGATCGGGTTGTTTTTCTAGAGTGACTTTTCCGGGAAGTCTCTCTCACCCGTCTCAGTGGCGTAGTTGGGGAGTAGACCTATCCCTCTATTGGACCATCCTTCCAACTAGAGGGCGAGACGGAAGAGCCATTTGTAGGTTTCTTCACCGCTTGAGTTTTCTTTCGCCAACAGACTTGGCGATTCTACATCCAGATCATTCGTATCTACATCTATATCTACATCATTGAGAGTACATCTGAGAGAGTTACAGTGAAGGTTTGGAGGAAATCACAATTAAAATTGAGTTGATTAGAAGTGACTTTAATCTGATTCAAAAACCCTATAAGTTAGTGGACGTGTTGGGAACTTAGTTAGGATGCATTATACAACACTGCATGCCTACGGAGGCACCCCAACCCTAAGGTACTTTTAAATACCTTAGAGTCATAGTGTGAGGTTACACACAGACCAAGACCACAGACTATCCACTAACTTAGAAGGAGTAAATAGAATTAAGGATCAAATTCATCATCATCATATCAGTTTATTATCGAAAACCATGACATGATCTCAATGACAAGAAAGTAGCCATCAAGTTCCGCAACATGATCTCCAAGACCCAAAAATCATGATCTTAAAACGGAGGAAATCATTATATGATAGGGTTTGTCATCTAAACTTTATATAAATATATATATGGGATGAACGGGAAAAAGGGGAGAACAAATGAACTTAATACCAAACAATTGAAAATCCTTTTACTTACGTAAGTAGATGTAAATTGTAGTTATTCCATCTTTCTACTTGCTCTCTTTTGCACATTATAAATAATTGTTATTTATTTTTAAACTACGGGTTTGTATTCACAATTGTGACTCCTTTTCTTCCTTGCACGCATGGCAGGAAAGGAGTCTGTTGTTCAGTAGCTATACAGGGTTCTAGGAGACAAGGTCTGTACCAGACGGTATGTAGTTTTTGTTACAGTTTTTAGTTCAATTGATATTATAAAATACTTCTTCTCTTCAGTCAAATTTTTGGGATGTTGTATGTACAGACAGACATTGTACATGTTGTAAAATCATATGAAATTAATGAAATAAGATTTTGGTGCTATTTGTCTCTTTTACCTTGTGGATATAAATGTGAATGTCATTTGTAGCTTCAACGCGAAAAATTTTCCCTGTAGTTTCTGCGACTTGTGTGATCTCATGTGAATAGAATATTGCGAATTTTGTCGTAAACGGGTACCCGGATCCTGAGGGGTCCACAATTTGGTATCAGAGCAGTGGTACCCCGATACGCACATTCGCAGTATTGCAATTCCGATCGCATTATGTTCTCGGATAGCGGCAGTCTTCCGACTTGTCGTGAGTTCGAGAAGGGAAATATGACATTCGAATTTAAATAACCACAAATGTCACCAATTTCATTAATTTTCATAATATATCCCAAGAAGAGAAAAAGCATTTTCGGGTAGTGCTCGCTCATCTCTATCGACTACATTAGGAGGAGCACTTGCCGGACGTGGCACAGATTCCGCTCGACCATCTGGGTCGCAGCGAGCAGACACGACCACTCCATCTACTCTACCAGTCAGATGTTACCGATGTCACGAATGGGGACATTACCGATCAGTGTCTTGCTTCGAGGTTACTAGCTTCGTTAGGTAGAGTCTCAGAGACTCTCTCTTCTCCATATGACATACAAGGGCCAGGTGGCCAGTTGTTTATCATTTCCCTGATAGTCAGGCAATTGCCCGTACTGATTGGCGGTTACGAGATGATCGCAGCTTGTCTACTTTTACAGCTTGATGAGTTCGACCTGATTTTAGGTATGGATTGGTTATCAGCTCATCATGCACTTGTTGATTGCTTTAGGAAGACGGTTGTCTTCATAATTCCAGATCTACCCGAGTTTACTTTTGAGGGTACTATGCATGACTCCACCATGGAGTACATTTCAGTGTTGCGAGCTCAACGACTTGTTGACCAGGGTTGCGATTCATATCTTGCTTTTGTTCAGGAGGTATCTGATCAGGAGCCGATGACACAGGACATCCGAGTAGTATCAGAAAACCCTGACGTATTTCCAGATGAGCTACCAGGGCTACCTCCTGAGAGAGAGATCGAGTTCGAGATCACATTGCTGCCAGATACAGAGCCGATCTCCATGGCACCATATCACATGACACCAGCGGAATTGAGGGAGCTGAAGGTGTAATTGCATGAATTACTTGACTTGGGATTCGTAAGGCCGAGCATTTCACCTTGGGGTGCTCCGGTTCTATTTATCAAGAAGAAGGATGGATCCATGAGACTGCGCATCGATTACAGGCAGCTGAACAAGAGAACGGTGAAGAACCGTTATCCTTTGCCGCGTATTGATGATTTATTCGATCAGCTTCAGGGATCTTCGGTTTTCTCGAAGATCGATCTTCGTTCAGGTTATCATCAGCTGAGGATTCAAGAGTTTGATATTCCGAAGACCGCTTTCAGGATGCGCTATGGACACTACGATTTTGTGGTGAAGCCGTTTGGGCTCACCAATGCACCTGCAGCTTCATGGTTATGATAAACTGGATTTTCCGTCCATACTTGGACAAATTTGTAGTAGTGTTCATCGATGATGTTCTCATCAACTCACGGAATGAATGGGATCATGCGAATGATCTACGGATTGTTTTGGACACATTGCGAGAGCACAAGCTATATGCCAAGTTGAGCAAGTGTGAGTTCTGGTTATCCCAGGTCTCATTTCTAGGGCATATTATTTCTGGAGCATGTATCTCGGTTGATCCTGTGAAGATTGAGGCAGTTATGTCTTGGGAGCAGCCCAAGACAGTCACTCAGATTCGGAGCTTCCTCGGATTAACAGGCTATTACAGACGCTTCGTCAGCGGATTTTCACGCATCATCCGTCCATTGACACGATTGACGCAGAAGGGAGTTCCATTCATTTGGAACGATTCATGTGAGCAGGCCTTCCAGACACTGAAGGAGAGATTGTCTACAACGCCCATTCTTGCTCTTCCTTCAGGCACTCAGGACTACTCAGTCTACACAGATGCATCCAGAGAAGGTCTAGGAGCAGTACTGATGCAGAGAGGACATGTGATTGCTTATGCATCACGATAGTTGAGACCGCACGAGCATAACTACCCCACACATGACTTGGAATTGGCTGCAGTTGTCTTCGCCTTGAAGATCTGGCGTCACTACTTATATGGGGTGAATTTCGAGATCTTTACAGACCACAAGAGCCTAAAGTACATATTTGATCAGAAGGAGCTGAACAGGAGACAGCGCCGATGACTCGAATTGCTGAAGGATTATGATTGCACGATCTCCTACCATCCCGGTAAGGGAAACGTGGTGGCTGATGCACTTAGCAGGAGAGCTCATGCTGAGGGTACGACAAACTGGCTATATACATGGGATATGCTCGCAGCTTTGACCGATTGGCATCCACAGGAGAGCGCTCCACGATTTAGCAGTTTGCGGGATCGCATCGTCGACGGCCAGAAGACAGATCCATGGATTAGAGATAGATACATGCGCGTCGTTAAAGACGAGGTTGATGATTTTGTTGTGACGAAGTCTATTTTATGGAAGGCAGAACGGGTCGTTAAACCCAATGACGAGCAGCTTCGCAGAGACATTCTAGATGAGGCACACAGTTCACGGTTATCTATCCATCCAGGTAGCACGAAGATGTACTGTGATCTGCGTCGACATTTCTGGTGGGATGGGATGAAGTGCGATGTAGCGCAACATGTTAGCAGATGCATGACCTGTCAGATGGTCAAGGCCGAGCACAGGAGACCACCAGGATTACTGCTGTCTCTCCCCATTCCTGAGTGAAGTGGGAGAGCATTTCTGTGGATTTTGTCACAGGTCTGCCGAAGACATCAGGTGGCCATGATTCCATTTGGGTCGTTGTTGATAGGTTGACCAAGTCAGCCCATTTCATACCTGTCAACACGACTTACACTCCATCCAGATTGGCCAAGCTCTATGTGCAGAACATTATCATGCTACATGGTATACCACGAGAGGTGGTGTCTGACAGGGATTTGAAATTTACATCTCATTATTGGCATCAGTTAATGTCAACACTACAGACAGAGCTGAAGATGAGTTCTGCATACCATCCTCAGACAGACGGGCAGAGTGAGCGCACCATTCAGACGCTTGAGGATCTACTTCGCGCATGCACTTTGGAGTGGAAAGGATCCTGGAAGGACCATTTGCCTTTGGTGGAATTCACGTACAATAACAGCTATCACTCCAGTATTGGCATGACACCATTCGAAGCCCTATTCGGGCAAAGATGCCTTACACCTCTCAGTTGGCGTGAAGTAGGTGATCATGCTTTATATTCCGTAGATCTTCTGGAGGAGACCGCGAGAGCTGTTGATCTTGTGAGGCGGAGGCTTCTAATGGCATAGAGCCGCCAAAAGAGCTATGCCGACCGTCGGAGGAGAGACTTAGAGTTTCAGGAAATCTAAGTATTTTCTCCTCATCCACTCAATTATGATATATATGTGTTCAACTTAATCTCATACTAATGACATTCCTATAAATTATAGGTTGGAGATTGGGTATTCCTCCGTGTATCTCCCATGAAGGGAGTGCAGAGATACGGTGTTCGTGGCAAGTTGGCGCCACGATATGTTGGACCGTTCGAAATTCTGGCTAGAGTGGGGAAGGTTGCTTACCGAGTAGCTCTTCCTCCACATCTTTCCGGCATTCACGACGTCTTTAAGTATCCAACCTGAGGAAGTATGTCCACGACCCTCGACACATCATCAACTACGAGAATCTAGATGTGGAACCAGATCTGACTTATGAGGAGAAGCCAGTCTAGATACTTGATCGTGCTATGAAGAAGTTTCGCAGCAAAGAGATTTCATTGGTCAAGGTTTTGTGGCACTGTCACGACGTCGAAGAAGCAATGTGGGAGACCGAAGCCGACATGCGGGCACGATACCCGCAACTTTTATGAGGTAAAAATCAAAACAAGCTTTTAGATATATGTTAAAATATATGGCTTGTTTTCTCTTTGAGGTTTTTATGGGTTCAAAACCCTTTGAGGTTTTTATGGCCATTTGAAATCCAAACATGACACTTAATAACCTTGACTCGAGTCTCGAGGACGAGACTCCCTTTGAGGTTTTTATATTATGCTGGGGTCCATTGGTGTCGTAGCAGGCCGACACCCAAGCATACATGTTTCACTCAACAGGTCCATAACATATTTCCTCTGCGACATTACTAACCCATACGGATTTCTAGCGAATTCCAGCCCCAGAAAATATCTAAGGACTCCAAGATCCTTAGTGACAAATTCGCTCCCCAGCTTCTCTTTCGCCTGTTTTATGCCTTGCTCATCATCTCCTGTAATCAAGATGTCATCTACGTAAACCATAATTGCAATAATACCTCTTGAAGTCTTCTGTACAAACAAGGAATGATCAGCATTCATGCGTTTGTATCCCTATTTTTCAAAGAGGTATGAGAGCTTCTGAAACCATGTTCTGGGGCTCTGCTTAAGGCCATAGATAGCCATATGGAGTCTGCACACCTTGGAACACTCCCCCTCAACAGCAAAACCTGGTGGTTGTTGCATATAGACTTCCTCCTATAGGTCTCCGTATAGGAACGCGTTCTTCACATCCAACTGATATAGCGGCCAATCTCGAGTGACTGAGACTGACAGCAAGATCCGTAGAGCAGAATGACGGGCTACTGGCGAGAATGTATCAAGGTAATCCACCCCGTATGTCTGTGTAAAGCCACGTGCAACAAGGCGGGCCTTGTATCTGTCAATACTGCCATCTGCATTTTGCTTCATCGTAAATACCCACTTGCAGCTCACCGGGGTCACATCTGCAGGTATAGGAACTAGACTCCAAGTTCCCCTAGATTGAAGTGCTGCCATTTCTTCCTCCATTGCTAGACGCCATCTACTATCCTGCAGAGCATCTTGATAATTCCGTGGAATATCTACAGCTGACAAGGCCACCACAAAGTTCCTGAAGTCCCCAGATAGTCGCTCAAATGACACTGAAGCTGATAAAGGATATGTAGCACAGCTCCTCTTCGATTTGCGTATAGCAATAGGAACATCTAAATCAGTTGCGTCCTCATATGGCCCCTGCAACATATCCTGCTCAGAAATATCATTAGATCCATCAAGAGAAGTATCTTCAGTACATACCATAGGCGAGCTAGGAGATGAGTCGTGACCATGAGCTGGAGGAGGCCTGCGGGTATAATGGAATGGTAGTGGTGAAATGGGGATAGTACGTGGAGCTGGTGAGGGTGGTGGTGGTGGTGGTTTTTGTGATGTTGGAGGTGGTGGTGTCATATATATGGCATCGGTAGTCAGTGGAGGTAGCTGTTGATCACCTGAGGATGAAAAATACACTACGGATTCAAAAAATGTAACATCTGCACTGACCATATACCGCCTACGCAAAGGATCAAAACACTTGTACCCCTTTTGAGTTCTGGAGTACCCAACAAACACACACTTGACAGCCCTAGGAGAGAGCTTGTCAGTACCAGGAGACAACTGGTGGACAAATGCAACTGAACCAAACACACGAGGAGTAAGGGAAAACATATCCCTACCAGGGTAGATAAGGGAAAAAGGAATCTGTTCATCCAAGACAGAGGACGGCATACGGTTAATTAGGTAACATGCTGTGAGAACCGCGTCACCCTAGACTCTGTATAAGAAGTGATCTTGTGGCATCTAGTAGGTGGCGATGTTTCCTTTCAGCGATCCCATTTTGTTGAGAGGTATAAGCACATGATGTTTGATGGATAATCCCTTTTGAGGAGTAGTAGTTGGCTAGGACATGAGTGCATAGTTCTAGGGCATTATCACTTCTCACAAATTTCACAGATGTGGAGAAAACATTTTGAATTTCATTCAGAAAATGGATAATAATATTGCCTGCTTCAGATTTATTTTTCATCAAAAATACCCATGACACACGAGAGAAGTCATCCACAATAACTATATAAAATCGGTGTCCCTGATGATCAGGTACACGACTCGGACCCCAGACATCAATATGAAATAACTCAAACTTGGAGGTACTACTCCGACCTGGACGACTGGGAAAGGTAGACCGGTGATGCTTTCCCAACTGACAAGCCTCACATTGGATAGATGTGTGAGGAAGACCCTGGGGTAACACACGACGTAACTTCTGAAGCGGTAGATGCCCAAAGCGCAGATGCCACAGCAGAGGAGATACTGGTCCAGTAGGAAGGGATGAGGTTCCAGCGAATGGAGTCTGATTTAGGCGATAGAGGCCTCCTTGCTCATAGCCACGACCAATCACGTTGCCCGTACGGATGTCCTGAAAAATAAGAGAAGATGGATAAAAAATTGCCCGACATTGTAAATCCTTCGTAATCTGACTGATTGATAACAAATTCATTGAAAAATCAGGTGCATGTAACACATTATTGAGCTGTATAGAAGATGTCAGTCTAATCTCCCCCTGACCAGTGATGGGAGAATGTGTACCATTGGCAATGACCAATGTTCGGCCTGGAGTAATCTGAGAATATCCTGTAAGTAAACTCTGATCGCCACATAGATTATGTGTAGCGCCTGAGTCCATAATCCAAGGTAATGTATCTGATCTACTACTGGTAAATGCAAGTATGCTACCTGAAGCACTGGTAGACGCAGAGGCAGATGCAGCAGCATCAGATTGACTCTCAGTAGCATGTGCTGGGCCAGATGGGGGGATAATGCCTCTTAGATGGGCAACTAGATCATCGAACCGTTGATCCAAAGTGGCAGCAGATGGAGGCTCTATTTGCTCAGCGGCTCGTGCAGATGCAGGAAATCCATGCTTCGAGTAGCATGTGTCTTCATTGTGTCCGACGCGATGGCAGTAGGTACATGTTGGCTGAGTGCGGCCTCCTCTGCCACGAGGTCCACGTCCGCGGGTCTGATGATGAAATTCGCGACCCCTGTTGGCGGCCATGGCTTAAGCATTCTGATTCGTGGCCGTGGCAGGGACGGTGATCCGGCTCAGTCTGTGAAAGGCTTCCTCCATGGGAGGAATAGTAGAATCGGCCAAGATCTGGGATCGTGCCGCCTCATACTCTGGATCAAGTGCAGCAAGGAACACGCCCACCATAGTCGCATTCCGATACGTCTTTTGTTGTTCTGGCGTGGCTGTCAGAGGCATGAAGCTGTAGAGCTTCTCGAACATCCCTCTCAGGGATGTGTAGAGTGAATGTAGAGGGCGACCATTCTGCTTTATAGTGAATATATCATGCTGGAGTTGCAGAATCTTTGTCTCGTTCTTCGCCTGAGAGTATGTGACCGCCAGAATGTCCCACATGTCTTTGGCCGTGGGCTGATGTAGAATGTCATTGGCAATCTCGATCGCCAACGTTCCAGATAGCCAAACTTTTGCGTATGCGTCATCGGCCTCCCAAGAGGCATTGGCTCCAGTCTTCTCAGCAGGCTCTGCTTCGGTAAGAATGTGATTCTTACCCGTTGACTTCATCATACTCATGAACTGCATCGCCCACAGTTCATAGTTCGTGCCATCCATCTTTACAATAGGCGCCGGACCACGAAAGGTGTCGATGGACGGGATATCCGCCTTGCTTTCTGACATACTGGAAACTGAAGACTGGAGTGATTGACCGAAGATAAGATTCGTCTACAATGACATAGACGGGTTTAGTTGCATCTGTAGACCTCAAGCAACTAAACCCATTTGGTTGAAGGTGTGCGCTCTAGGGCTGATTCAAGAACGCACGCCTAGGGCTCTAAGATGCCCGCTGGATCACGCAGGCGCACAGGGGTGCGTAAAGGAGCCGCGCTCAGTCGCGCAGCGCGGGAGCTAGCGCGCAGTCGCGCGCAGATGCTGGTGCAGAGGCGCGCAGGGATGAGCGCGCAGAGGGCTAGCGCGCAAGCGCGAAGTCTAGCGTGCGAGCACGCAGAGGGCTAGCGCGCAGGTGCTGGTGCACTCGCGCGGCGAAGGCGCAGGGGCGTTGGTGCGGCGGATGCACAGGAGCACTGGTGCGGAGGCGCACTCGTGCGGCGGAGGCGCAGGAGCGCTGGTGCGGAGGCGCACTCGTGCGGCGGAGGCGCAGGTGTGCCCTGGCGGCGCCGATGAGAGAGAGAGAGGCCGGAGGGTAGGGTAGGGATAGGGTTAGGGTTTCGAGAACTCCGGTCTAGGACCGTCGCGGATGACTCTTCCTGTGGATTTTCAATACGCCTTAACCTTTGGAGATCTATCATCTAAGGACGACAGCATCATGATTCTGGCTATTGTTTGGACTATTTTGTTGGCTCGGAATGTTGGAGGGAAAAAAGGTGAGCATCCGCAGTGATGTTCACCTATCCAACTTCATTTGTAATTTAAATAATAATAATTAATAATTACAACGAGCATGACTCAACAAGAGACTTGGCATGCTCTTGGGCACTTTCTACATAGAGCCTGAGAAAGATTTATTTTTTATCAGGAGAGATGCTATGTTGAAATTGTTTTTTAACATGTCGAGTGCCTTTCTAAGTCCTAATCCTTGTACTTCTTAGATTTGTGATATATAAATTTTTGGGTGTGCATACTTTTAGTTGCTTGCCATTATTTCTTTTACAAAAAACAATATGGCCAACCTCATGGATGTCATCCTGCCAAGTATGTATATGAGGCTATCATGAAAAAAAGTTATATCAAACAATCTTATCTATTCACGTTATAGAATTATACATCACACTTAATATACTCAAAACCATCTAACATTTTGATTTCAATATACAACTAATTATTTATGTAGCTAAAGGACCCTGCAAATATCCAGATTTGCAAATATCTGAAGATATCCAATTTCATAACGTAACTCTAAATTGACATATGGGTCGCGCAGAGTTTGATTGACGACCGTGATTTGGGCCATGTGACTGGCCCGAAATGGTGCAATCTCTTAGGGTGAAAGGTTCTATGTTCAAAATGTAATCGAGCACGTCAGCGTCCTTAGAGACTTCTGGTTCTTCTGATTTTATGCTTTAATTTGCGAATATAAAAATTTGTGGGCAGGTGTCTCCTTGACGCGTCACCCTTTCCCTTTCAAAAAAAGCTCTATACTGGCATAGGGATGAGGAACGAGTATATTTCATGCCATTTAATTTCCGATTTTTGATATATTGATGAAACTGGCATATAATCATCAAACATAGACATCCAAACATGTTGCAACGAGAGAAGTACTAGATCCTGATTACAAGAGGAGACGACCCATAACCCTCAAACAAATACTCTCCTAATCAATAGAAACCAGTTCGTAATTCTACCTCCATTGCCGAATAATGAAACTCACTCAGGTCTTTTGCTTGCACTAAGAGTGCCCGGAAATATCTATACACGCTTATCACCATCCCTAACCAGCCATTAAATAAGACGTGCTCCTACTACCTATCTTAAGTTTCAAGCAGTGCACATGTCCAATCAGCAGACCCTGAATCAGACAACTGGAACAGAACACGGTGACAATGCCAAGGAACAGAATTCAACGGGATCATATTACGCTATAGAAATACACGATGTCGGACCTGGATAGGGTGGCTCCTGGATCTGAGGAGCGCTTCACCTCGGCGATGGCTGCCAGTCTTGGGGTCGGCAACGGCGAGGCGAGGACGGTGGTGGACGGGGAGCGGGCGACGGCTGTAGGGCGCAGTTTGTTGGTGGTAGTGGTGGCGGATATGGCGGGGGGAGACCGGGTTGAGACGGTGATTGGAGTGGCTGAGGGGAGGACGAACCGCGGCATCTGCATGGTCTCTCCTGGAGGGGAAGTGTGTAGGGAAGGTGTGTAGGAAGGAGAGCTTCTATCTTCCCGGGGCTTTTTGGTGGTTTTGGGAATGTGAGGATATTTTTTGTTTGCATGGGAGAACCTCACATTTTTTTACTTTTACACAGGCCTCGTTTGTTTCAATGTAATTCGACATGGAATAACAATTGCTAAATTTAGACTTTTTTTTTGCTTGGAAGGAGTTCAACCAATCATAATTGTTATTCCATAAGAAATAAAGTTCATATTAGTGTAGGAACTGTATTTCGCAAGTACCCTAATTACATAAATGTTAAATTATTATACAAAATTGTTATTCCATAGAAAATAATGTTCATATTATTGCATTGATTTACCAAGTTAAAACTTAATTATAGAAAAATTAAATACAATAATACTCCACGATTTCATTAATTTGTAAAAGAGATTCAAAGACAATCAAAAGACATCTTTCGCCTCCCACACTTTGCTTCCAGTAAAGGTACCTTCCGGTAACTACCTGAGTTTACTACTTCCACCTTAACAAGAATGAAGTGAACTACATGTTGAACTTTAGACCTTCGTGTTAAAATATACGGTAGCAACAATAAAATATTAGTTTTCGTACAATCTTCAGGGTTAATGCTTTTAAAGGTCATGCATCCTTATCATGTTTCATGAGTGTATTTGGAAAGACCATCTTCCTTTAACTACAGCCCATAGTAACACTCACGTAAGTGGCGTTCTCCAGGGATGCACTGCTAACATCATGTCCAAAGGCTTGAAAGAGTCTACGCTCTCCTTCTTGTAGCTTAAATGGCACTCGGGTTTCCAGAGATAAGACATTCATGCATACGCGTTGAAATAAGAGTGCCAACCAGTTCTTCTAACAGCTTGTTATTATCAAATTGAAACTATTTTGTAGGACCTTTACTCATATAGGTTGGCTTCATACAGTGGCGGAACTTCCAATGGGTCTCAGTCACATCCCAAGCCTAAACTTTAGGACTGGGATCTATCAAGTCCCTTAGACAACAAATATGTCATGTTGTCTTTGGATCCAACAAGATCCACAGCCAACAATGATTGTGACACCAAATCCATTAACATCTTAAGTCTGATTAGAATGGGTTTCCTTGTTTTCATATTAAACTTTGAGCTCTTAATCTTGGCAATTGCGATCATGTTGTCGTGATGAATCGAGACCGCAGGAACTGTTGTCCTACTATGGGAATTTCAGAAAGAAGTTTCCTTAGCCATTCAACCTTAATCCATGTGATTTCCAAAGCATACAATCAATCTCAAATGCATATCGAGCTAGAATGGTGTGCTTCGCACACCTTCAGGAGACTGCACCGCCTCCAAGGGTAAAGACATACCTAGTAACACTACTGCTCCCAAGCTCTTCAGCTTGCATCATTATATCCTTCTAGTACATATGGATGTCTACCATTATGCAAGCTAAGGAAAATAGTTTCCTTTAAATACATCAACTTGATCCAGAGTTTCTCAGTTAATACAGTTAGGACAACTAGTGTACATCTTTGCAATTGAGAATGAAATATCGTGTCTCATGTAATTTGTAATATACATCAAGCTTCCTAACACTTGTGAACACCTAAGCTGAGCTACATATACTCCACCCTTTGTTTTTTAAAAATGCTTTCGATGAATCAAAAGGAGTGATTACAGCTTTGCAATCTTGATATCCAAAATTCTCAAGTATCTTCTAAACACAATGAAATTGAGAGAGTATAGTCCCATCAACTGACATTGTCAATTTGAGATCTAAGATCACACCAGCAACACTCATGTCCTTCATTTCAAACTTGCTACTTAAGAATGCTTTGTCTCATTAATAATCCTCAAATATTCCGATCTATTGCCAACACAAAGGAGTAGTACACCTACGTCCATAAGGTGCTTCAAATGGTGCCATGCCAATACTTGTATGGTAACTGTTCTTGTATGTGAATTCTGCAAGAGGCAAATGTTTCAACCATGATCCTTTCCATTCTAAGGCACATGCTCGTAACACATCCTCTAAAGTCTGAATAGTACGTTATGACTGACCATCTGTTTGTGGATGATATGTTGCGTTGTGTGCATAAGGCCTTCATGAAGTTCTCCCAATAGTGTGAGGTGAATCGTGAATCTCGATCGGAAACTACTTCCTTTGGGATACCATGGGGACGGATCACATGTGTAATATATAACTCAACAAGCTGGTCTGGAGTGAAAGATAAGCTTATTGGAATAAAGTGTGCCACCTTTGTCAGACGATCTATTATAACCCATATACTATCCTTACCACCAGCCGTCTGAGGTAAGCCAGTAACGAAGTCCATGGAAATGCTTTCCCATTTCCACTCAGGTATGGGGAGGGGTTGTAACAATCCTAGTGGATTTTGGTGTGATGCTTTTACCTGTTGGCAAGTAAAACATGAATTCACAAACTCAACATCTTTCTTCATTCCTGGCCACCAAAAGTATGAATGAAGATCCTTATACATCTTCGTAATTCCTGGATGAATAGATAATTTAGAACAATGAGCTTCACGTAAGATGCCTTTCCTCAGTTCAGGTATGTCTGGTATATAAGATCTGTGATGGTTATATAGTAATCCATCTTGTATCTAGAATCCCTTTATCTCATTCTTCTCAAGTTGTTGTCTCAAGTCTTTAAGGACTGGATCATCCTCCTGTCTTTTCTTTATTTTATCCCAGATATCTGGTTTGTATCGGTGAGGAATAGTTATAGTATCAGCACTACTATCAAATGGTTTCCATTCACTTAACGTTGATAGTAAACCCCATAAGTGGATAGCACTCACTAACCCATGTGAATAAGTTCTTCTACTAGGGGCATCTGCCACGACGTTCCCCTTACCGGGGTGGTAGGAGATGGTGCAATCATAGTCTTTCAACAGCTCTAGCCACCGTCTCTGTCTCATATTGAGCTCCTTTTGATCAAACATATATTTCAAGCTTTTATTATCAGTGAAGATTTCAAAAGTGATACCATATAGGTAGTGTCTCCATATCTTTAAAGCTAAAACTACGGCAGCTAATTCAAGGTCATGTGTTGGGTAGTTCTTCTCATGTGTTCTGAGCTGTCGTGATGCATACGCAGCTACCACCATGTTGCATAAGAATCGCCCCAAGTCCTTCTTTAGATGTGTCAGTGTACACTGTAAACCCTTCACTTCCGGAGGGTAGAGTAAGGATGGGTGCAGATGTTAGGCATTCTTTCAGTGTTTGGAAACTAGTTTTGCATGCATCTGACCATATGAATGGAACTTCCTGCTGGGTCAACCTAGTCATTGGCAATGCTATTCGTGAAAAGTCCTTCACAAATCTTCTATAATATCCAGATAGTCCCAGAAAAGATCGTATTTCTATGATAGTCTTCAGGCATTTCCAACTCATCACCATACTAACCTTTGTATGATCAATTGATATTCCTTCCCCAGAAATAACATGGCATATGAAAGACACCTCAGATAGCCAGAAGTCACATTTGCTATATTTAGCATACAGTTTGTTCTTCCCGATGTTCATGCAGATACTTATCCTTGTAGTAAATAAGTACATCATCAATAAAGACTACTACAAAGTGATCTAAGAACTCCTTGAATACTCTATTCATGAGATCCATGAAGGATGCATGGGCATTTGTCAGTCTAAAAGGCATAACTAAGAATTTATAATGCATGTATCTAGTTTGAAAAGTTGTCTTGGGAATATCTGTATCTTTAGTTTTCAACTGATGGTATCCAGATCTTAAAATCAATCTTGGAATACACAGTTGAACCATGTAACTGATCAAAGAGATCATCTATTCTTGGCAGAGGATACTTGTTCTTTACGGTCTTCTTATTAGTTGTCTATAGTCAATGCACCCCCGCATTGACCCATCCTTTTTCCTGACAAATAAGACAAATGCACCCCACGGTGAAGTACTAGGATGAATGAATCCTTTATCTAACAGTTCTTGCAACTATACCTTTAGCTCTCGTAACTCAGCTGGTGTCATCCTATACGGAGGGATAGAGATAGGTTGAGTATCAGGTATGAGAGATATTTCAAATTTCATCTCTTACTCAGGTGGTAATCCAGGTAGTTCCTCTGGAAATACATCAGGAAATTCGCACACTATAGGTATATATTCCATCATTCTGTCTGACCCTGATGTAGTGGTTACATAAGCTAAATAGCCTTGGCATCCTTTCTCTAACAATTGTTGTGCCTTCAAAGTAGAGATATATTCGACATTATCATTGGATGTCTTTCCAATGAACTGGAACTCTATCGAGTTAGGAAGGTGAAATGTTACCGTCTTCTGAAAATAATCAAGACATGCATGATGCCTTTCTAGCCAATCCATCCCTAGGATAAGATCAAAGTCCTCCATTTCTATTAGTAGTAGTGAAACAGGTAACTGATATCTCGCTATCAGTACTATACAATTATCCAGGATTTCTCAGGTTATAAATACTTGTCCTCCTGGTCCCTTGATCAGATAGGACTGGTGTACTTTTACTGGTATATTACAAAAAGTGGGTACTAACCATCGAGCAATAAATGAATGTGAAGCACCAGAATCAAATAAGGCATGTACTGAAAAGCCATGAATAGTAACGGTACCTCGTACGACTGTGCCTGAATTGTAGTCTTGTTCCTCAGTAATTGAATTGAGCTGGCCATTAGGAATTGGCAAGCTAGAACCCGCAACACTTTGTGGTGGTTGTTGTGTAGGAGACACTCCTTGTGAGCCACGACCTCTACCATGTCTTCTTCCGTGTGTTGCTCCATTTCTCAAGGCGGATGTTATACTGTTAATTGGGGTCGGTTTAAACCATGAACCTCTCAATTTCGGACAATCTTTCTTGATGTGGCCTTCCTGATGACAGTAAAAACACACACGTGCTCCTATTTGAGCTGAAGACCCAGCCACAGAGGTACTAGCCCCTGCTGCTGAGTCGTGAGGATATAGTAGAGGTCTAGAGAAACTTCTTATTCTGGATAATTCCTGGCCCAAAGTCTGTGGCGAGCTTATATTAGACCAGACTGGATGATAACGATTGTCTCTTCGGTTATAATTCACCTTACGTTTTGGATGGTCCGCCAGTAAAGTGAAAGCTTCTTCTTTGGTGGTTTTCATCCCTCTTCATCTCAATACGAGATGCGATGTCCATGGCTTCATCTACAGTGGTGGCTCTAAAACCTGCAAGCTCCTCTCTTAAATCTCTCTGAAGATCGCTAACAAACTTGGTAAGACACTCTTATGGTAAAGCTTCTAAAGCTGGGGAGTAACGTAGCAGCTCCGTAAAGTGAATATGATAATCTCGTACATTCTTGGATCATTGGGTCAAAGCTCCTCTTCAATTCTTCCCAATGGGAGGGATAGAAGTGAGCTCGGAACCTTTCTTCAAAAACATCCCATGGAATATGATCTACTAATTTCTTGGAAATGACTCTTCACCATCGTCTTGCATAGTCTGCTAAGGAGTAATCAACAAAGTGCACCCAAGTATCTGTTGGTGCATGTATTATTCTCAACATCCTTCTGATGTCATCAAGTCATAGTTCTGCCTCAGCAGGTGTCTCTATGCCTTTAAATCGAGGAATCTTTCCCTTTCGGTAATTGTCTAGTAATGTTTGGTGTCTAAGAAGGGCCTTCTCTATTGCTCCTTTGACCGGGGTAAGAGCAGACTCAGTTGATAGATGGTAACTAGATTCTTCCTCAGAAAGATGGACAGAACCTTCAATCCTAGCATCCGCAGGCTTAGATGCCTCGGGACTCTCAGCTTGTGCATTGAGTCTCTCCTCCAATGCTTGATGCCTTTGCCCCATGTCTTGGAGCATTGTCATCATAGCCGCTAATTGTCTAGACACATCTTGGTCTGCCATGATCCTGGGATAAGTCAATCCCAAAGGTTAGGTCCTATATGTCTTAGCATGATGTACGTAAGGGACAATGACTTGTGAATGATATTGCAGTCAATTATTAAGATCAAAGGATCTTAATACAACCTTAGTTTCTGAATACTACTCATAGTTGTTAATTACTAAATAAATTAATAGAGTAACCGGGCTCAGATACCAATCTATCGTGATCCTAATTCTAGGCTGTCAGATCCTCCTATATCCGGATCTGATTACTCAGCAATCACAACTAACATTCAAAAACAAATTGCAAGTAAAAATAATCAGAAGAAAGTATCTCAACATTTTTCCATTCGCAAAATAAGGTTCACATAATACATTGTTCCACTATAATCATTTACATGTACATCAACTTGAAAGGAAAATACATAAAATATTACTAACTACCTTACAAAGAAAAGCTACTGTGACTGGTTGGATGACTATGTTAACTGGCTAGATTATTAAAGTTCTTGCGATTACTCACTGACACTTGTTGGGTTTTCCATAAATCACAAGATAAAAAAAATTAGCAAATGCTAAGTAACGAAGAAGAGAAAAGCAAATAAATTGTATAAATTTTCAAAACTTGTTATCACAAAAGGTTTCTTTCCTTCTCGTTAATTTAAGTCATATTCCTTTCTATTCCACGTCAGGGATTAGTCTAGGGAATTACCTCACCACTATAAGGACTCCGAAGCTGTGGACACTTCGGGATTGGAGATTGCGTTGATCTTGGTAAGCTTATGCCGCCACACGTCTCCTCAACCAATCCTCCAATACTACCCTGACAATTTCCTTTTCTTTTATTAATCAGGATCTTAACCCTCAGCCTGGCAAACAAAACAGCACACCATCCTCGAGTACTCGGTTGTTTAAAACCTCAGGCTAACATTTAATCATATAACCTAGCGGCTTTAAATACATGTTGTCGTGACCCAACCGGTATTGAACCACCCGTGCCTCCACATGACACGACCACATCTTCCGTCGTTCAACCCGAATATATTGGCTCCCGTTACCACGCGTTGCAAATCATTCATTTCATTCGCACTTATCATAACAGGACAACCGTGTACCACCTAGGTAGGGAAACGCCAATACGGGTTCCTTCCGACAAACCTACAGGTTGTATGTCCGACCTGTAGTTCTACTCCCAGTCATCCTTAACGTGACTCATGACTCTTTTCAGGATCCAACTCAAAACACATCAATTCCCATGATGTAATTCCTCAGTTAAGCCTTAGATTAGTGTAACCATAATTACTGAGTATAGACTTACACATATATTAATTCATATATTTATATACTCATAATTATGCTTATTTTAACTTCCAAACCCTAACTTTCTAAGCCACTGCATCAATTCAATGCTTAGACCTTATTTTAGTAGGAATCACAAAGCAAATTTTCATACTTTCTTAAAGATAGCCAAATTAGGGTTCTTCATAGCGAAGAAAATAAAATCAGGAATTTCAATAATCTCATATGAAAACCCAACAGCAAAAGGAAGGATTTCGTTACCTAATCGAGCTCTCTCTTGCGTATGCAGTGCTTTATTGTGTTTCGTTTTCAGAAAGGATGATTTAAGACTCCTGAAACGATCAAATTTCATTTTCGTATCAAAAATGCTAAGAGCATGTCAAGAATGCGAAGAACGAACGAAGAACATGAAGAATGCGAAGAACACGAAGAACGCGAAGAACTCCAAGAACATATTTTCTCTTGAAATTTCGACAAAGTTTCCCCTTATATCGGGACATATTTCTTGAAAAATTTCAGCAGAGTATCCCCTTATATCGGGACATATTTCTCGGAAAAATTTCGGCAGAGTTTCCCCTTATATCGGGACATATTTCTCGGAAAAATTCGGCAGAGTTTCCCCTTATATCGGGATATAATTCAAAATAAAATGAAAAGAATTTTCTCTATAAAATCAATCAAGAGGAAAACAACAGCGAAACTAAAAGAATATAATTAAACTGCAAGCGATGGAGAATCGGTAGACACCACGTATCTTAGGTGAATGAATGTGTGACGAATCACAGGGTTCACTGACGTACACAGCTGCCCGCACCTAAGTAGGGTACTACACAGATTTCTCCATCAAAATAACAATAAAAGTGGAAAAGAAAAGAAAGAACAATAAGCAATGGAGAATCGGTAGACACCACACATCTTAGATTAGTGAATGTGTGAGAATCACAAGGTTCACTGACGTGCACAACCGCCTGCACCTAAGTAGGGTGTTACATAGATTTCTCCTCGAACCACAACAAGAAACGAATCGGAAAGAAAGATGAATCAAGAATAAAACTTGGAAGAAAAGAGGATGAATTGAAAGCCTAGCTTACGAAGCAAACTAAGAGAGGATCATACCTTCCTCCTCCTCGTTCTCCCGGCAGCGCTTCGCTAGCGCTTTCCTCACCTCCCACTCCTCCTCCCTACCTCTCAACCCTAGCCCTTGGGTGGTGGTGGTAGTGGAAATCGTAGAGAATGAATGGGTAGGGGGTATTTATAGGCTCCAGAAAACCACTAACCATGGTTAGACAAACATGGTTTAGCCCTTAACAGTAGTTAGCGGCCCATGGTTTTGGCCCATGGTTTTGGCCAAAACTTATCTGAAACTTAGGGCTTAAGTTAGAACATTCCAGATGATTCTAGATTCGCTAATGACGCTTAATTAACACTAATAGTGATTAACTTTAACTTTCACTAATCGCGATTTAACTTTCATGACTTACGCTTATCTTTTGCTAACTATTGCTTGGTGTTTGCTAATGATCATTAGCAGTTTTCAATCTGTCATTAGTTTCTTTAATCATGCTTAATTAGTCTTAATGACAGTCATTATGGGTTAATGACGGCTTAACCCTCCTTACTTCTCTTTCTTCCGAAAATCATACCAAATCAAAATACAGTTCGATTCACACGAAACAAATTTTGTTGGTTTTCTCTTAACGAAGTCGGATCTTATGATATAGGATCCAAGAGATGCCAAGTTTATGGCTTTACACAGAGTGTCATGGAGCTTGTAGCAGTACGAGCACAAGCGAGTACAGACAGCAATGCAAGACATGACGGTGGATGCACATAGCGGGTACGTACGCGAGCACAGAAGGGTAGTATGCAGTGAAGTAGTATGCATTGAGGAGAAATGTGATACGGTCACATATACGTACACATGAAGGCACACCGTATCGATATTTATGTGTGGCAATCTAAGGAGGCATGGAGCATTACATGTGCTGAGTACGAGCATTGTTGAGCATGCTCAGTAGTACACGTACAAGAGTGGTCTGGAGGCCACAATGGCGAAGTTCTAGAGGACTTCCCTTTAGCATGCAGAATGCTAAGGAAGGGTTTACCGCACGAGGGTCTAGTGGTCGCAGGTTCCCTTTGGCACAAGACCGAGTGTTCGATGGAATTACAATAAAGTTGCATCAGCAAGCATTGGAGAGCGAGTATGTCGATGACTAGGAGATTGATGTGGCATCAAATGTATGGGAAGACAAAAGGATAACAAGGGATTCGAAGAGACAAGAAGACGAAGAGTTACTACGGAATACGAAGGGTAGCCGAAGAACTTGAAGGGTCTCTTGTGTCTTTATTGTCATTATTGTAAATGTAATAATGAGTGTCCTTTGGGTTGCCTTGAGTCTTGTATATAAGGAGGAGGGATGACTCATTTATAAACACACAAGTGTAGAGTGTCAACACTCCACTCCAGAGCAAGTTTCCCTTTCTAATAAGAGAAGAGCTTTGTGATAATGCTTATGTAATCATGTAGTTGTGTTCTTGAGCATTCTTGAGTGTGTTCTTGAGAGTGTTCTTGAACGATCCGTAGAATCATGCCCGTGCTTGTGCTGAAGAATCGGTACTTTAGCAAGCATGAGTTCGAGAAGAGTTGAAGTGCGTCCGTGACCGTTCTACTCGTGAAGGTTGGTTAGCTACGAGTTAGCTAACGCTGCACAAGAAGCAGTATTTTGACCATGTGACAACTACCGCATTCATCTCCTTCTCGGATTCTTAGTGTATATCAGATCTTGGAAAGTGTATTAATTGTTAATAGTTTGCACATTGAAATGCATGTAATAGTTGTGATATGAGATGGATATAGTTATCAAACCCAAGTTAATTTAGTCGAAATCAGTTGATTTTTCTAACTATATAATTGGTTTTGGACTGACAGGTGATGAATCCATGATTCATTAACTTTTCTGTCGCATTTTGTCTTAAAACCCTTAACAAATACATGTAAATACTCACTAATTCTCATATTTTAACAAAACCCCATTCATGTGTAAATATTCACTTTTAACCACTAAATTCATGTAAATAAATAAAGAACCAGAAAAAGAAAAGAAAAAGGAATATGGAATATATGTATATATATGTAATATTACTTAAACTATAAATATAACTGAAAGATATATTTATAGCCTAACCCCCGAGACCAAGTCAGCATGGATTGGTCGACAAACCAAAAAGTAGGGGGAGATAAGGAAAGAAAACCCAATAAAAATAATCTATCTCATGTATATACATTCTTCACTATTTACAAATAAATACAAAACTTCAAGGAATTTTTTTATTATTTCATCTTAACTTATTCTTCACCAAAACTTTCTCCTAATTATTCACAAAAATGTAAATAAAAATATAAAAATAAGTTAAAAATATTACTTTGTAAATACGCCAAGAAATCCAACTTACAACTTGTCAAAATCTCAACTTCCGAACATCATAACTTCCTCATACGAACTCCAATTTCACTCTACTCACCTTTAAAGTTCATAAAATAATATTATCTAACTAATAAAGGTGGTTTCACTAAATTCGGAGTCCGTTTGCAAAAAGTCGGTTTTGGGACCAAAAGACAAAGGGGTTTCTGGGCTATTTATTTTATGTAACACACTTTATTTATTATTTTCTTAATTTTATAATTTCTAAATTATTCCATGATCCTCTATTTTTACTATAAATTATTTCATAATTTTTGGAGGTTATTTATTATTTTTATAAAATCAAATACTCTAAAATATAGGTATATTTGACCTATAAAGAAACTTCCTCTATTTATTAAAATATGTAGATTAAGTCATAAAAATTCATAAAAATTCGTACAAGTCTTATTTAATGTCCTAATAATTAAGAAAATATAAAATTAATTTTTACTTAATTATTTATTAAATTAAAAATACAAAACCTATTTATTAATACATATTTATTAATAAAATATTTATATTTTAAATAATATTTATTATTTATTAAAAATAAGTATGCCATAATTTAGAAAATTAATTTATCTAACTTTCTTGTATTTATACCTATTTAAAATAACGTCATCTTCTATTTTATATTTAATTTATAAGTGATTATATGATCTGGGCCAACCAGGTGCTGACACGTGTCAGCACCTGGAGCCTTCTTCCCCAAGAAGGTCTGCCGACCTTCTGTTCCAACTACCCACCTTCCATGAATTTTCCCGCCTAACCTCTAACTCCTTTAACCCATCTCGACCCTCCATTCTATTCCCCTAACAACCACCTAGCTCGCCCACCATCGATCTTGGCTTGGAGCCCACGAAATCTCCCTATAAAAGGCCCCCAAGACCCGCCATTAACCATATCTTCTTCCACCTCCAGCTACCAAGCTTCAGGCTGTTCGACCACCCCAACTTCCTAGCCTCGTTCCCAACCACCTGAGCGGTGACAGCGCCGGAGGAGGAGCTCGCGAGGAAGAGGAGTCGAAGGAGAAGGGATCCAAGGTGTCCAACCACCTTGAATCGCAGCCACGCGCCGCGTAAAGCTCCGGCGAGGTCGCCCGTCGAGCAGCCATCTTCCAGGTCATACACTTGGAAATCCATAGACCACTTCATTCATCTTTGCAATTTTCTATTTCGATATTCGTGCCACGATTAGCGTGGCTAATCACGCTTTTAAGTAGACTAATCACCCATCTAATTCGCACATTCAAAACCCACTTCAAATCGATTCAAATCCGTTTCAAATCATTCATCAAACTTTCATCTTCTTCGCATCTGGAATTCTCAGCTGAATTTTTATGCATTTTTCCTTAACTTGGAAGCTTTATATCTTCACATGATTGGCCGATTCCATGAGAATCGAGCATAGAACTTGACTCATTGTAGGTCCAGGTATCTCGCGAAGCAATTGCATCGAAGATTGGGCTTACGGCATCGCAGATACTCGATCTTGAAGTCGGAGCTCCAGAATAGTATTCAAGCAACCAGTGCCGACCAGCCACCTTCTTCGAGCCATCGCCGCCGCTCGGAGCGGCGCCACCACCAACTCCACCGCGGGCGAGCTCGAGGGGTGGAGGAGCCACCCCTCTGGCCCCGCAGGCGAGCCCAAGACGCCGGAGAGCCGCCGGGAAAAGTCGGAGAAGAAGCACCCGCCGCCAGAGCTCCAACGAACTTCAAGAACAGCGGGCTTACAGTTTGGCGACACGTGTCAAAGCCAGAAGCGTCCGATCGCGCGCGAGGGTTCTAATCTTGGCCGTTTATTCTGAACCGGAGGAAGAATTGCATACTAAACCCAGCTAACTTCCAGATTTCCATCCTGCCTTCCAGAGTTTTGTAAAATTACAATTAGGTCCCTCCTCAGGGACCTAAGTGTAATAATTGTTATTTTTTCTTACAGAACAGTCCTTTTTGGACCTTTTTGAAGACATTTTAATTAGAGTTTTATTACGCTTATGCCCCTGGGCTGTAGAGGCCATATCTTGTCCGTTTGACCTCGGATTCCGACGATTCTTGGAGGGTAGTTACACAACTACCCTATCTACATAGTATAAAGTTTTCGCGGCTTTTCGACGAGTTTTCAACGTGTTTTAATTTTCTCGAAAACCGCATCGTTTTGTTTCGTTTTCTTGTGCGGTTCGAGTACGAGGCTCGAACACCGTTCACCTCTGTAATATTGTATCACTTATAGTCTATTCACCTACTATATACTACATAAATCTTTTGCAAAATATCCCTTTTTGAAAATTAAATAAAAATTGAAAAGAATAAAATCAAATAAAAATTACAAATAAAAACCACTAAAAAAAGCCTTCTGACTTAGAGAAGAATTAAAATAAAATTACGGAGAAGAAAAATTAGGGAATATATTCTGCCTCCTTGAGTTCGACCCAAGAACACTTGCCTGGTTAAATATTAGTGAAACGGTTTTCCGACAGGAAACCGTTAAATTTGTTTGATAGGTTTAAGAACCGAAATTTGTTTCGCGGCTTTCTGCTACAACCGACACTTCATCCTCTTCTTTAAAGTGAAGGCCGCGAAACTCGATTTTTAGACACTTATCAAAATGGCGCCGTTGCCGGGGAGGCGTTAGATTCCCTTGATTTTTCGATTTTCGTGATTTTATTATTTTTCTTCTCTTTGTTTTTCGTACGGTTTTTCGTACGGTTTTTTTCGAGCTTTGTTTTCTGAGTTTTCTTTTCTTGTTTTCTTTACGGCTTTCTCGGCTTTCTCGATCAGATCTTTTGTGCTAATCATCTTTGCAGGGCCTGCAGGATCAACCGGTTTCCTCGGAAGCCGAGTCAAGAGCAGAGATTTAGTATCCTTTTATTTGAGAGAGAAAGGGAGAGAGTTGTACTAGCCTAATAAAATTTTCATTTTTTTTAGGGGCTTGATTCATCGGATACCGTGTATCTGGTGAATCAAGGCACCCACCGCGGCTTTTTCTTTGCTTATCGGTTTTCCGCGGTTTTCTAGATGCTTGCTTAGGATTTTTTGCTCTATATGCTTGCGCCTCGTAGCTAGTTTTAGGACTTGTAACCTAGGTGCTTGCTCTAGGGTTTTAACAAAAAGACAAAAATAGACGTTGTTTGAAAATACATAAAAATTGCAAAATTAAAAATTGGGACTGCTAAAAATATCTGACCAACAACCGTAAAATCGATTCAATTGATTTGGGGAGAGTAACCCCCGCACATTTCTCAGAGTGCGCGAGTTGAGAGCCGACACTTAAGGATAGAGACAAAACCCCGTATTTCTTACGGGATACTACTGGGTCCATACACCTGATCACTGTTCCTCAGTGGGTAAGCTCGGGTAGCCGGAAACGGTCCGGGTTTACTTAGCAGAGTGGGAGGTTTAGAGGACACTGCGCAAGGCTCCGTCCTCAAGTAACACGGGTAGCCGGAAACGGTCCGTACTTACTCCCATACTGGCTGAGTGCGAGTGGTCTCGCGTAAGGATTCGGGCCAGTGTCTTGGAGAAACTATCGGGCTCCTATTGGCTTGCTCAGCCCGCGTAACCGCAACGATTGCTAAAACAACCCTAAAACCGAAAAGATAAAAAGACCGAACTCTTACGGTCTTCATCAGGGTTGAGTTGGTGAAAACGGGGTTTGCTTTGCGTTTGTTTGCAGGGCGTGAGTTTTCCGCGGCTTTCGCATTCCTTCTTCTCTTGAATCGTACACGTGCTCTCCCAATCTTCTCTTGATATCGAAGATGACGTCTCGGCGGCTTTTCGGCTCAGACTCTGTGAGCATCCAACCGTCCACTGTCGAGCGTATGTCTTCACAGGCTCGGGATGACTCTCTTCCCGAGCTGGTCCCATCCGATCTCGAGGTAAGTCAGACCCAGACTCCCTCGCCTCCTGGCCAGATCATTGAGGCAGACCTTCGCCTCAATACAGAATCCAAATCTCCTGAGTATTTCTCGATGAGTTCTTACGAGAGTTTCCATTTTACAGACGATCAGATGGCTCGTGGGAAAGCATCGGCAGCGGAAGAGAGGCAAGCAGCTGAGGACCATCATGAGGGAAGAGCAGATCAGAACGGAGATGTCACGACAGGAATTCTCGACACACTTCAGCAGATGAATCTACAGATTCGAGAACAATTTAGAGTTCAGACCGAGCTGCAAGCTGAGTTAGCCGCACTCAGAGCAGGGGCCGGGAACCAGTTACCGCCTGCGGTTCCCGCTACTTTACGGGACGAGTATGACCCAGGTGCTCGAACGCTCCATCATTGGATTCGGCTACCGCCGAATCAAGGGCCATACGAACTCCGACCGTCCTTCATCTCTTTGCTTCCCAAGTACTATGGGAATGCCGCAGAGGAGCCGTTCACGTTTTTACAGCAGTTCGAGATGATATGCGGAACGGCCTGCTATCCAGGAGTGACACAGGAAGCCGTGCGCTTAAAGGCTTTTCCTTTTGCCTTAGCCGATAAAGCCCTTTATTGGCTAAGCCATCTAGGGAGAGAAATCTCCACTTGGGACGACCTGAAGTCCACCTTCCTGCGCAAGTATTTCCCTCTAGGAAGGACGAACATGATGAGGAGTCAGATCTCCAACTTCACGCGACTATCGAACGAATCATTCCATGAGGCATGGGATCGATTCAAGGACCTGACAGAGAGATGTCCTCATCATGAGATACCAATGAAGGTGCTAGTACAGAATTTTTTCGGAGGACTCCAGCCGGAAATTCAGGGACTAGTTAGTGCCGCATGTGGCGGCAGTTACTTAAACAAAGATGCCGAGTCAGTTTGGACCATCTTCGAAGGGATGGCCGAGAACTCAAGAGTTGTAGACTCTACTCGGGCATATCAGAAAGCCCCGCAGCCACTACATCACCGAGAGCATCACAAGGTGGCGAATATAGCAGACTCTGAATCCAACACCAACATGAGCTTCATTGGTGAGAAATTAACATTGGTGGATGTGATTCATAAGCAAGTCCAGGACCTGCAGCCGCTGCGAGAGTTGGAGAAACTCTCATCTCTACCTCAGCAGCTGAGTGATCTTTCGAAGAAGGTCTCTGATCTTCAACTTCAGTACCAGCAGAGTCAGACTTCTTCACAACCAGCACGGAGGATCGCACCCGCTCCACCCACCCGTCAGATACAATATGTTCAGAGCGAGCCCGAGAATCCACAGATTGATTGGCATGAGGATCAGTCTCATGCCAATGCCGGCCAGGTCATCAGCAATGCAGAGATGGAGGTGGAGCCGCAAGCCGCTTTCGAGGTCAATGGGATTTGGTATACTCCAAACGTCTACCATCAGCAACCGAGTATACCGAATCATCAGCAGCAGCAGCCGTACAGTCATCCGCAGCATGGACGTCCGCAATTCCAGCACCGCCAGCAGTTCACGCCGCAGCAGTCTCATCCGAACGTCTACCATCAGAGACCGCAGCCTACTTATCAACACCCTGCTCAGTTTTCACCGAACTACTCTTTTCAGCAGCCGCAGCAATCTTCCTCTACACCACATCGCTACTCCCAGCCATCCACTTCTCAGCACTTCACGCCAAAGCAGGAGAGAGGAGCAAGCCAGGGCCCCCATACCGAACCAGAGATGTCTTCACAGGCCCAGGCACTCAACCAGATCATGGACATGCTTAGTACGCTCCAGATTGCACATAAGACAGAGATGGAGCAGGTTAACCGTCGTCTGGACGAGTTAACCGTGCCGAAGACCACTCTCCCAGCCCAGCCTCAGATGAATCCGAACAACAAGAGGAGGCATCCAGATCAGGTAGATACTACAGGTAAGATCTCGTTTCCTGAATTTTTGTCTAACTTCATTCGTCTCAGGAGCGGTAGATCACCGCAAACACCTACTGGAGAGGAGAGGGAACCAGAGGAGCACGAGCATGATCCGAATGCCGAGGAGGAAAAACCGCAAGAGGATGAGGATATAGAATCAAGAGATGGGAGCAATGCCAACAGCTCAGATATGGATACTGGCGACTCAGATGACGATATCACGCCAGATCAGGCAGAATCCCCAGAGAAAAACATTTCTTCCCCTGTCTTAGAGAGTTTTGTAAATAATTCTGAGACTCTCGATGTACAAGCTGATTCCAATGATTTCAATAAAAGTTTTGATTTTCTGAATCCTGACTTTATTCCTTTTCCCGATGCTTTGTTTGGAAAAGGAAAGAAAAAGACCAAAAATAATCCTGAATCTCCACAGATTGAAAAGTTGCTCAAAGATCACATTTTTCTGAAGATTCCACTGCACGATGCCTTGGATCGTTTTCCTACACTCAAGAATCAGTTGAGGAACAGATGTACTACTCGTAGGAAAAAGAGATCAAGAGTTGAGAAGCATATTTTGACCAAGGCAACTTCGTGTGCAATTCAGAACAAGGTACCGAAGAAGAAGAGAGATTTGGGAGCTCACTATGTCAATTGTCAGATCGAAGACACTACATTCCATCGAACTCTCTTAGATAATGGTTCCTCGATCAATTTACTTCCATCCTCTTTGCTTGATAAGCTCAAGCTAGGTCCTCTCTATAAATCACGAGCGATACTTCAGTTTGCAGATCGATCTATAAAGAGACCCAGAGGTGTGTTAAGGAACATTATCGTGACTGTTCAGGGCTCACAGTTTCCCGTGGACTTTACAGTCCTAGACATGACATGTCCTACTCAGTTACACCTTGCTCCAATCATTCTCGGGAGACCCTTTTTGCAGACAGCAAGAGCACTCTTTGACTATGATGCTGGGAGAGTATCATTCCGTACAGACAACGGAGAGATACACATTGAGATGGAGAGAGAATGTAGCAGTCCTAGATCAGTATTGTCATTCACTTCAGAGGACACTAGTCTTGCGGAAGATTGTCAGAACATAGATGAGACACAGTCTCTTGATCTTGAGAGTATTTATTTTGATACCCAAGATATCCTACAAGAGGATAGGGTAGATCACTTGGTACCTAGTTCTTCAGATGATTGTTCACATACAGAAATAGATTTCATATCAGATTCAGATGAGCAGTCACCTGCGATAGATATCTCTGTGCCGCAGATTGAAAGAACAAATATTACAGCACAAGAGTCCATCGAATACATTACACAGATCATACAGTCTATTCAGCGTAGAGAGTCGGATGGTGTAATATTGACACATATAGACACCTTCTGTAGTCCGACTCCAGCGACGCATATTTCAGAAAAGAGAGCTATGCCGTGTACAGAGTTCACTTACAGAGAAGGCTCTACTTTTGCAGCCAAAGATCAGTATACACACGAGAAGCAGAAAATTCAGTATGATCCTGGTTGAGTAATCAGAGAACCGTTCGTGGTTAACGGGCAGATGCTGAAGCATTACGTAGAGACTACTGATCATCTGGCCCGTACTGAAGTGATCTATTTTGTACAGGAATCATGATCATTCTTTTACTCCTTCCTGTACAAATCCTTTTGAGCCATTCAGGAGATTCACCACACTTGTATATTCTTCATAGACCACAATCGTCCCCATTTTTTGTTCGTCTTCTATGATTAGGATACCAGATCCTAAGTATAGTGGGGACCGATTGTCCGCTGATTCTCGTTTTATTTTTGTACTAATTCTTTTGTATAGCCAGTCTTTTTCACGAATCACTGATCCCCAATTTTTGGCTACATTCTTTTTATACTTAGGATGCCTTATCCTAAGTATAGGGGGGACCGAGTGATTTCGATGATTTCGTATTCCTTCCATTTGATTTCTTCGATATTTATCCTTTTCATTCAGTCATCCCGTTTTTGCTCTCTCATAATACTTACGATGACCAGATCGTAAGTATAGGGGGGGGGTTGACTGACTTGACATCGATATCCCTTTTTCACCCACTTTTACTTAGCACGAGTTATGCCCTCCTTTTTCTCTTTTGACGCTATGAGGACATAGCTCAAGCTAAGTATAGGGGGGTGCGTATATATTGTATATATACTTTCGGTCATAACTCGTACTTTCTGTATTTTCTATATCTATAAAATCCATAAAAAGTGGGTACGGGTTAATTTAAAATACACTCTCTTATTTATAAAATCTTGGTAAATAAGTAAAATATACTTAAAACTTATAATTAAAAACTTGTAATTAAAAATTTGTATTTAAAATATGTATAATACTTATTTAAAATCCTATTTATTAAAATTTGTATAAAAGCCATTCAACCCTTGTAAAATACTTTGTAGATAAAATCTGTAAAATACATTAGACATCTAACTTAAATAAAATTTATCTTATAAAATTTGTAAATAAAACCTTGTTTATAAAAATCATAAAATCCATAAAAAATACAAAGTTCTAAAATTTGTAAAAATTACAAAATCCTTAAAATCCATAAAAATGAGTAAAATCCAGAAAATATACTTCACAAAAACATGGTTGCATTTGCATTCGCATTTTTCAGAATACGTTTGATTTCCGGAACTAAGGACTGAGTCTAGTCTAAAGGATGGAGCTTGATTACGGCCTTTAACTTTCATTGTAAGGAGTCTGATTAGGAACTGGAATTTAGACTCTTCAGGTCTGGTGACTTAAATCTTTGGGTTCTGTAAAGACTATATTCGGGAAATCAAGTCATCTGAGCTTAAGTAGACCACTTGGAGTCATCCGTACAACTCTTCACCAGTGAACCAATCTTGAACACATGCACTCTGCACTTAGCTCAACTCGCATGGAGTTTCGAAGGACAGTACATCTTGGTAATGCATTTCTATCCTTATCTTTGCGGCATTGACGTCTAAAGACGGGAGAGATTGGGGTTGCGATAGTTGCTTCGGATGAGGGAAGGATCTGCTGACACAATTTTTCTAAGACCTCAAAAAATGGACGGATTAAAAAGATTCTATAACCGTCGAGGCACAAAAGATGAATGCAGTGCAAGCAAACTACAAAGTCAAGTCAAAGCAGAAGCCACCAAATAAGACCAAACTGGTCAAAGCTTCCACCAAATATGCCTGCACATCTTAGTGGAGACTCAGCTACACCGGTTGGGCTTCACAAGGAGATGCGTCTACACTGGTCGCACTCCACTTCTTTTCTCATTCTTCTAACTTCTCCCTATATTCGATTGTGGACATAGCAGAACTGAACTCAGAAGGGAATACCTCCCTCCCCGAGGAAAGAGTAGCGGGATGAGGAAGCCATAGGAGTGTATAGCCGGGATTGACGGTTTCTTCGGTTCTCTAAGCAGGAAGAGCTAAATCAATTCACACACTGTGCAAGTTGACTTCAAGGATGATAGAGTTTGCGATATGAATAAGTGAGTCTGAACTAGCCGATGAAGTGATCTCGAGTAAGGATTATGGAACTTGAAGACTGTTGAGGATGAAATCCTAATCCTAGTTAAGGTTCCGACAAAATGCTTGTTTCAGGCCCGATCGAGCTCTGTCCTTGGTCTGTTCTCATGAATTGGTTTAGGAAAACAAATTCATTCTAACTTTCTTTCTTTTTCACTTACTTTTTCAAAATAAGTGTTTGCTAAGGGACTAGCAAAGTTTAAGTATAGGGGGTTGATGAATCCATGATTCATTAACTTTTCTGTCGCATTTTGTCTTAAAACCCTTAACAAATGCATGTAAATACTCACTAATTCTCATATTTTAACAAAACCCCATTCATGTGTAAATATTCACTTTTAACCACTAAATTCATGTAAATAAATAAAGAACCAGAAAAAGAAAAGAAAAAGGAATATGAAATATATGTATATATATGTAATATTACTTAAACTATAAATATAACTGAAAGATATATTTATAGCCTAACCCCCGAGACCAAGTCAGCATGGATTGGTCGACAAACCAAAAAGTAGGGGGAGATAAGGAAAGAAAACCCAATAAAAATAATCTATCTCATGTATATACATTCTTCACTATTTATAAATAAATACAAAACTTCAAGGAATTTTTTTATTATTTCATCTTAACTTATTCTTCACCAAAACTTTCTCCTAATTATTCACAAAAATGTAAATAAAAATATAAAAATAAGTTAAAAATATTACTTTGTAAATACGCCAAGAAATCCAACTTACAACTTGTCAAAATCTCAACTTCCGAACATCATAACTTCCTCATACGAACTCCAATTTCACTCTACTCACCTTTAAAGTTCATAAAATAATATTATCTAACTAATAAAGGTGGTTTCACTAAATTCGGAGTCCGTTTGCAAAAAGTCGGTTTTGGGACCAAAAGACAAAGGGGTTTCTGGGCTATTTATTTTATGTAACACACTTTATTTATTATTTTCTTAATTTTATAATTTCTAAATTATTCCATGATCCTCTATTTTTACTATAAATTATTTCATAATTTTTGGAGGTTATTTATTATTTTTATAAAATCAAATACTCTAAAATATAGGTATATTTGACCTATAAAGAAACTTCCTCTATTTATTAAAATATGTAGATTAAGTCATAAAAATTCATAAAAATTCGTACAAGTCTTATTTAATGTCCTAATAATTAAGAAAATATAAAATTAATTTTTACTTAATTATTTATTAAATTAAAAATACAAAACCTATTTATTAATACATATTTATTAATAAAATATTTATATTTTAAATAATATTTATTATTTATTAAAAATAAGTATGCCATAATTTAGAAAATTAATTTATCTAACTTTCTTGTATTTATACCTATTTACAATAACGTCATCTTCTATTTTATATTTAATTTATAAGTGATTATATGATCTGGGCCAACCAGGTGCTGACACGTGTCAGCACCTGGAGCCTTCTTCCCCAAGAAGGTCTGCCGACCTTCTGTTCCAACTACCCACCTTCCATGAATTTTCCCGCCTAACCTCTAACTCCTTTAACTCATCTCGACCCTCCATTCTATTCCCCTAACAACCACCTAGCTCGCCCACCATCGATCTTGGCTTGGAGCCCACGAAATCTCCCTATAAAAGGCCCCCAAGACCCGCCATTAACCATATCTTCTTCCACCTCCAGCTACCAAGCTTCAGGCTGTTCGACCACCCCAACTTCCTAGCCTCGTTCCCAACCACCTGAGCGGTGACAGCGCCGGAGGAGGAGCTCGCGAGGAAGAGGAGTCGAAGGAGAAGGGATCCAAGGTGTCCAACCACCTTGAATCGCAGCCACGCGCCGCGTAAAGCTCCGGCGAGGTCGCCCGTCGAGCAGCCATCTTCCAGGTCATACACTTGGAAATCCATAGACCACTTCATTCATCTTTGCAATTTTCTATTTCGATATTCGTGCCACGATTAGCGTGGCTAATCACGCTTTTAAGTAGACTAATCACCCATCTAATTCGCACATTCAAAACCCACTTCAAATCGATTCAAATCCGTTTCAAATCATTCATCAAACTTTCATCTTCTTCGCATCTGGAATTCTCAGCTGAATTTTTATGCATTTTTCCTTAACTTGGAAGCTTTATATCTTCACATGATTGGCCGATTCCATGAGAATCGAGCATAGAACTTGACTCATTGTAGGTCCAGGTATCTCGCGAAGCAATTGCATCGAAGATTGGGCTTACGGCATCGCAGATACTCGATCTTGAAGTCGGAGCTCCAGAATAGTATTCAAGCAACCAGTGCCGACCAGCCACCTTCTTCGAGCCATCGCCGCCGCTCGGAGCGGTGCCACCACCAACTCCACCGCGGGCGAGCTCGAGGGGTGGAGGAGCCACCCCTCTGGCCCCGCAGGCGAGCCCAAGACGCCGGAGAGCCGCCGGGAAAAGTCGGAGAAGAAGCACCCGCCGCCAGAGCTCCAACGAACTTCAAGAACAGCGGGCTTACAGTTTGGCGACACGTGTCAAAGCCAGAAGCGTCCGATCGCGCGCGAGGGTTCTAATCTTGGCCGTTTATTCTGAACCGGAGGAAGAATTGCATACTAAACCCAGCTAACTTCCAGATTTCCATCCTGCCTTCCAGAGTTTTGTAAAATTACAATTAGGTCCCTCCTCAGGGACCTAAGTGTAATAATTGTTATTTTTTCTTACAGAACAGTCCTTTTTGGACCTTTTTGAAGACATTTTAATTAGAGTTTTATTACGCTTATGCCCCTGGGCTGTAGGGGCCATATCTTGTCCGTTTGACCTCGGATTCCGACGATTCTTGGAGGGTAGTTACACAACTACCCTATCTACATAGTATAAAGTTTTCGCGGCTTTTCGACGAGTTTTCAACGTGTTTTAATTTTCTCGAAAACCGCATCGTTTTGTTTCGTTTTCTTGTGCGGTTCGAGTACGAGGCTCGAACACCGTTCACCTCTGTAATATTGTATCACTTATAGTCTATTCACCTACTATATACTACATAAATCTTTTGCAAAATATCCCTTTTTGAAAATTAAATAAAAATTGAAAAGAATAAAATCAAATAAAAATTACAAATAAAAACCACTAAAAAAGGCCTTCTGACTTAGAGAAGAATTAAAATAAAATTACGGAGAAGAAAAATTAGGGAATATATTCTGCCTCCTTGAGTTCGACCCAGGAACACTTGCCTGGTTAAATATTAGTGAAACGGTTTTCCGACAGGAAACCGTTAAATTTGTTTGATAGGTTTAAGAACCGAAATTTGTTTCGCGGCTTTCTGCTACAACCGACACTTCATCCTCTTCTTTAAAGTGAAGGCCGCGAAACTCGATTTTTAGACACTTATCAACAGGCTGGAGAGTCAGTTGATGATATATTTCTAGTGTTTTAGGACTAAAACCTTAGCAAGACAACACCACACTTTGAGATACCATAAGCTCAGTGTCCTATTTTTTCGAAGTTTAAACAGGCACTTTTCTATATGTTTTGGAGGGACCTTATTTAGAATATGGAAAGCCATATTCAAAGCCTCTCCCATATATCGGTTGGAAGTCCAAAACTCTGTAGGAGAGCATTGATCATGTCAGTTAAGGTCCTATTTTTTCGTTCTGCTATCCCATTTGATTGTGGTGAATATGGAGTAGTAACTTCATAAACTATACCAAACAGTTTGCATTTTTCATCAAATAAATTATATATATATGTATATATATATATATATATATATATATATATATATATATATATATATATTCACATCCTCTATCTGACCTAAGGCGTTTAAGAACTTTTCATGTTTGAGATATATCTCAACCTCATTCTTAAAGGTAGTAAAATTCTCTAAGGCTTCATCCTTGGTTTTCATTGGATGCGCATGGTAGTATCTACTACCATCATCTATAAAGGTGATAAAGTATTCGTATTATCTCGAGTCAACACACCATTAAACTCACAGATATCTCTACAGTAGACCCAAGATCTCACTATCTCTAAAAGACAGACTAAAAAGACTTCCTATGTATCTTAGCTTGCACATAAATTTCATATTTTTTATTAAAAATGTTAAGGGTTCAACTGTAAATTCATCATTCTTTTAACTGAATTCTAGTTCACATGTCCAAATCTATCATGCCACAGATCACAAGATTCTAAATTATTAACAACACGAGACACATAATCAGAACTTAAAACATTTACTAAATCAATGTTTACTAAATCGCATATAATTCAAAACAACAAATCAAAATATGTCAAATAGACTTTTCCATTAAAAAATGACATATCTTAGAATAACCACTTTATTACATTCAAAATTCAATTCAAACCCATTTTTAACTAAGATAAAGCCAAATAAAACATTCTTCTCCGCATCGAGGACATGCAACACTCTATGAAAAGTTCAACATGTCACGAGGGGAACCTCAAGTTGACTTGTCCTGACCCTAATACCCTAGTCGCATACTTCTTCCCCATCTTTACAGTACCAACACTGTAAGTCTGATAAGAAGAAAACAAGATTTTGCCAGAATAGATATGCACATTGGTTCTCGTATCCACAAGCCACTCATTAGGATCATGGATATGGTATAGTTCATATTTTACAAAAGCATACCCCTTGCGAGACCCAAGTTCCGCACTTATCATATTCCTTGAGGACTCTCATTTGCAGTCTTTGTTGACCTTTAAGGACGGATAATCCTTCTTCCAATGGTGATGAATCCATGACTCGTCTACTTTATATAAAGATCTTAGAAAAATATCCTTAATTAATAATAAAAAACCCTCTAAATTGATTTAATTAACTTTGCTAATAAAACATGAAATTATGGCTAATTATTGTGTATAAATAAACCCTAATATCTAGCTAATTGTGCTCATTATTTTATGTACAAAAACTAATTATGTTAACCCAATTCTTTTCCATTTATATTCTTTAATTCATTCTCTAACTTGACACTAAGAAATAAATCCCATAAAAATCATAAAATCAAGAGAAAACAAAAAGACATGACATTGTATATATTGTACATATTTTATCTTCGATCCAACGCATAACACCAACTCCACATCATCCATCGCACGTGCAACTCACGTACCCCTCGCTTGGCCCCTCATGCACCCCCACCTGACCCACTCGTCGCCATTGGATCGATCTCGATCCAACGTCACCTGCACTTCGTCTCCTACCTCTATCTCACCCTTCAGACATTACAAGTCACAAAACCCTCCTCTTCTCCCTCTGATTCCTATCTCCCTCAGTTGTTACTTCCCCTCACTTCCCCCTGCATGTAACCTCCACATATCAAACACCTTCACCATTACTCCAAATCGAGATGCCACGTCCGAAAATACTTCCATCATCCTCCTATAAAACCCCATCGCACTACAACTTGCTCGGGTATCCACCTCTTACAGAGCTTCACCCCTCTAGCCCAAACTTCCTCCGGGTGACAACAATTGAAGGAGAGCCTTGCAGATGATGACGAGAGGTGGAACAAGGTGCGATCCTTGACCCATATCCTCGCCCGAGTAGCAACTTCCACAAGTTTCATTGAGCTCATGCTCTCTTCTCTCCAGAAAATTTGCAGCGGCGACCCAATTAGGATCACTCCTCCATTTTTAGGCGAACATGACAACACGCTCCTCCACCTTCTCCTCTGTACCACTTCTAGGTAACCATCTCGTACCTCATCCTCTTCCTCTTCTTTGATGCAATGAAGAACCATCAAAGAACCCATTTCCTATTCAGATCAAAAACCATCTTCGACGATCGACCTAACCGCCTCGTACAGTCTCCCTCTATGTTATCCATCTATCTCCCATACCTTGCCCAAATCCATTCCCTCGCTCATGCAAGGAGCTACGCCCCCTTATCTTCTTCTTGTTTTCGTTGACATTGCAGGTACACACCAACTGGGACTTCTTCTAGAGTTCACACCAACCACTCGCAAAGCGAGGACACCTGAGTTTCTCCTCCTTTATCCGCATGAACCTCCTCGAGCGGAGGATGAGCTCCTCCTTATAGAGACACTCAAGCATGAAGATAACCACAAGAGGTACAAATATTGTAGGATCTGTGCTGATCCTATGGCCATCGTCAAGCCATTCATCCACCGTCGATCCAAAGGGACCGAAATCTATCCATTACCCGATCGAACCCCACCCGAGCCTTGCTGCCTCGAGTGGACTGAACCATACAGGAGGCGCCACATCTGCACCCGGCCACCACCTCAATCCAAGCCACCTTGGTCACATGCAAGAGGCACATGACCTCATCACTTTCACGCTGACACCCCAGCTTCTCCAAGAAATTCCTAGTCACGTGCCTCATGCGCGTGTACTGGGATGTTTTGTATGAGTGCCCCAAGGAGCTTTGGAATTCATAAATATGCCCCTACCTAGGGCAAATTGCAGGAGCCCCACTAATGATTTTTAATATTCAAAGATAAGCCCTCTTCGTCGACTTAAATGCATGAATAACTTTATTACATTTTAGTCCCTCGAACTTCAAATCCAAATTTTACATAGTTTATGTCATTTTTAAAGCTTGTTTTATGCTCTAATATTCTAGGTATTTATGTGAATATAATAGTGTTTGATTGATTTGAATTATTATTCGAGGATCTTCATTTCTTATGCACCATGGTGATTTTTGAAAATGAATTTATTTCCTACATGATTTAAATTTAGGGATGGGATTATATTAATTCCTCTACCTATAGTGTGACCAAATCTATTAGTTGAGGAATAAAAATGTGCAAATCCGACTGTGATCATTATGCATGAATATCCGAAAAAATATTTGGCATGCTTTTTTGAAGTTTAAATAGATCAAAATTTCTTAAAGATGTTCCTTGAGATCTGTGAATTATTCAAGAATTTAATTGATCACATGATTAGAGGATTAAATTTATAATCACATATTTATCTCTTCACTGCTTTCTCTGTTTGTTTTATTTTCCTTGTTTATTCGTATTTGCATAGTTTTCATGAATTTATTTCCTGACAAAGAAATTAGCATTACAAATGATTAAATACATAGATTATTTTAAACCTATAATTAAAGTGTCATTGCTCCTAGTGTTCGATCTTGGTACACTTACCAAGTAAAAATTACCACATATTCAAAAATATGGTATTTGATAATTATTTTCAATCTCGTATGCTTCAATAATTCAATAATATTAATAAAGGTAGAAATCAAGTAATAAAATGGCTAACCTGATTATAAAACCAACACGATTTATTCTTTACCTTTTTCGATCTTTTATGAACGTGAAAATCACCTCTTTAATTATCAATAATTATAGTATATGATATGAAATTCGGTCGATAAAAAAACCACAAACTGCGAATGTTGTGGAACAATTTTTACTTAGCAAGATACCAAAGTCGAACACATGGAATAGTGATTTTTAGTTGCATGATTATTAATTAATTAATTAATTAAATGCTCTATTAATTTATGTATCCTAAAATGAAGAGAAAATATGATGATGAAAATGCGAAGAAAATAAACAGAGAAAATAATTAGGCTCAAGATATGTGATTTTACACGATTTGAATCCTCAAATAATATGATCGATAAATCCTCAAAATTAATCATAAATCAAAAAGAAATTCAGATGGTAATTTATATAATTAGATCAAAGCTGCAAGGAGGATAATGAATATTCTGTCAGAATTCCTTGTAATTCGCTCCTAAAAAAACTTTAATCAAATAAATTATTAGGAAATAGAATAAATTCTTCCTCATTATAGCCCTTGTAAAAATTAATTATTTACAATAATCACGAAGAATTAATTAGATTAAATATCTTTAATTAAATTCCTGCAGATAACGTCAGTTCTTCCCAAAAATAATGGCTCAATTACATCAATAATCAACAAGCACAAATCAAATTTAACATAAAATATTAATCATCATAAAACAACCTCAGATCTATCCACAAGATATATACTATTAAAGAGCACAAAATAAGCTTCAAATTGATATATTGTGCGTTAAAAATTGAGTTCGTATGAGAAAAGTATGCTAAAATAAAGATCTAGGGACTAAAATGTGAATTAAAATAATGTTTATTTCAAGGTGGTCCCTGAAGGGGCTTATCTGTAAATTCCAAATGTCGGAGGGGCCTTCCTGTAAAATACCCCAAGCGGGATGTTCCTACAATTAATCAAATTCTAGGGGGCTTACGTGCAAAATTTCCAAAGTGTCATGTGCAAGACACGTGCTTCCTGAGGCGGGGGTCTACGCACGATTTCTTCACACATCAATGGGGTTGCTATAATTTTCCCTATAACGCACGCGTTATACACATGTTGCTGACGTCACTAGGTGCGAGGGGTGGGGGGTTGAATTCCCGAAAGTTGGAGGGTCCACCTACAAATATTCCTCTATGCATGTGCAAAACACGTGCATCGAGGCTCGGGTGTAGAGGCGACGGTTCGGATCCATGTGGTGGATGGTGGGTGGTTCGATCGCCCGATGCAGAGGCTTGGTAGACGAGGTAGAGGCTTGGTGTTCCGAGCCTAGGTGGCACTCAGCTGAGGTTCGTTCGACCCGAGCCTCGAGGCTGGGGTCGAGGCCTGGGGAAGGACAAGTGGCGCGTAGACGACCGTTGGATCAAGGATAGGGAGCATGTTCCTACGGCAGGTGGTCGAACAACCGGGAGAGCCGGTGACAGAGTCAAAGGCAGAGCTCGCGTTGTCGGAGGCGAGCGTGGCTGGGGGGACGATCCGTGCACCGGTGGTGGAGGGTACCTACATGAGGAGATGGAGAGGACGGAGGAGCGGGGACTTCGCGCATGGGCGGAGCTATTGTCGATGCACGAAGACGGCGAGGCGAGGGTGCTCAGGGTTGGTTGGGGTGGCCAAAATTGGTAGGCAGAGCGTTGTTAGGTAGCTGGCGAAGGGCGGAGTGCGAAGGGGCGATCGAGGTCGATTGCGCGAAGGACTAGAGTGTCAGGGCAGTTTGATTGGAGAGATGAGAAGGATGAGAAGCTGAGTAAATGGACTAGCAGTGCATGGAGGAGCGGTAGTGTGGCAGAGGAGGGGATGAGGAAGATGGACAGAAATAGGAGTATTACCTGGAGGGGAAAAGGATCGTTGGTGGAGTCGAAGGCAGAGCTAAGGCTCCTGGTGGTCATCGCTCCAAGGTCCCAATGATGGGGAATCTGAGCTCTACAGTAGCCACTAACTCTGCTGCAACAAGGAGCTGGAAGCTCCTTGGATCACGTTGATCCTAGATCTCTTCATTGCTCGACAGAGCTCCTGGGAGTTGTCACCTCCCTTAGGGCTGGAACTGGAGAGTGTAGGTGTAGAAATGGCGGATTAAGGGGCCTAGATCAGATCAGATGATCTGATCCACCGGCTAGAGAGCAGCGGAGGTGAATGGCTTAGATGATATATGGAGACTCATCTATCAGCCATGAGAGGAGGGGTGATGTGGTTGGAGCTTGGTCGTTGGATGAGAGATCATCTAACGGTGACGAGGAAGGTGGATGCAGATGGTTGAGATGGGATCGATCAGGGGAGATCGGAGAGTGGAAAGGAGAAGGGGCCTAGATGGTTCATATGCGATCATGCAGCTCGAATATATATGGTGAAGAAAAGTGGCAGGTGGTGCCAGGAGAGAGGGTAACACGTGGCTGCACTAGAAAAATAAAAATTTAAAAAATTTTAAAAAAATAAACAATAAACAGTTAGAGGCTTAATTACAAAAAAGTTAAAACATGAAAGTTGTAGACCTCAATTAGATCTACAAGTTTCATGTTGGTCAAAAACCCAGAAGATATCATTCGTACAAGTAAGAATTTTTGCTAGCATTTTTTATGATTAAAAACACTTAATTTTAAAGAGTTTTGTGATTTCTTTGTATTTTTTATTCTTTTTAAATCCAAAAAAATATATACAGAATAATAAAGAAAATAAGGAAAAGTGTTAGTATTAAATAGAGTAAATTACGATTAGAAATTTAGTGTTAACTATATACAGTTTATTTACAATATAAGAATAGTTAATATTAGTGATTTAGTTCTGATTTTTATTGAATCGTTTAAGTTAGGAGAATAATAAAAGGATTTTATCATGATGTATCTGAGATTCATCATAACCCTATACTTTAAACTATGCTCATCCTCGAGCATCTAAAGAATGAAGGAGTCTGATTAATTCATGACATTGCATGTGAAATTTCAAGTATTGATTCGTCGAAGACCCTCAATTTGAGTGATCCTAAAATTCTGGTCTCAACCATGCTTTAATTAAATGGAATCCGACTTTTCTAATCATCAAACTCTCTTGTTTGTATATATAATATAAGGATATGACTTTTAGTATACTGCATTCATGAGAGTCGAGTAGAGATGTCACCCAAGGTCCCAATCCAGGAGACTCTTCTCTAGACCTAATCCTCAACACTAGGGAATAAGTCAGTTCTTGCTTCAATCAACCGTCTCATTAGTTTGTCAGACTTGAAAGTGTAGACGGACGACCAGACGATGGAGGGCATAGGATTGTATCTATTTTTTTCTCTCCCTCACATTGGAACAATGGACCTCTCGAGTGCATTATTACTCAACACCTGTATATTTTTGGTTTATTGATCAATGTGTCTGTCAAGAGAATTCAGATTCGTATGCACTTGTTTTGCTGGGAGTACACCAGGGTGTGTCTCTTTTGAGTATCTAAAGATACCTTCGACACCCAGACTTGTATCACTATACTATGCAGAGCCCTTTTTGGATGCTAGCTTGACTCCTAGGCCCTAATATCATTTGGTCCAAGTAGACACTTTGAAATGGTTGGGAGCACTCGCCTTTGGTGGAATCTCATAGGATTTGTATTTGTAATGATAGAGCTTTTCTTTTGAGAGAACTTCTCTCGAATTTTATTTCAATGTTTGGCTAACTACACTGCTTTTACCAAAAGTTAGCGCATACTGATCAACAATTAATTAAGATTTCATCACACCCTGGCACAGAGGTAAATAACAAATGATAGCATGCAAACTTGTTCACATACTGGCTAGGGTTTGTTGACACTCAGGTTTCTTGAAGGCTTCATTAACTTTATCCCATCCTCGAGCATCACTAAATCGGATCTAGACTCAATCACCAGTCTCATTTGCTCAAGTGATAACTCAGCTCATCTCATCAATCATGCAATTGTAAAAGTGATGTGCTGATCATATTCTTTAGAAGGTAGATATGAATAGTGCAATATTGCGCTCAAATCCTCAAACTAGGGAAGCATAGATTATTAAGTTTTAAAACCCTAATGACTAAGGGTAGCTAACTCAATCTCTTAAGATCTCAGAAATCCGATGTCTTCAAATCCTCAAGCTTTGAATGATAGTGAATGTGTCACGAATACATTTGTCTTTTGCAAATTTTTATGAATTTTAATTTTTCATTTTTTATTCTTCATAGAGATAATGACTGACCCAATATCATATAAATAGTTGCACCTACTTACAGTCACTATAGGTTTAAGTACGGACTATTAGACGGCTACCCATGTTACTTCAAGACAGTGCCTTACGCGTTGTCTTTTAACCACCCATTTTGTTGAGTGAGATCGTAGTTCCCTTATTGAAGAGTAGCTACTCATTTTTAAGCCTAGTAGTCAGAGTCTCTACCATTTTTTTTAATTTTTCAGATTTTTATAAAAATTTTGAATAAGGTTAATTTTATCTACAAAAAGTTAATCCCTCATTTTTTAAAAACATTTTTTATAGCAATTTTTACAAAAATTAGTTCGCAGGCATACCTAAACCCTAGCCCAAAATGTTTTCAAAAAAATTTAACATACGAGCTATGGCTAAAGTATATGTACAATAATATACAGTATACCCTCCTATACTTAACCTTTGCTATGTCCTCATAGCACATGTGATATGAAGCATAGCTCTGGTTAAATATAAGATGATATAGCATAACTAACTCACATGATACCCCTATACTTAGGTCAAAAATGATCTAAGTATAAGAAGACATGTAGAGGGAAGATGGAAGGGTCGGGTCCCTTGTACTTAGGCTGAAATAGCCTAAGTATTGGATGCATTGGGATGGGGGATCTGTGGTTTTGAGGGTTAGAGGGGGCATTTATATAGACGTCTAGTTGCTTGGAGATGGGAGTGATGAATTTTTACAGATGAAGATGAAGCTGTGGTAAGGGGGAGGGGTGAGTGAATAAACATGGATGGATGTGTGTGCACGTGGGGGGCGGGGAGATCATCGAGTGATCTACTTCTTCTTTTTTACACATGTGAGCCCTCGATCGAGGACCGTTAGAAATGCACGTCATACAAAATTTATTTTCTTGTAAATAAAATGCATATGTTGATGAGTCTTCCTTGAATCCTTCTTGTTTCTTTTGCGGCTCCTCACAACGGGGCTCCCAACTCCATGCCTCCATATAGATCGAGCGTCATCGGTCTCCATGGGCCATGCCACAAAAGAAATAGTCAGAGAAAATATTAAGAAAAATAATCAACAAATGTTGCAAAAATCATGATGAGAAGACCTAAAAAATCTGAAAATATTCACATAAAAACACAACACAATAAAATTCAACAAACAAATAAAGACGAGCCACCACGATGCCATTTGATGAACCGCTTTTCTACTACATTAATGATCGTATTTTATCGTAGTACAGGTGGTAGAAATGATTCAGCAAAAACTACACTTTAAAATATGTGGAAGTTATTTTACTTGGTAAGTGTACCAAGGTCGAATACAGGGAAACGAGCCTCTTCATCTATTTCTCGAAAATTATGGTTTAATTAATGAGTGAATATTTTCTAATCTTAGATCTTTATGTAGATGTGACATGCAATACAGATATGCAGATAAAATGATGCAAGAACAGAGTAGAATGATGCATGCAATTTTTGTTTGATTTTAAAATGCAATTAAATGAGATGCATGGTGAAGAATATGCAACAAATACAGTCAATTATTTACAATTTCAAATATGCCTTAAAATTAGTAAATCTGTGAGCAACAAATTAAGATCCAATTTCATAGGTAAATTAAGCACAAAGGATAAAATAATGACACTTAAATTGTGAGCGGGAGACACCAAATATCATCCAGGAATTAGCAACTATAATTTGGTGTCAAATCATGAATTAAACATGCCATTATATAGAGGATAAAATTTACAACACAATGAAACTAAAATCATGAAAAATGGAGTTCATATGCTCATGATATGCTAAAAATAGTGCAAGGGTATAATTGTAATAAAAATACATTAAAATAAAAGATAAATAATCAAAAAATTCCCAAGAGGGGTATTTTTGCAATAAATAAAAGCCGAAGGGCCCCTTCATAATTTTCCCTTTGCACGTAGGAACATATTTGCAATGATTGAATATGGCTGGGTCTCCCTGAAAATTTACCCCAAACACGCATGTGAGGCATGTGCTTGGATGTGATTCCTGAAAATATCAGGGTCTTCAATGCAATTTACCTAGCCCCTCACGTGCGAGGCACGCGATGGGACTAGGCTCGGGTGATGTGACTGCTCCTGACGCTTCAGCTCTTGGCTCGGGTCTCCATGGCTGCAGGATCGGTGGGTGCTACGTGGCTCCATTAGGGTCGTTGGATGGCCGCCGAGAGGCACCATCCAACGGCACCTACGCTTCGTCTCTGTCGGAGGAGCGGTGACATAGTTGGAGCTCTGATGACCTCGCCATAGCTCCTCCGAGCTCCCCCATGTTCGCAGAAGGTTGTCGAAGCATCACGGCCACCCGCCGATGATGGATGACCGGAGGCGAAGCTGCGAGGGTAGCTGGAGGTGGATGCCGATGAAGCGTCACTGGAGCCTGAGTTTGAGATCAGAGAGGAGGCAGGAGCTTTGATCATTGAAGGCACATGCAATGTTAGCATAGCTGAAGCGTGAGCGTGGGTGTTTGCGAACGAAAGGGAGTGGAGTGGGGGCCTGCTCGGAGCGAAGAAGGTGGAGGGCCCAGTGGGTCCTCCCCCTCTATGATGGAGGAAAGGGAGTGATGTGGGGAAGGGTTCTGATGGAGAGATACGACGAGCTAAGTGGTGCGTGTGCATTGTGGATGTCTGGTGATGGTGGTCGAGCGGGTGAATTGAGAGTGAGGAAGTGTATGCGAGGGGGATTAAATCGGAGGAAAAGTAGAAAAGCAAAGGAGGAAAAGATCAAACCTAATCAGAGAGACCAACAACGACATGAGAGGCTTGGGATGAGAACCTGGGCGGTCCTTGGGTCTTTGCATGACGAGGGTAGGCTATCCTCGATGCTTGGCAGTGCCTAGGGCGACCGCAACACGGCAGTCAAGCCACAAGGGGAGGCCATGATGGCCCTTCTCCGACCTCCGTCTGTCACAAGGAGGCGGAGGAAGGTTAGGGCTCTTGCTTGAAATTGGTGGACAACAATGACAACGGCAGGGGGGGTGGATGGTGTGGGGGGTGGGGGTGTTTTTAGGTGGCATAGTATAGGCGTTAGGGTGGTCGCGGTGGAGGTTTGCAACAGCTATATTAATGGCATGGAGTGATGGAGGGGGCGCTGGGGGTTACACGAAGATGGCGAAGGTATCGACTATGGAGGGGGAGCGTTAGGGAGATGAGAGGTGATAGGAGGGTGATGCTAAAAATGGAAGGGGGAGAAGGTTGGCGGTGAGGCGTAATGTTTGGAGAGGGGAGCTGGAGGTAGGCGACGAGATCCTAGCCGTTGGATCAAGGGATCCAACGATTAAGGTTAAGGCACAGATAAAGGGTCTATATCAGATCAGGTGATCTGATCCAGTGAATAGAGAGCGACGGGGGTGAGCGATGTAGATGATATATGGAGACTCATCCATCGGCCAAGAGAGGAGGGGTGACGTGGTTGGAGCTTGGCTGTTGGATGTGAGATCATGTAACAATGGCGAGGAAGGCAGAGGCGGATGGCTGAGATGGGATCGATCATGGGAGATTGGAGGGTGGAGAGGATAAGGAGGCTGGATGGTTCAGATGCGATCATCCAGATTGAATCTAATGGTGAAGAAAAGGGGCGGGCGGTGCTAGGAGCTGCGGCCATGTGGGAAGTGATGAATACTCATTCATCACTCTTTATTCTTATATTTTATCTACAAAAACCTTTGCAAATACATGTATATGTTTGTAAATACAAATAATTACCAAAAGCATGCATTGTGTAAAAACTAATAATTAGCATGTTTTTGTGCAAAAATAAAAGAATAAAGATTAAAAAGAAAAAGAGGGAAATATTTAGAATAAATATTGAGCAACCTAATCCCAAGGGAGGGCTCAGCATGGGCCTGACTGCATAAAAGCCAAAGTAGAGAGAGATATGGAGCTCATGTGTGTAAATATACCTGTAAATATCACAAAAATATTTTCCTCCAAATATAGAATAAAATGGGCTTGTAGATACTTGTATATATTTGTAAATATAAAATCCAAATAAAAATAGAAAAATTAAAAAGAAAATAAAAATAAATTACTTGTATATATTCACCTTGTACATAGAACACTTACCTATATTTATTTAGCCTTGTAAATAAATAAATTAAAATCCCTAAAAATTGTATATACTCTTTATTTTATGGTGTAAATAAATAAAATAAAAACCATGAAAACAAAAATAAAATAAAAAGAACAAAATTAAAAACCAAAAATAACACTGTACATATACCATGTATATAGATGTATATATTTATTTATTTCACCCTTGTATATAAATAATAAAAATAAAATAAAAATACCTTTTTACTTCTAATTTTATGATATAAATAAATAAAATATAAAATGGGAATAAAATTTTATAAAAATAACTAATTAAAAATCAAAAATAAAAAATCCATATTGTAAATATACCTATATATAGCACCCTAGTGTAAATACCTTATTTTTATTTTGAAAAATTAATTAAAAATCACCAAAAAATAGAAAAAAATAAAATAAACATTTTTCATATTTTGAGTTATTAATAATTCATCCATTTTCTATTTTTAAATCAATTTCTAAATCATTTCCACGTGGCCTGTCCCCATTGGTCCACGGGGACGTTGACCCCCCGGTCAACTTCCCCCCCAGGACCACTTCCCACGGGTCCATGACGCCCGACCCGACTTCCCCGATTTTTCGCGTCATGACCCGACCACCAAATCCGTAAACCCCGGGTTCTTCTTCTTCCTTGAGCATCCGAGATTCTCGCCCGATCATCTGCGTGGGGATCCGCGCTTCGCGGAACCCTGCCCGACCTCCTCTTCTCGGACCTGCACCCATATTTAATCCGAGCTCCGCCTCCTTCCTCACGCATCTTTGATCATTCGTTTTCCACCCAAGGACCTCCATCGCCTCCGCGAGAGTGACAGCTCGCTCCATGCAGTGTTGCAGCGAGGAGGAGACGAGTCGACCATCGATCCGGCAGCTACGCGCCGCCGTGCGCCGCCTGAAGGTGACGCTCGAGCCTCGGACACCGACGGTCCTCGAGGCTAGGACTAGGAGCACCCCCTGCTCCTCCACAGTCGATTGCATCCATCAGGTAGCCCTTCTCCTTCTTCTTTTTCCCGAATTTCCATTTTCCCCCAAATCGACTTGCCGCCGTTCCGCTTTGATTCCGACCATCCTCGCCTTCGTTCCGACCATCGAAGTCTCCCATCACGATCGCCTTCTCTCCGCGCACCTTCTTCGCCCACTCATTCACCCCAGTTCGCAAAGGGACTGGGTATCGAGTTCCTTCGCCGTCGCTCCGTCGGAGCTCGCACGCCCCGCCGCACCATCCACCTTCACCCCCGCTTACAGGGTCGAGGCACTTTGCCCTAGACCCGTGAGTGCATTGCTGTGCTTTTCAGGTCCATTCGAGCCCATCTGAGGGTCTCAACCATTTGGAGCAGCCGCTCTTCCTCCGTCGGCGTGGCCTGAGCTCTCCGGAGCTCCGCTGCGTCATCGGAGGGTGCCATTAGACGCGGGAGGCCCCCACGCATCTTCTCTGATCATCAGTGGCCTCTGAGGAGGCCTCCAGCGCCAGCATGAGCCCGACGAACCTCGCCGGAGTCCAGTTCTTTGACCATCCTCCAGAGCCGTCCGATTCCCCCTCCAGCTCCAGATTAGATCTCAGACGTCCACGCCAGGAGCAGCAGGCACCGTCAGATCCTTGGAGGGTTGATCGCGACCGTCAATTCAGCGAGGTTTAGCCACGATGTTGTGCAGCCATCCGATCACCTACGTGGCGACACCTCCTCCGTTCGATTCGTGCTGAGTCCCTTCGCAGACCCACGTCGCACCCCCGCCGCCCGATCGTCCACGTGGAAGCGTCTCAGCCGCTCGATCGCACCGAGGGTTTCCTTCGTTGTGCGTCACGCCTTCTCGACCGTCAGATCCAACACGTGGTGCGCATCTGGCCCTCGACATTTAATAAAGGGGTAATTGCTCTTAGGCCCCTCTAATTCTTGCATTTACTATTTAGTACTGTAAATACGTTTTATAGTTCTTTTATTTTTGTAAATATTGCATAGAGGACCCTTCTGTTTATCTGATTCTCATTTATACCCCTGTGTGTTGTGGACACGTGCATCGACACGTGGTATTTGGTATATTTGCAGTTTTTACCCTGCGTTTTTGGCTTGTTACCGTTTATATTTTTATAAATAGGAATTGCACTTTGGTCCTCCCAGGCCTGAGTCACGCGCATCGTGCGTGGCCTCGGGGGAATTTTGCATTTCTAGCCCCATAGTTTCCAGGCTTGCTATCCAAGGGGCCCAGGGTTTTATTTTATTTGCAGTTAGGTCCCTGTGCACTGTGGCTTGGTTTTTATTTTTAATAAAATAGCAAATCGATTCCAAAATTGATGAAAATTGGATACATGGCTCCTGCCATAGTGTAAAATTTTCTATAATTTTTGAAGACATTTTTTATTTCATTTATTATTTTTAAAAATTCAAAAACAAGCATTTTTATTACTGTCTAACTTTAAAAATCACAAAAAATATTAAACCCCTCTAAAAATTACAAAAAATTAGGTAGTGTTTATTTTTCCCTTGTTTGATTTTCTGACCAATTTTGGCCATTTTTAGATTTATAAAACCTCTAAAAACTATAAAACCTCGAAAAACCCATAAAAATTCTAATAATTAATTGAAAAATAAAAAATTAATATATCTGTTGCCTAAATTTTCTTTGTAGTTTCTACTATACAGGAAAATTACCTTCAGACCTTGATAGGACTATTATCCATTTTATTTTGGTCCTCCAAGTCTAACTGGACAGTACCTCTCTTTTCTTATCTTGTTTGATTTTTATAAAATTCAATAAAAATCAGAAAAATACCAAAAATTAACCAAAAACAGTAAAAAACATAAAAAGCATAAAAATATTTTTATTTGAATTTTTGGGTGATTTTTGAGTAGGTAAATAATTGTTTATATTTGGTTGTTTCATTGTTTTCTTTATTTTCTTTATTAATTAAAAATCCAAAAAAATATATAAAAATTAAAAATCCTTAAAAAAGACCTTTACTTTACTTTATTTATTTATTAGACTACTTCGTAGGCCGCGAGGCCATCACGTGCTCCCTGAGTCCGACCTTGGTCGCTATACCAGGCTAATCCAATAGCCAGGACCGCTATCGTATTTCTTTGATTTTTATGTGATTTTGGTGGTTTGCACTTGATTTTCTTGATTGACTGATCGACTCTTGAGCGACTGAGGTTGCAACGACCTTAGTTCTACTTCTTTTCCTTAGTTACTCGGGTTTTTCGGTCATCAGAATGGCGCCGTTGCCGGGGAGCACGGCTTAGTAGTATTTTTCTTTATTTTTTCATTTTCTTTTTATTTTCTTTTTCGTGACTTTCCGCTCTTTCTGAGTCCGTGGCTTTTCGTGGCTTTGTAGTTTTCACTTATTTTTGTTTTATTTTATTTTATTTTATTTTCTTTTGTTTTGTTTTTGCTTTTATTTGTTGCTTGTTTATTTTATTGTCATTTCTGCACATATACCCCTGTTTGTTTTTCTTGCCTATATTTGATTATTTTACCAGGTTAATAACACTTTGTTACTTTCTTGCGAGGGCCCGAGGACCGAGGCGACGCCTCTCGAGAAGCCGACGCAACCGCAGGATTCGGAGGCGGATCCCTTCTGCATGGAGCCACAGGAGAGCGTGAGAGAGTAGCTGAGTGGGTGAGGAGTAGACTAGCTTAGACTTTTATTCATTTGATTATTGTAATAATACAGGGACACTCAGCAGGACTTGGATAGTTTCTCGGGTCTGTTTCGCCGAGCACCGGTGTGCTCGGGGGACCCTTAGGTTTTTCGTGGCTTTTTCACGATTTTTGTTTTTCGCTGCCTTTTACGGTTTTACGCGGTTTTTCTCGAGCCCCTAGATTTAGGACTTTCTGCTTGACTGTGCCGTACTGAGTAGGATTCAAACACCTAATAGATTGCTTGTGCCTATAGATCGTTAATTGGACCTACTAATAAAAGATTAATAAAAATAGCTGACTCATTTCCTTCGAGCCTACGTGCCGCAGCCTGCCCTGCCAAGCGCTGCTCCTGAACCCGATTTGTCGGGAGGAGGAGGGGTAGACCGAGACCGGACTCTCTAGATCGAAGGCCGGTGACCAGCTAGACGGTTCTTTTGAGTAGAAGTTGCCTGCTTAGGACTCGGCTTTTCTCGCTGCACCATATAGGTAGTTTACTTTCTGCTTTTCAATTCTGCGCGGATCATATTGCATGTAGAGTGCTGGAGTCAGGTACGCTTTTCTTACTTTGCATGCATCATTGATTTTATCGCGCATCGGCTTTTTCATCTTCTCCCTCTGTTTTTGACTTAATAACCAGGAGAACCGAAAATTTCGTTAGGCATTTTTTGATTTTTATTGAAAAAGATCTAAAAAGACAAATCATAAAATTGGGACTGCTAAAACTATCGATAACTAAAAGACACTTGACTTAAAAACTTGTCTTGGGGAGAGCAACCCCCTCATTGCTTGGTTTGATTGTGCGAGAGAGTGACCCGAACACTAGGTAGAGCCCTCCGGTACTATTCTCGACTGATTACCGACTCTTCTGTGCGGGACAGTCGGTTGGGAAAGTATCGGGTATCCCAGCAGGTCACGTAATCGCTTTAATATCTTGATTGTTCACCAAAATAAAATTTGACAAGATAAATTGACCGAGCCTTTACGGTCTTCAGCTCGCGTTGCGTTGGTGAACTTGGGGGTTTGCTTGTGATCATAGTTTCTCCAGATCTCATCCGCCTTACTCGCCACATCAAGATGATGGGCAGACGATCTCTTAGGCAGTCTCTAGCTGCACCGCTTTCGGGCGCGTCTACCTGTTCATCTAGGTTGGTTCGTGAGAGCCGAGACCAACTCTCCGAGACCGAGTATGATTCCACCCAGTTCCCCCTCAACCCCCTTTCTTTCCGTTCTGAGAGGCTAGTGCCAGCGGAGAGATTAGCAGATTTATCGGCACCTGAGTTTGAATCATTTGATTTTGCAGAGACCATGGCCGGCAGTTCTGATGATCGCAGTAGAGGTCCACAACCCGAGCACTTTGTTCTGGACCAGGGTGCGATCAACTCCACCCTGATCGCCTCCCTCGAGACGGTACAACAGCAGTTGAGGGATCAGGGAGCTTTCATGTTGGATATGAGGAGAGAGATGGAGCAGATGAGAGCAGAGCGAGAGCAATGTAGAGACGGCCCGAGAGTCCCAGATGATGCAGCAGCAGCAGCTGCAGCCGCAGCGGCAGGAGCAGGAGACGCACCGAGACCGATGCGGGAGTTGCACAACCCTGGATCAACACTGATGCATCACTGGGTTGTGCTACCAGCCATCGTGAAGGACTTCAAGTTCCCCCCAAACACCTTGCAGCTCCTCCCCCATTTCCATGGGCTCGCCACCGAGGAGCCCTATCTCCACCTCCAGGAGTTTCTCATGATTTGCAGTACTGTCCACGACCGTCAGGTGGACCAGGACACGATACGGATGATTGCCTTTCCCTTTTCCTTGGCAGACAGAGCAGCCACCTGGCTGAAACATCTGGGGAAGTTTGTCTACACTTGGGTGCAGCTCCGCACCGAGTACTTGCATAAGTACTATCCACTCGGGCGGACCAATGCCGCGAGAGCTCTGATCAGCAACTTCTCCATGCTCCCCAACGAGCAGTTCCATGAGGCATGGGAGAGGTTCAGAAAGCTGACTGATAGATGCCCGCACCACGACATTTCCAAGCCGAACCTCGTGCAGAGCTTTTTCAGCGGGCTGACACCAGAGCTTCAGGGCTTGGTGAACGCTTCTTGTGGTAGGTCTTACTTCGCCAAGGATCACGACCAGGTCTGGGCCATCTACGAGGAGATGGCTGAGAACTACATGATGATGTCCCAGACCCGGTTGTACACTCAGGGCAGACCCCAGCAGCCATAGACCGTGCAGTACCAGAGGAGAGCACGGGTCGATGCCGGTCCTTCCAGTTCGTCCGCGGTAGCAGCAGCACATGCCGAGTCATCAGCCGTGGACATGGGGATCATCAGCGAGAAGCTGGATCGGATGGAGTTGATAGAGAAGAAGCAGTGTCAGGGCATCACTCAGATGGAGCTGATGGCATAGACTCTGAGCGACATGAAGACCCAGCTCATGTGTCTTCAGGAGGCACAGACGGCTTCCCAGCCCCGTCTTCAGTCGCGAGGGGATACCGGCAGCGGCAACAACTCGTCCCAGCGCTCCAGCTCTCACCAGCAACCTAGACAGGTTCACCTTGTATAGGCGGAGCCGTACCAGCAGCCGTAGGCCACCTACCAGTCACCACCATCTCCAGACTTGCAGATGGTGGTATACCAGCCGGATCAGCCTCTGGCAGTACTCCCGCCACCCCAGTACGATGCAGAGCCGTTGATGGATGTCAACGGGATTTGGTATGACCGCCCTCAGCCCGGTATCCGACGGGACCATCTCGGATTCCGTTGGGGGACCGGAGGTACCCAGCCCCAGCAGCAGCCGTCAGGACGGGGTGGCCAGTACGGCCATCAGAGAGATCACCATCCGCAGCACCAACAGCCCCCAGTGTACCCACAGCCACATCAGCAGCAGTCAAAGTATGGTTCTCGTCCCTACCAGCAGGGACAGTCTTGGAGGCGAGATCAGCCTCACCAGCAGCAGCAGCAGCATCACCCGTACCCCTCTCAGCAGTAGCAGCACCAGTTCTAGCAGCCTCACTACCAGAGAGGCTACCCGTCGGGCTCCCATGAGAGCCCCACCTTGGATGACATAGCCCGCCTTCTCACAGATCAGCAGGCTACCTTTCGACGGGAGATGGACGAGTTCCGCCAGGAGATGCGGGACATCGTGAGAGGGAAGGCCGCCATCCCTACCCAGATTGAGTCGAACCCCAACATCATGAAGAGGAAATCTGAGCAGGTCGCTTGTACTGAGTATACCACTCCTAGTGATGCATTTGGTGATATGACTGGATATCTTTTTGATACTGACTTTGTCACACTTAGGAGCGGTAGGATGCCAGCAGGCGGCGCCTCGTCTGAGCTACACCCTGAGGAGACATCCCGAGTGCCAGGCGAGGAGGAGAGCGATGCTGAGGCCGCTAGAGATGATGACGGTGGTACTGATGCCACCAAGGATGCTGATTCCACCAGCGGTACTGAGGCCGCCATTTCACCAGTTCGAGGAGGTGGTACTGAGGCCACCAAGGATGTCAAGCCAGAGCGCGGTACTGAGGCCGCGAGTCTTCCAGTTGATCCAACCGATGGTGGTGCTGAAGCCACCCATGCTTTTGTTGAGAGACCTGTTGTTTTTCCTACTTCTGATGTATCTCGGAACTCTGTTGTGAATAAAGGAAAAGGTTTGGTTTTTTCTGGTCCCACTGTGGTGCATGATGTATGTGCGGATCCGGCCATCGAGCCGTCTAGACCTTTTCCTAGTCCTTTATCTGAGAAGGACCCCGTGATCCCCTTCCCTAGAGCCCTTCAGATGGGGAAGGGGAAGAAAAAAGAAAATAAAAAAAAGAGATCAGGAAGAGTTCAGCCAACAGATGATAGATCGGTTTCACATACAATTGACTCTTCAGGAGGCTTTGCAGCACATCCCCCTTCTTCAGCGTTCACTGAGAGACAGGACCACCGTCAGGAGGAAGAGGAGGAACCACCACTCAGAGATCCATGTGCTGACGAAAGCCACGTATTTCGCAATCCAGAACCGTCTGCCGGCCAAGAGGCCAGATTCAGGAGCCCCATATGTCAGATGCCACATCAGTGAGCAGAGGTTCGACCGCACTCTATTAGATAGCGGATCGTCGATCAACCTCCTTCCGGCAGCCCTTCTTGACCGCTTCGAGCTGGGCACTCTTAGACAGAGCAGGACAGTCCTTCAGTTTGCTGATCGATCTGTCAAGAGGCCGAAGGGGTTGTTGCGAGACGTTGTCGTCACTATTCAGGGCCTGCAATTCCCCGTGGACTTCGTAGTGTTGGACATGGAGATCCCTGATTCAGTGATCGATATCCCCATCATTCTCGGTCGTTCGTTCTTGGCAACAGCCAAGGCGGTGACTGACCTTGATAGCGGGAAGGTATACTTTCGCGTCGAGGGCGAAAGTGTACAAATAAAGACGATCGAGGACAGTCGAGCCAGAAACAGATCATGCTCAGAGACCACTTCAGACACAGAGCAGATAACAGATGCCGGGTTAGACATCCACCAGGACTGTGACTTTGTGATCACAGACGAAGAGGCAGTTTAGGCAGACCCAGCAGCACAGGCCATCCTCTCATTTTCAGATTCTGCTGATGCAGAGATGACAACAGAGGAGAGCTTGGAGAGCACATTTCTGGTCCAGGATACTTCAGAGGCAGCAGAGCCGGTTCTCGACCATGACACAGATTTTTGTGATGCCACCTTAGAGGATACAGATCCCTCGGAGTCAGAGTCTGATTGGGCAGATTGTGAGGATTACATGCCAGACCTGATTTCCACTGAGCCTACAGCTGAGGAGGAGGTAGATGCCGAGCAGAGCAGAGACAGTCCATCAGGGCATCCTTCTCCAGTTTCTGAGATTGATAGAGAGTTTCAGTTCTCCCATGCAGATTTGGCAGCGTTCACGCAGACTTTTCAGAGGCCAGATCCACCAGCACCCAGCTGTCCAGAGCTGAAGCCGCTCCCTACTTCGCTGAAGTACAGATTCCTTGCGGGTGAGCCTGAGATGTACCCAGTCATTATCTCCGTCGATTTGACTGGAGAGCAGGAATCTCGTCTGATGGGGGTTCTTGAAAAGAACCGCAAGGCAATTGGATGGAGCGTAGCAGATCTCCGGGGGATAAGTCCGGCCCTGTGCTCCCACCATATCTATCTCGAGGATGAGGCGAAGCCGTCGCGTGAGTTCCAGCGGCGGCTGAACCCGAATCTGAGAGAGGTTGTCATGAAGGAGATATCGAAATGGTGGAGCATCGATTTTATCTACCCCATCTCCGACTCCAAGTGGGTCAGCCCTTCGCATGTGGTGCCCAAGAAGACGGGCATCACTACAGTGATTAGCGAGTCTGGAGAGGAGATTGCTACACGAGTACCCACTTTTTGGCGGGTCTGCGTTGACTACATGAGACTCAACTAGGCCACCAAGAAGGATCATTTCCCCCTGCCCTTTATTGATCAGATCATTGAGAGACTAGTAGGGAAGAGCCATTACTGTTTTCTGGATGGGTACTCGGGCTACAACTAGGTGGCCATCGCTCCAGAGGACCAGTACAAGACCACCTTTACCTGTCCCTTCAGCACATACGCCTTCCGACGCATGCCATTTGGGCTATGCAATGCCCCTGCGACCTTTCAGAGATGCATGATGTCGATCTTTTCGGATATGGTAGGGGAGTGCTTGAAGGTCTTCATGGATGATTTCTCGGTTTACGACGACGGATTCGACTCCTGTCTTGACTGCCTAGACCGAGTCCTTCAGCGATGTATAGAGGTCCACCTTGTGCTATCTTGGGAGAAGAGTCACTTCATGGTGACTCAAGGGACGGTGCTTGGCCATATCATCTCCAACAGGGGCATGGAGGTTGATCTGGCCAAGGTAGATGTCATTAGAAAACTCGCACCGCCGTCCAATTTGCGGCAGTTACGGTCATTCCTAGGGCACGTCGGTTTCTACCGACGATTCATTCATGATTTCAGTAGGATTGCCCGGCCGTTGACTGACCTGCTGACGAAAGACACCGAGTTCCTTGTCGATGACAAGTGTCTTTCATCCTTCGAGACTCTCAAGCAGAGTGTTATAGAGGCTCCTGTTCTCCAGCCGCCTGATTGGTCTCTCCCATTCGAGATCATGACTGATGCCTCCGATTTTGCCGTGGGGGCCATGCTGGGACAGAGGAGGGATGGAGTCCCCTTTGCTATCCACTACGCTAACCGCACATTGGATTCCGCCCAGCGGAATTATACAGTCACAGAGAAGGAGATGCTAGCTGTAGTGTTCACCCTAGATAAGTTCAGATCTTACATTATTGGATTTAGAGTGACCTTGTATACTGATCATACCGCCATCCGATACCTCATGGCAAAGAAGGATGCCAAGGCCAGACTGACTAGATGGATCCTTCTACTCCAGGAGTTCGATATTGAGATCAAGGATAAGCCTGGAGTCAAGAATGTGGTGGCGGATCATCTCTCCCGTTTAGAGCAGTCTGAGGATTCTGAGCAGATTGATCCTATTTGTGAGACCTTCCCAGATGAGGCGATCCTTGCTATCGCCTCCCTCCCGTGGTATGCTGACATTGTGAACTTTCTTGTTGCTGAGAAAGTCCCACAAGGTTGGCCCAGGCAGAGGCTTGAGACCTTCCTCACGAAGGCCAAGTCCTACCACTGGGAGGATCCCATCCTTTACCACAAAGGAGGGGATAGCGTCTGGCATAGGTGCATTCCTCAGGAGGAGCACCATAGCGTCCTCACTTACTGCCACGAGCTTGAGGTAGGAGGACATCATTCTGGGAGGAGAACGACACATAAAGTGCTCCAATCCGGCTTGTGGTGGCCTACCCTCTTCAAGGACTCTGATGAGTTCGTGAAGAGGTGTACTGACTGTCAGAGGATGGGCACCTGTGGACAGCGTGATATGATGCCGATGCAGCCCATTCACTTCTGTGAGGTTTTTGACGCATGGGGCATCGATTTCATGGGTCCATTCCCTAAGAGTCAGGGATTTGAGTACATTCTGCTTGCCATTGATTATGTGAGTCGTTGGGTTGAGGCTATCCCCGCCCGAGCTGCTGATGTCAGGACAGTTTGCAGATTTTTAAGGAAGCACATCATCACGCGGTTCGGGGTACCTTGAGTATTGATTTCAGATGGGGGGTCTCATTTCATCAACGACCAGGTGAAGGCCCTTGCTAGCGAGTTCGGCATAGACCATCGAGTTGCCACTCCATACCATCCACAGACGAATGGTCTAACCGAGGTGTCGAACAGGGAGATCGAGACTATTTTGCAGAAAGTCGTCCGCCCTGACCGAAAGGATTGGTCACAGCTTTTGGACTCGGTCTTGTGGGCATATAACGTCTTTCACGACACCATTGGGCACATCTCTGATGAATCCACATTTCATCATCTTTATTCTATCATTTTGGCACCAAAAACCCTAGCAAATGCCTGTAAATACCTGTAATTTCATCATCGTAGCATTCATGCATGTGCATTTACATAGTGTATAAAATACTGTAATTAAAGCCAAAATTATAGAATAAATAAAAGAAAATAAAAAGAATAAAATATTGTAAATATTTGATAACCCAAACCCCAGAGACCTAGGCATCTTGATGAATAGGTCGACAGAGTATAAAGTAGGGGGAGATAAGGGTCAAATACCTATATGTACTAATTCATTCTTTATTCAGTTTGGGACCTATTTTTGGTTCCACTTTTTATTCATCAAATAAAGGAACTTTGTACATGAAAGTTGTAGATAATTAAATAAAGAAAAATACAAAATTGATTTCACAGAAAAATAATGTACAGATAAAAAGTTATGGTCTGAATAAAAATCCAGAATCCCAACTTCCCAGACCCGTATCTCACAAATGACAACTCCAAATGCATCAAACTCACCTTTAATTGTATATTGAATAAAATAAGCTATTCAATGGCGATGGTTTCGCATTTGGCGGAGCTACGGTTTGAAAGTTGAGTTTTGGACCCTCATTGTATAAGTGTACAGATTAAAATATTCAATTTATTATTCAACCATTATTTTTGTATTTTTTTATTTTTATAATCTTGTAAATATTACTTATAATAATTATGTGCATTAAAATCAGAATAAAAACATAAATAAAACTCAAAATAAAAATACTTGTCTATAGAATACCTAGGTACAATACCTATATGTATGCCTATATAATATATTCTTTTATTTTATTAAATGTACAAAATACATCAGACAAATAGAATAAAAATATATTTATGTGTATAAGAGTATTTTATAATTTTATAAAATCATAACCAAAAATAAATAAATTAAAAATACAAAATAAAAATAAAATACTAAAATACATAGGTAATATACCTATATAGGGCTAAAAAGTGAACTTATAAAAATACACCTCATAAAATAAATTAAAAATCATGATAAAATACTACAGAAAATAACGAATATTTCTTATTTTATAATCATTAATTAATTCAGCTTATTTCTATTTTTAAATGAATTAACAAAAAAATTTATCAGGGATTTTTTCTGATTGGTCCACGTGGACCAATCAGGAGACGGCCCCAGTTGACCCAGGTCAACTGGTCGTCTTCCCCCACCTACCCCTGTCAGAAGTCGATTTTTGAGCCAATTTCTTGGCTTTTTCGCGTTTGATCCTTGCACTATTTCGTGATGGTTCCTTTTGCAAAACCAAACCTCGATCATTGGTCTACCCCGCCCTGTGATTACCTCGGGCCATGGATCAACGTGGTGCTCCGGGCGCCTTGATCTTTGGAGCACTTTGGTCAGGGGTCAAACCAGATATAACGACCCCCCATTTTCGATTTGAATTTTGAGAACCTTTGGTCCACCCCTCGTCGCCACCTTCGTGCTCCCGAGCTCCCTGGAGGTGACAGCTCCATCGCGAGGCCGTCAGCCAAGGCGATCGAGGTCGAGGGTGCCTCCGCCACCTCCCGCAAGACCGACGGTCGAGGTATACTCCTCCCTCTGGCTCAGGCGATTGAGGGCCTTCCCCCTTTTCTTTTTCTCTTGCATTTAGTTCCTGTTAGTGTTAGGATCAAAAACCCCAAAAAAATTTCGAGTTCCATCATCGAAATCACCCGATTCACCAACTTGGCCGGAGCGCACCTCCGGCCGTTCATCGCCTCGTCGCATCACGCATCCCCACGTCCATCCAAGGGTCCAGGCAGTTTGCCCTGGACCCCTTGACTCTTTTTGCAGGTCAACGCGCACTTGATAGCGCCTGGAGACGAGTTTTGACGCTCGCCGGAGCTATCGAAGTTCCCCAGCTCCGCCAGCCACCAGCGAGCTCCATGGCCCTCGCCGTGGGTTTTTGACGCCTCCAGGAGGAAGACGAAGACCTAGGGACGCCCCACGTCCATTTTAGAGCCTTGACATCGCCGGAGGACGACGATCTGGAGCGGCGAAGTTCGCCTCGCCGGCGTTCTTCGCTGTTCTTCCTCATCGACTCCCCACCGTTGGATCGAGGAGCTCCCCCAGGTCGAGCAGCAGCCACTGGATCGCGCCACGTCTCCACCGTCCGATCGTCGCCAGATGATCTCATCTCCGCCGTCCAAGCGAAGCGTCGTTGACCATTGGATTCACGCCACGTGTATAAGTGACGATTTGCAGCCGTTGGATCCGCGCGCCGAGGGTATTTTGCATCCAAACCCCCGCGCATTTTGTATTTATATTTTAGTCCTGAAACTTTCGTCTGTAGTGTAAAAGTTTTGTAAAAATTGCAAAAAGACCCACGAACTTATTTTATTTGCATTTAGGTCCTCTGCCACGTCACCTCACGTGACCTATACACGTGAAGTGAGGGCATTTTGCATTGAGGCCCTCGGTTTTTGTTTTATTTTGTTTCAGTACCAAAATTTGAATATTAAGTGTTATATTTTTGGAAAATTGCAAGTTAGCCCCCGGGTTTTTGAAAATTACGTCTCAGTCCTCGCCAGGCGCGTGCAAGTCACGCACCCCTAGTAGGTAAATTGCGCTGACACCCCTGCGACCTTTGCAATTGTTGTTTGGTCCTGTAATTTAAATATTCAAGTCAAACTTCTGTGGAAAATACATGTATGCCCTGGATGTTTGAGAAATTGCATATATACCCCTACCAGGCCTGATTAATGTTTGGATGCTTGTTTTAATTATTTAAATTATCATTACGCCTCCAAAAATTCTCAAAAATTAGGGTTAAGCTCCTGTATGCTTGTTCTTCCACGCCATCATTTTAGTTTTGATTTTATTTTATTTTTATATTTATTAAAAATCAAAAACATGCTTTTTATTCACTGTCTAGTTTAGAAAATACCAAAAAAATATTAAAGTACCTCGAAAAATTCCAAAAAAATTCCCTAGTGTCTATTTTACCCTATTTTAGTGTCAGTCCAAAAATCACTAAAAATCTCAAAAGAAAAACACTAAAAATTCAAAAACACTCAAAAATTTCAAAAAAATATATAAAATCAAAGAAAACTCCAAAAATTACAAACTCAGTTCCTGTTTACTCTACATTTTATTAGCTTTCTTTGAAAAATAGTTTGAAAATATTTTGTGGCTGTTGTCTATTTTTAATTTCCATTTTGCTCACAGCCAGTATACTGTTCACTGTTTTGATTTATTTCAGCATTTAAAAACACCAAAAACACCTTGAAAAATACCCAAAAATCACAAAAACAGTAAAAAATCATAAAAATACCAAAAAGAATTTATTTCTGAATTTTTAGTTACTTTAGCTTATTTTTATAAATATTCTATCTTCCTTTTTCTTACATTGTCTTATTTTCCAATATTAAAAAAATATATATAATATAAAATTATAAAAATCAGAAAATTAAAAATCAAAATACAAAATTAAAAATTAAATAAAAAAATTAAAAAAATTAAAAACCCACAAAAATCATTGTTTGCTTGCTTAGTGTAGACACCACACATTCACACACACACACACACACACACACACACACACACACACACACACACACACACTTGTATTTGATCTGCCCTGTTTGCTCCCTGTGTTCGAACTCTCTGCATACTTGTCCCTATACACCATTTGGCAGAGTTAAAAATAAATTTTAACTCCACATTTATTTCTAATCATTGATCTTTAGTGTGGGTTAATTGTTGACTTTAGTCTAGATTTAGTGCGGTCAACACACCGACTGAGTTCACGCTTTGTGTTGAACTTAAGACCACCTAATTTTGGCTAAATCAAATGGCGCCGTTGCCGGGGAGCAACAACGAGTAGTTCTTTATTTTTGTCTGTTTGTGTTTGTTGTCTACCATAGCCTTCTTTTATCTCTCTTACAATTTTGATATATATTTTGTTGAGCTATTCTGACCACTCTTGTCTTGTCTTCTTGCGAGGGACCACGGAGCGAGGCGGATCGCCTAGGTGACCCAAAGCAACCTTGGGAAGAGGAGCCGGCTATTCTTTAGCCAAGCCGACAGGAGAGAGCAGGAGGAGTGAGAGAGAGTGGTAGATTAGTTGCATTTTATTTTTGTGAGAGAGTGATTTGATAAATTGTAATAATACAGGCACATTGGACTTTTGGACACTCAGGGCCTAATTTCCGGGTGTTTGTTCACCCGGGGGCTCACCGCGGCTTTTTCTCGCGTTTTCCGTTGTCATTTTCCAATTTGGTTTTCCTTTTTCATTTCTTTTGTGGATTGAGCCCTTAGACTCTAGGCCTGCTTGATTCGATTAGAATAGGTCCAAACACACTAATTACCTTTGTATGTTCCTATAGATCGTATTTGGACTTAGACTAATTAAACAGTTGGTCATTAGCTTTCGATCCGCGCGCCGCGAGCTCATCCCACACAAGCGCTTTCTCCTAACTCAAATGTGTTGAGCAGAGGAGGGGTGAGCCTAGACCGGACATTAGGATTGAGAGTTAGTGGCTAGCTTGTGGTTCTTCACGCTAGCAGTTGCCTACCTTAGGACGATTTCCGCTTTGCATATCGCCATATAGTATAGGTTTATAAATTCTGCTTTGCATCCCAAATGGAGAGAGCTGGGATTCGCTGTAAGTCTTCTCACTTTGCATCCATCATCTAGGCACAAAGGTGAGATTTCCACCTTGGTGTCGACTTGCACGGCTTTTCCGACTCTATTCTCCCTCTGTTTTTAGAACAAAGTAGGACAAAGAAAATACAAAAATCGTTAGGCGCTTGTTTGAATTCACACAAAAGAAGCGATAACACCAAAAAAAATTAAAAAAAGGATTGCTAAGAAAACCTTGACCAAAAATAAAATTGGTAATTGAATTCATTGCTTGGGGAGAGTAACACCCTCACTTGTATTCAGGTTGCATGGGAAGGTCTCCTTCCAAGTGAGGTGAGCGCTTCGTAAGGATTAGAGCCAAAAACCCAACTTGTGGCTGCCTTGTGTATCGCCTAGATTTCCGAAGTATTGGCGCTACTATCGTACATAGTCGAGTAGGACTTGGTCGCCATTGGTGAGTCACTATTGTGTGAGCGCCGACCTTGTCCGAAGTACCGAGCTTAGGCCACGCCTTCATGGGTGTGTTTGTCTCACCGGCTGCGTCCGAGTAGGATCTTGCACGCTCACGGGTGATTCCGTTGCGAGCGAGGTCCGAAGTATCGGTTTCGCCTATCAGCTTCCTCCCTCTATTTCTTTGGCTAAGTAGGGATCCATGAAGGGTTACAAGGACCTTAAAAGCGCAAGTTACAAGTTACACAGGAGGAGGACAAGTACGGGAATACTTTTCCGACAGTACTCTCTCTCCTTTAGGCGTAGCGCTCTAAAGACTCGTGAAAAGACTAATTTCTGAATCAAGCTAAAATTGACAAGATAAAAGACGAACCTTCATGGCTTCATGTGTTGAGTTGGTGAACTCACCCCTGTTTTGTGTTTGATTGCTAGATTTATTTAAGTCAAGATCAAAAACACAGCACAATTGTGCGCAATTTTGCTTTTCTTGCATTCCTCTTCTTCTGCATTCCCTCTGCTCTTCCCAATAATCAAGATGATGGGACGGAGATCTCTTAGGCCGACCTTGTCGGCACCGCTATCCAGCACTCCTCCTTATTCATCTAGGACTACCTCGGAGAGTCCGCTCTCCGAGCCTGAGTTTACATCCACCCTGTTCCCCCTCGGCCACCCTTCCCATTCTCCTTCTCTCAGTCCAATAGTTTCAGAATTCAGTGCATCACGGAGTTCAGATCATTCGACAGCACCTGAGATGACCTCTTTTGCTTTTTCAGAGAATCCAGTGATGACAGACAGAGGCGAGCACCCAGTTGACCGTGATCACCCTCCATTCATATTTGATCAGGCGGCCATCAACAACTCTTTGTTAGCATCCCTGGAGACTATGCAGAGGCAGATCCGTGACCAGGGTACCTTCATGGGTGATCTGATGAGAGAGATAGCTCAGATGAGAGAAAACCGACCTGGGGGCGGTGGCGGTGGAGGAGGAGGAGGACCTGATTTAGGAGGAGGTGATCCAGACGCTGAGAGACCGCCACAGACCATCATGAGGGAGTTGCACAACCCAACCGCATCCCTCACTCATCGTTGGATCCAATTTCCGCCTATCCATGGAGATTTCGAGTTGCGACCCCATACCATTAAGCTTCTACCCAAATTCCATGGGTTGCCGACCGAAGAGCCACATCTCCACCTCCAAGAATTTGAGATGATATGCAGCACCATCCATGATCGGTTGATGATTGAGGACACGATCAAGATGATCGCCTTCCCGTTCTCATTGGTTGACAGAGCCGCATATTGGCTCAAGCACCTGGGGCGATTCATTGATACATGGGCAGATCTCCGGACCGCATATCTGAAGACGTATTATCCTCTCGGCTGGACAAATGCAGCCAGAGCCATGATCAGTAACTTTGTCATGATCCCCAATGAACAATTCCATGAAGCTTGGGATCGATTTTGAGAGCTCATTGACCGGTGTCCACATCATGACATATCCAAGCCCAACTTAGTTCAGAGTTTCTTTTGTGGGCTGACACCGGAGCTGCAGGGGCTTGTCAACGCCTCTTGCGGTGGATCGTACTTTTCCAAGGTTGAAGACGACGTCTGGGCCATTTACGAGGGCATGGCAGAAAACTCAACCGTGATGGCCCAAGCCCAAGTCTACACGCAGCAGAAGCCCCCGCAAGAGGAGGATCATTCCAGAGGATCGCCCGCATCGATGCCGGTCCCAACACAGTGTCGGCAGCCGTAGCCCAAGCTGAATCAACCGCAACCGACATGGGCATCATTAGTGAGAAGCTGGATCGTCTCGGGATCCTCGAGAAGATGCAGATGCAAGGCATGGCCCAGATGGACCAGATTGCCAAGACCATAAGTGATCTGAAGACACAGATCCTTTGCGTCCAGGAGGCACAGACTCATTCCCATCAGTCTCCCAGGTCACGGGCTGACCCCAGCAGTAGCAGTTCCAACCAAGCCTCTACCTCGTACCGCCAGGTGAATCATATCCAGGCAGAGCCGGTTCCACTGCTACAGTACTATCCATCACAACCGCCATCTCCAGACACTCAGATGATGGTGTATCAGCCGGAGCAGCCACTGACAGTTCTTCCTCCACCCTCCTTCGAGCAGGAACCATTGATGGAAGTCAATGGGATTTGGTACGACCGGTACCCTCAGCCCGAGATTCGTCGTGATCACCCCGGATTCCGTTGGGGCAATGGTGGCTCCTCCTCCCAGCAGCAGAATCCTGCCCAAAGACATCAGAACAGCCAGCCACACCAGCAGCAACATCCCCAGTATGCCCATCAGCAGCAGTATCAGAGTGGTCCTCGTCCCGCCTATCAGGGACAGCAGTGGAGGCAACGACAGCAGCCTCATCAATCTTATGCCCAGCCGACCCAGAACTATCCGTATCAGCAACACCAACAGCAGCAGCAACCCCATTTCCAGCAGGGACAACCATCCGGTTCTCAGGGTCCCACCTTCGAGAACCCAGCTCTCGATGATCTTGCCCGCTTGCTCTCCGAACAGCGAGCATCCTTCCGGCAAGAAATGGATGAACTCCGGCAGGAAATGAGGGACATAATCAAAGGCAAGGCCGCCATACCCGCTCAGATTGAACCTAACCCGAACAATCTGAAAAGGAAGTCTGAGCAGGTAGAGTTTACATAGGACACCTCTCCTAGCGACTATTTGAGTGATATGTCTTATTCTTTCTATGATGCTGATTTTGTGACTACTAGGAGCGGTAGGATGCCCGCAGGCGGCGCCTCTTCTGAGCGACAGTCAGATGCAGAACCAGGAGCGCCAGAGGAGCAGAGTAGCGGTGCTGATGCCGCTAATGATGATGTTGAAGATGGTGGTGCTGAGGCCACCAATGATGGAGACCCAGACGACGGTGCTGATGCCGTCATGAGACCAGATGAAGACGGTGGTGCTGATGCCACCATTTTGGACGTTGAACCAGAGCGCGGTGCTAAGACGGTGGTGTTGAGGCCACCAATGATGGAGACCCAGACGACGGTGCTGATGCCGTCATGAGACCAGATGAAGACGGTGGTGCTGATGCCACCATTTTGGACGTTGAACCAGAGCGCGGTGCTGATGCCGCAGACACAGGTGCTGGTGGTGGTACTGAGGCCACCACATCCACTTTTGTTGAGCCCCCATCTGTGATGTTACCACATTTTGTACCTATGGATTGTGGGAACAAAAAGAAAAACAAAAATATGAATAAAGGAAAGGTTTCTGTAAACATTGCGGATCCATATGTGTTGCATGATGATGATTGTATGGACAGGTTCCACATTCAGCTGACTCTACGGGAAGCATTTGAGCATATCCCCTTCTTCAAAAAGAACTTGAAAGAGACAACTACTGTCCGAAGGAAGAAGAGGCACATAGATCAAATCCATATGTTCACTCATGACACTTGCTGCGCCATTCAGAACACATTGCCAACCAAGAGACCTGATACAGGAGCCTCCTATGTCAGATGCGAGATCCAGGAGCAGCGGTTCGATCGTACTCTATTAGACAGCGGGTCTTCGATCAAACTCCTTCCGGCAGCCTTACTCAAACGATTCGAGTTTGGCCCTCTTCTTCGGAGCAGGACAGTCCTTCAGTTTGCTGATAGGTCGATCAAGAGGCCGAAGGGGTTGTTGAAGGACGTGGTCGTTACCATTCAGGGCTTGAAATCCCCGTGTTCTTTGTTGTATTGGACATGGAGATCCCTGAATCGATAACCGATGCCCCCATCATACTTGGACGCCCATTCTTGGCCACTGCCAAGGCGGTATCCGACCATGACAGTGGGACGATATGTTTTCGCGTAGAGGGCGAAAGCATACAAATAGATACGATCGACAAGACCAGAGCCAGAGAGCTGGCATGCTCAGAGCAATCCAGCGAAGCCGAGCAGATGACAGAGGACGAGCTAGACATCCACCAGGTGTGTGATTTCGTGATGACTGATGATGAATCCAACTGGACAGATCCTGTAGCACCGACCCTCGTCTTGCCTACAGATTCACTATATCTCAAGCTCATGGCAATCGAGAGCCGGGAGAGCACACCCCTGGATGAGGATATACCTGAGGCTGACAGTGTCGTGATGAGTGGTGCCGATGATTTTCATTCTTGCTCATCTTCTTCTGATCCCTTGTTGTATGATTCCTTCTGAGCCGACAACCATGACAGAGTGCGAGCCAGTGCAGTTTATTGATGATTCAGCAGGCCGCCCTTCGTCAGAGATTCATGAAGAGCGAGAGTTCTCCCATGCAGACCTGGTAGCATTTACACAGACATATCAGAAGCCAGATCTTCCACCTCCCAGTTGTCCAGAACGGAAACCTCTGCCACAGTCGATGACATATAGATTCCTTGCGGGCAAGCCATAAATGCACCCAGTCATTATCTCAGCAGATTTGACTGGAGAACAAGAATCTCGTCTGATGGAGGTTCTTGAAAGAAACCGCAAGGCAATAGGTTGGAGTATAGCTGATCTCCAGGGGCTGAGCCCAAATCTTTGCTCCCACCACATTTATCTTGAGGATAACGCTAAGCCGTCGCGTGAGTTCCAACGACGTCTGAACCCGAATCTTCGAGACGTAGTCATGAAAGAAATTTCAAGGTGATGGAGCGCCGATTTCATCTATCCCATCTCCGACTCTAAATGGGTAAGTCCTTTACATGTGGTACCCAAGAAGACGGGTATCACTACAGTTGTCAACGAGTCTGGAGAGGAGATCGCTGCCAGAGTACCAACTTCTTGGAGGGTCTGTGTGGACTACAGATGATTGAATGAGGCCACCAAGAAGGATCACTTCCCGCTACCCTTCATTGATCAGATTATCGAGCGGCTAGCTGGGAAGAGTCATTACTGCTTTCTTGACGGGTACTCTGGATACAATCAAGTGGCCATTGCGCCCGAAGACCAGGAGAAAACGACATTCACCTGTCCGTTTGGGACTTATGCTTTCAGATGGATGCCCTTTGGTCTATGCAACGCTCCGGCGACATTCCAAAGGTGCATGTTGTCCATCTTCTCGAACATGGTGGGTGACTGTTTAGAGGTCTTCATAGATGACTTCTCGGTCTATGGCGACGGGTTCGATGCTTGTCTTGACTGCCTAGATCGTGTGCTTCAGCGCTGCATAGAGGCCAATCTTGTTTTATCGTGGGAGAAGAGCCACTTTATGATGACTCAAGGGGCGGTCCTCGGTCATATCGTCTCCAACAGGGGCATGGAGGTCGATCCGGCCAAGGTGGATATCATTAGAAAACTCAATCCACCGTCCAACTTGCGTCAGTTACGGTCTTTTCTGGGGCATGTCGGTTTCTACCGACGGTTTATTCAGGACTTCAGTCGAATTGCCCACCGCTTACTGACTTGTTGACAAAAGACATCGAGTTTATTGTCAATGATAAGTGTCTTGCGTCTTTCGAGACTCTCAAAGGTATGGTTGTTTCCGCTCCTGTCCTTCAGCCACCTGATTGGTCTCTCCCATTCGAGATCATGACGGATGCTTCAGATTTTGCCGTTGGGGCTGTGCTTGGACAGAGGAGGGATGGTTTACCGTTTGCCATTCACTACGCTAGCTGGACTTTAGATGCCGCTCAGCGGAATTACACTGTGACTGAGAAAGAGATGCTGGCTATAGTCTTTGCTCTTGATAAGTATCGATCGTATATTCTCGGATCTAGAGTGACTATCTACACTGATCATACCGCCATGCGGTACTTAATGGCTAAGAAGGATGCCAAAGCACGTCTCACCAGATGGATCCTTCTACTCCAGGAATTTGATATTGAGATTAAGGATAAGCTTGGAGTTAAGAATGTGGTGGCGGATCATCTCTCCAGATTGGAGAATCTTGAGGAATCTGAGCCCAGCGCACCTATCACAGAGACATTTCCAGATGAGGCGATCTTGGATATCACCTCGCTCCCGTGGTACGCTGACATTGTGAACTATCTTGTCGCCAAGACGGTCCCATAAGGTTGGCTTAGGCAGAAACTCGAGACCTTCCGAGCGAAGGCCAAGTTTTACCATTGGGGAGGATCCCGTCCTTTATCATGAAGGAGGGGACAACATCTGGAGGAGGTGCATTCCTCAAGAAGAGGATCATAGCGTCCTCACATACTGCCACAAGCTTGAGGCAGGAGGACATCATTCTGGAAAAAGAACAGCACAGAAGGTGCTTCAATCCGGCCAATGATGGCCTACTCTCTTCAAGGATTCTGATGAGTTCGTGAAGAGATGTACTGACTGTCAGAAAATGGGAACCTACGAACAGAGAGACATGATGCCCATGCAACCCATTCACTTCTGTGAGGTTTTTGATGCATGGGGGATTGATTTCATGGGCCCATTTCCTAAGAGTCAGGGATTCGAGCATATCCTGCTCGCTGTTGATTATGTCAGCCGATGGGTTGAGGCCATCCCCGCCTGAGCCGCAGATGCTAAAACCGTATGCAAATTATTGAGGAAAAATATCATTTCACGGTTCGGGGTACCTAGAGTCTTGATTTCAGACGGGGGGTCTCATTTCATCAATGACAAGGTTAGGGCCCTTGCAGACGAGTTCGGCATTGACCATCGGGTTGCCACACCGTATCACCCTCAGACTAATGGTCTTGCCGAAGTATCGAACCGGGAGATAAAAACAATCTTGCAGAAAGTTGTCCGCCCAGACCGAAAGGATTGGTCACAACTCTTGGACTCGGTCTTGTGGGCTTATCGGACTTCTTTCAAGAATCCATTGGGGACATCTCCCTTTCGATTCGTCTATGGCAAGCCGTGCCATCTGCCAGTGGAGATCAAGCATAAATCTTTTTGGGCAGTCACTGAGTTGCTGTTAGATCCCGAGAGCATAGGAGAACAGAGAAGAGCTGAATTGGCAGCCCTAGAAGAACTGCGAGATACAACCTTTTCCAACAGCCTACAGTACAAGGAGAAAGTGAAGACATGGCACGATTCCCACATCATCCATAAACAGTTTGAGCCAGATCAGAGAGTATGGTTGTTTGATTCTAGGCTGAAATTATTCCCAGGGAAATTGCAGAGCAAGTGGAAAGGTCCTTATGTGGTCAGGAAGGTACATGACAATGGCAGCATCGACATATCCGAACCGTCATCTTCCTCTACCTTCCGCGTCAATGGTCAACGCCTGAAACTATATCTAGATCATGATCCGCCGACCATTGACGTTACCCCCATTCTTCTGGTATGAGATGTGTCCTTTGACTCATATCATCTGCATCTCATACATGGTGATCACTTCTATCTTCCGCTGTACATCTGTCCATATCACTCTTTCATCTGTTGATTTATTTTCTTCTTTTCTTCTTTTCTTCTTTTCCTTTTCTATCTTCTTCATA